>PVJD01000871.1:0-337752 GCA_004026545.1 Mormoops blainvillei | reverse complement strand
CTTTGTCCATGGGTCCTTTTATGCATGTTCCTTGATGACCCTTCCCCTTCCTTTTCCCCTGTTAACCTCCTCCCTCCTCCCCTCTGGTTACTGTCAGTTTGTTTTTTATTTCAAAGTTGCTGGTTATATTTTGCTTGATTGTTTATTTTGTTGATTAGGTTCCACTTATAGGTGAGATCATAGGGTATCTGTCTTTCACTACCTGGTTTATTTCACTTAGTATAATGCTCTCCAGTTCCAACCATGCTGATGCGAGTAGTAGCTCCTTCTTTCTTTCTGTTGCATAGTATTCCATTGTGTAAATGTACCACAACTCTTTGATCCACTCATTTACTGTCGGGCACTTAGGTTGCTTCCAATTCTTGGCTATTGTAAATTGTGCTGCTAGGAATATTGAGGTGCATAGATTCTTTTGAATTGTTGTTTCAGGATTCTTAGGATATAATCCCAGTAGTGGAATTGGCGGGTCAAAAGGCAGTTCCAATTGTAGTTTTTTGAGGAAATTCCAAAGTGTTTTCCACAGCGGCTGCACCAGTCTGCATTCCCACGAGCAGTGCACTAGGGTTCCCTTTTCTCTGCATCCCCACCAGCACTTGTTGTTTGTTGATTTATTTATGATGGTCATTCTGACTGGTGTGAAGTGGTATCGCACTGTGGTTTTAATTTGCATCTCTCTGATGGCTACTGATGCTGAGCATCCTTTCATGTGTCTGTGGGCCCTCTGTATGTCCCCCTTGGAGAAGTCTCTGTTCAGGTCCTTTGCCCGTTTTTTAATTGGATTTTTTTGTCTTCCTAGAGTGGAGTTGTGTGAGTTCTCTATAGTAACAGTTTAAGATTTTGAGTTGCAAATTCAGGAGAGAGTTCAATGCTCTCTTTTATATTTTATACTCTTCTATAATTTGCATATTTTTCACAATAAGAATGTATTGCTTTTAAACAGCTTTCCACTAGCAATTTAAATGTAACATGCCCAGAACTGAGTCCTTGATCTTCCTCCTGAGCTACTGTTTCCCTGAATTTTCTCTTACATTCGTTGGTACCTCTGTTCATAGGTACACTCATGTTTTAGACTTGGAATTGCCTCACTGCTTCCCTCTCCTCACAGCCCATTTCCATTCAGCCCTGCCAGTTTCCCTCCATATCAGGTCCCTTATCATCGTACCTCCCTCCTCCACTGCCCTAACTGCGGGCTCTGAGCAGCAGCTTGTTTGTCTCTTTGGCTCTCGTTTTATATCTCTTCAACTCATCTCCCACACAGCCTCCAGGGGTGTTTCTCACATGCAGATTTAACCATTTTACCTCCTGTTGCAAATCGCATTCAGTGACTCACCATCGCTTCTGAATTTGGTTTGCATGGCCCTTCATGTCTTACTGCTCCCAGTTTGAGGTTATGCTGTAGCAACCCTGAACTGCTAATAGTTTCTCTTTCCTATATCATGTTGTTTTTCAGGTTTATGCCCTTGTTCATGCCATCCCCTCTGCCTAAATGCCATTTTGCTGTCTTTCATGTCTGAAAACGCCTACACATTCCTTAAGAATGTGCTCTGTCAGCACCTCCGCTAGGAAGCCTTTCCTTTTCCTCACACTAATTCCTTTTATAGTCTCCTCTACAGTTGGATATATCTTGGGCATATCTATAGCACTGTATTTCCAAATTATTTTACATAATTTCCTCTCTATGTCTGACTTATTATCAAACAATGTGTTCTTTCAGGAAAGAAATTGTGTTTTATTTATCTTTTTTTCAAATTACTTAATGCTATGCCCAACTTACAGTAGGTTCATAAATAAAACTTAGATAATTAAGTAAAAATGATGTGTGGGAGGATACACTGCACTATTTTCTTCAGCCCTCCAGAGCGTTAAAGATATGAGAATTAAGCTTGGTCTTTGGTTTTGGCAAATAATGCGGGGGAAACCGTGTCACAAAAATTTAAACTAGAATGGGATGAGTGTACAAATTAGCAAATAAGGTAATGGTTATACATTTATGAAGAACAGAATAAAGTCAGGTTACTAGAAGGAATGTGTGTTTTTCATAAAGATTAGGTTGAGTAACTCTCAAAGAAAAGTAATATTTTATTGGTAAATTGTGCTTACTTTAATTATTTTTAGAAAAATCACCCACAGCCTGGAATAGATGTCCTCGCCCCTTCCTTTCCCAAGTCCCCATCTATAACCCCCAAAGTAATAGAAACTGAGGGCAGAGCTGGCCCCTTCCTGCTCCAGAAAGAAGTCATGGGCATTTTTATATTAGGAAATGACACTAAGAAATACTTTTGTAGCAAAAGGTTACATATCTTACTTACAGACTGGCTCTGGGACATTCCAAGGAAAGAAGCTAAAAGGAATAGGCATTATGAGAAGACAAAGTAGGAGAAAGGCTAGAATTAAAAGATAAGAGAACCTCTGGGTGGCATACCTTCTCACAATCTAAGGGCATCGTGCGAAGGCTTAAGTCATGAACCTTGGTCCCTGCTGTGGTGCAAGGAAGCAGTTTAGTTGTGTTGACACTATAATCTGGCACCCTGCTCTACATGACCCGAGCCCCATTGTTTTGGTTCAATTTGGTTTGGTTAAGAAATGCTTTTGTCTCCTATAGGATTCAGCATGTATTTAATGGAAGGAGATAGATGAGCCTCATTCAGAGAGAGGACCTAGTAATCCAGCTCCATATTAGTCTGATGGATACGGACCAATTCTCATTATTAACTATTTGTCTAGAAGGAATTTTGACCAGGATTATTTGTCTGGCCTCATAAGTGTGAAAAGGGGCATATGAGTATAGAAGTAACCCCAGTGCAAGATCCTGGGGTGGTACTGGGGGAAGGGAGATACGTCACACAAAGGTAATATTTTGCCAAGAGGAGGTTTCACAAGTCCAAATTCTTTCCAAGAATATTTAAAAAACAGTCAAATAATTCTCTAAGAGAGAAGTTATATTTGTGGCCTGTATTGTGGAACTGGACAGGGTAATCTAGCAGGTCCATGTATATTGGGGGCAGATCAAAATCACCACGCCTTAAGTAAATGATGAGGGGTAGCCACCCAGTTTTTGATGACTGAGGGAGTTGGCGTCATATGAGAAAATTATAGCTTCTTTTGATTTTATCTGGATGGCGATGTTTACAATAGCAGTGTCTGGCATTGTTCTGGAATTAATAGACCCTTAATAAGCTTTCCTTGAATGAACTCGTTGTCCTGATTCTCTGTGAACCAGATAATTTGGACTACAACAATAGAAAATGATGTCCACCTACTTAGAGAAATGATCCAGACATATTGAATTTGTGAGTCATGGGCTCAGAGGGTGGTTTCTTATGCAGCTTGGAAAACGAAAGAACTGCTTAAGCTTAAGCGAAGGACAAAATTCAGCTTTACCTGAGGATCTCATACTAATAGTTGAAAATAGAAAATATTTTAATAGCCTGACACGATAATAGAAAATTTTACCCACTTGAAATGTAATGTGCTGAGAACTGCAGATGACTGCATTTCTGCCTCAGACATGGTTGTGACTGGAGGCTATGTTCTTGAACTCCAAGTACCACATTTGTCCAATAAGTTGAATTAGAGGGTTGCATGCTTAATTCAACATGGTTATTAAAACATATGGAGGCTAAAATACTGATATAATGCATTGGATTATAGCCTCAATTGTAGAATCTGGAAATCATTCTAACTAGGAATATTCTGTTCTATAATTTGCTCAACTTGCAGCATGCTTTATGAACTATTATTTAGAACTAAATGTGCATTTACTAAAATAGTGAAAAGGAAATAAATTCAGGTCCTCAGGGTTTGGGGTTCATTGCCAAATTGTGGAAACTACAGATATTCTCTGGCTTTTGCCCATACTTATAACCAACAGTTACACAAGCTTTTCTGTGGGGCTCTTCCTTGACCCTCCTGATAGACAGAGGGGGTCCTGCTGCTGTCAGATACCCCAGCCACCATCATAGTCTACAGATACTTTACTTCCATGTAGCTTCTTTTCATACGAACCCTGTAAATAGAACTTATCCTTGGAAACAACTTCCATGAACCCAAAGCTTCCCCCGATTTAGCAGTTGCCATTGAAGCAACCCAACACCGCTCTGTCAGCCTCTCTCCCCTCCCTGCCTCCCCCTTTCTTCTGCTGGAGCTTCAATTACACAGCCTGTGCCTGGGAGTGTACAAGAGCCTTTCTTTCAGTTTCAGAGCAATGTATTATAGGCCACAGGTTTTAGCACCTGTAAAATATTTTAAACATAAAATGACTGTTATAAATAAAAAAATAGTTATCAGTTTGCCATTAAAAGTTAACACACATACACACGCATGCAAACACTACAGAAGTAACAGTATCACTGAATCCACTTAACTGTGATATATAACATTGATGGGAAAATACAATAAATGTTTCTAATAGCTAGCTTGCAAACTTCTGTAACATAACTCATTTGTAAATTGGGGTCTATAAAGATAAGCCAGGTATGATTAGTCGTAAATCAGAATCTATTATTTGTTAGCTTTTCCCATCATTTTAAAGTGGGGAGAAAATTCACTTTGTTATTCATAGCCATGGAAACTAGAAATTTATCTCATAATTAGAGTCCAGGCATGTAGTAACGAAAGAGATATAAGCAAAATGCTTCTTTTAGATGTGTTGTGAAATCAACTGAATCACTGTAGGCCAGCTGCTTTATGAGTGTAACAGAAAACCAAACAACATGAGACACTGACATTTGAGGTGAATAAATCAAAGAAATCATGCTTGGTTGGCATCTTCTTATCTTAAGAGACTTTTAAAAAATGTTTGCAAAGGAACAGAGCTAATAGTACAGCATGTAGCACTGAGCAGAATATCAAATTTAATTCTAGTTCTAACTGTGCCATTAACCTGGACAGATACTATGCCCATTTCTCAGCAACAATTTCTACACCTACACTAGAAAGCCTCTGGAGTGGGTGATTGCTAGTGTCCCCAGAACGCTATTTATGCTTTTGTCTAATGATTGATTTAAAGGAGCAGTGGTGAATGGGTTGCTACCCTAGGAAATTGGTTGTAGAAAACAGAAAATTGTGTGATGTATTCTGGAAATTGTCCGTGTCCTGAAAGGAGAAAAATAATAATTTATTGTGTTTTTAGACCCTATTTCGGCTGTATGAAATGTTTCCTCAAAACGAAGTCTCGGATTCTTTGAGAAAAGTGCTACGGAAGAGAAATGAAAGCAGGAGCCTGGCAACTGCTGCTGGTGACTATTGAGCTTTTCGGAGACCTGTTTAGCTGAAGGTTAGCCAGAATTCTGGTAAAGAATACAGGCTGGAGTTCCCTCAAACACAACATTTAATGTGAGTCTTCCAATACTTGTGTAAGTAGTTCCACAGAAGAATAGCTTCCCTTGCGTTATTATGATATTTCTAATTCCTTTTCAAATCTACGATCCAAAAGGCATTAAAAATCTAAAACAGAGAAAATAGTATTATTATTTGTTTTTCCTTTACAAAAGTAAGATTGACATTAGGGCAGAATTTTAAACATTAATATCTTTGAGAAGCAACTAAACTTATCCATATTGACCATGCCTTATTTTTTGTCCAGACTTAGGTTTCCTGCCCAGATCTATTATCTGCAAAACAGTATTATCTTTCCACAGTCTCCAGGATATCATTATCTGGAAATACCACCATCATCAAAAAGCACAAGTCCGAAGCTTACTCATCTATTCCCCTTGAAAGCTATTTTTCCTTGCCCATTTCTTTTAGTATGAGCCTGGTTAGAAATCTTGGAGTCATCTTTGACTCTTCTGATTCCTCTTCTAATATAATTCATTCAGCTTGTCACCATGCCTTTCCATTCAAATAGTTTTTTTTCCATCCAATGGTTGTTCATATTATCCATTTTCTATCTTCCTACTGCTCCCAGCAACCACTATTCCCTTTTTGGGAATCTGTTCTTGCTAATTTGAAGAAATAAGAAATTTGTTTGAAGTATCAGAGGAAGACTTGCCAGAACTCACACAGGGTTGGGGTAGCCCATGTTCCTCCAGCCAGAGTATAGATCTCACAGTACATGGTTTATTGAGCGGAGTCACTGGAACACTTAGGTCTAGACTTGAGGCTGTTCCGGGTCCACCAAAACGTAGCTGAAAATCAAGGTCAAAGGATCTCACTGACTCCATATAATTTAATTTTTTTTTTTCAGGACAATATGCTACATTCTTTTTAAAAAATATTTTATTTTATTTTTTATTTTTAGAGAGAGGGGAAGGGGTGGAGAAGGAAAGGGTAAGAAACATTGATGTGAGAGAGAAACATTGATAGGTTGCCTTTCGATATGCCTCAGGGAACCAAATCTGCAACCCAAGCATGTATCCTGACCAGGAATGGAACCAGTGACCTTTTGGTTTGTG
The DNA here is from genome assembly GCA_004026545.1 of Mormoops blainvillei. Classification (NCBI taxonomy): domain Eukaryota; kingdom Metazoa; phylum Chordata; class Mammalia; order Chiroptera; family Mormoopidae; genus Mormoops; species Mormoops blainvillei. The sequence continues at coordinate 331,357 of PVJD01000871.1, read as the reverse complement.
GGACAATGCCCAGCCAACTGAGCCACACCAACTGAGGCTGTGCTAGATTTTAAAGGAATACAAAAGTATCCACAGCTAACAATGTAAAATCCACAATGCTCAATATCTAATCGATATACTAGGTATACAAAAAAGTAGAAACTTAGGTTCTGTAGCCAGATATACAAAGAAGTAGGAACATATGATCTGTAGCCAGAAGAAAATATCAGTTACTAGAAATAGAAGTTACAAAGATGATGGAGAGTAGACAATTATAAACAGCTATTATATATACTATAAATAAAATAAAAATAGACATGCTAAGGAAAGAACATAAAAGATATGAAAATAGTCAAATAAAATTTTAGAGAAAAAATATAATCTCTGAAATAAAAAACATGGATATTTGATAAAATTAATACCAGATGAGACATTGCAGAAGGAAAAAAAAATCAGTAAACTGGAAGACATGGCAATAGAAACTATCAAAAAAAAAATTAACAGAAGTTCAGCAGACCAACATATGTTTAATTGAAGTATCTGAATGAAAGAAGAGGAGGGGGGGATCCATGGGGTTGGTAGAGAGTAGGTTCGGGGGGAAAAAAAACTTGAAATAATAAAGACCTAAAATTTTCCAAATTTAATGAAAACTATAAGCCCACAGCTTTAAGTTCAATAATCTAAAGTAGAACACACACTATTAAAGAAAAGCACACCAACACAGCGATACACCAAAAAATTGTGGAAAATATACCAAATTCTGGAAAGTCAGTCACATAAATAAAATCTTAAAATCTAGAGAAAAGATACATTATGTACAGGCAAAAAAGGGTAAAAATGATAGACAATATCTCATTAGAAACTATGCAATCTAGAGAAAATGGAACGACATCTTTAAAGTACTTTAAGAAATTCTGTCAACCTAGAACTCTATAATCAGTAAAAAAATCTTTCAATAATAAAGGTAAAATAAAGATTCAAAGATGAATGAATTTTCCAAACATTTAAAATTAGCCCCTGAATCAAAGAAAATCACACGAGTATTTAGAAAACATTTAAAACAAATGTAAATAAATATATATATAAAATTTTGCAGGAAAAGCGCATAGAGAAACATAGCGATAAATGTTTATTTTAGAAAAGGAAAAAGGCATCACATTAACCATCTAAGAGAAAAAGAAGGAAACAATAAAGATGAAAATGTAAATCAATAAAATTGAGCACAGAAGAACAATGGAGAAAATCAAAAGCTTGTTCTTTGAAAAACTGAACAAAATTGATAAATTTCCATTTGATTTCATCAAAAATGAGAGAAAGAGAGAGAGGGAGAGGACATATCCTAAAGAAAGTAAAAAGGGTAATGAGGGAATATTATATACAACATTATGTTAATTTGACAACTTAGATGTGATTGATAAGTTTTTTGAAAGAAACAATCTCAGTTAAGGAAATAAATAACTTGAAGAGCCCTATGTTTAAACTCATGCAAAAATTCTCACTGTATTTCATCATTGAGAAATGTAAATTAAATCCACAATAACATACCGCTACATTAACCTCATTAGTGGTTATTAATAAGGAGGAGGGTATTTCCCCCAAGGGATTTTTGGCAATATCTGGAGACAGTTGTATAACCGGAAGGATGCTATAGTCATCTAGTGGGTAGCTGACAGGTATGCTTCTAAACATGCTACAATGAATAGATTTGTAATACCAATATTGACACAGATGTGAAGCAAAAAAACAACAAACGAACAAACAAAAAAACCTTATAAAATGCTGGTGGAAGTGAACAATGTTTCACTATCTTTGAAAAACAGATTGGCATTTCTTCTAATGTTAAACATGAGCTTATCATATCTGACAATCATATTGATAGGTATTTACCCAAAAGAAATGAAAATTTATGTACACACAAAGACTCCTGTATGTTAATAGCAATGTTCATTTTATTTAGATTAGCCACTGGGAAGAACTCAAATGTCCATCAACTGGTAAATGAGTAAACAGATTGTGGCATATCTATGCAATGGAACACTCTTAAGCAATACAAGACTTGACACATACAAGAGACTGGATGAATCTCAAAAGCATTTAAGTGAAAGGAAGCCATACACCAAAGACTACATGCTGTTTATTTCTAGTTATTTATTTATTTATTTATTTAATATTTATTGTATTTTTTTCCATTACCATTTAGACCCCTTATACCCCCCACCCCAGCATTACCACACTGTTGTCCATATCCACAAGTCCTTTTCCCTTTTTACTCAATCCCTCCAGCCCCCTAACCACACCCTCACAGCTGTCATCCTGCTCTACATCTATGAGTCTGTCCCCATTTTCCTTGTTAGTCCAGTTTTATATGAAATTAGAGAAAAAGACATACTATAGTACCAAAAAGGAGATCAATAGGCCAGGGTGGGCATTGGGGATTGATTGACTACAAAGGGGTAAAAAGTATATTTTAGGGGTGATAAAAATGTCTGTATCTTGTGGTGGTATTTGCATGACTTGCATATCAGGAAGTTTTATTGTATGTAGATGATATCTCAAACTGATTAAAGGAAAAAGAAATTGCATACCAAATGAGAGAAGCTCTTCTATAATTATGGGTTTCAGAACAACTCAGCCTCTGTCCAAAGTGGAAAGTGTCTCACCCAAGTAGGAGGCTGCCTCTTGCAAAGCCAGATCTCTCTGCCTCCTCAGCCGCGGGAAAAGCACAAAACTCGATGCCAACCACACGCCTCTCTCTCCTTTGATACAATTCCACACTGAAGTAGGGAAATCCATTTCTCAGTCAGAATCCTAGCTCCACTGCAGTCGGAGCTATGTGTCCCTTAGCTATCCAGATTCCACATTGCATTAAGGCATATTACTTGAAAGTTGGAACCAATAAATGAATGAGCCATTTCCAAGTATTCACAGCAGCTCTTCAACTCACTTTCAAGTGCTGGCTAGCTAGTCTCTTCGTTGCTTCTCACATGTTTGTTTTTTTCCATCTTATTTGGGATCTTTCCCACGCTGCCTCCTAACCTTTTTCTCTCCTGCTTGCCATCTAATCTTTCTTCTTATCTGGATCCTTACTATCTCTCCGAACCCAGTTCTAAATCTTTCTTTCTGCTCTTAAATCCAGGAAAGCAGGGCTTACATCTTAGGAGTCTCATGTTTTGGAGTGTCTTTCTAAAAAGTGTCTGAGTACTGTTATAGTGGTACTTAGTAAAGGGGATTGACTGTGGTTGGCTGTGTGGTTGGAGAATCAGGTTTCATCAAGACCTGCATTTTCCCGCACCTCTGTGTCTCCCCTTCAGCATGCTCTGTGGCCCTCTACCCTTGACTCTTTCTTGTGAGGTCCACCAGAGACTCAAGGAGCTCTAGGCCTCACACCTCTGGAATCTTCCCGGGCCCTCTGGCTGGACCAGCAGGGTGGCCTGGCACATGGATTTTACCCACTGGCTGTCACAGCAATTTTTCATGAGATCATGAGAGATTGCACTACCAGAATAGGGTTGAAGGTTGATTTAAAGTGATTCTCACGTTAGACACAGCAATCACTTGGACACTGGGTCAACCCTGATGGATGCGTCAGCTGTAGCTGTGTTAGGATTGCAGTTTGTGCAGGTCTCGGTACAGCATCCCATGCACTCTGCTGGCCCCATGTAATGAGGGAGGCAGTGGTCTAGGCCTGAAAGTGCCCCTCTCCTCCAAGGGTTTTCAGCACCCTTGCTCAGCTGTGGCAACTGGTTCTTCCAACTGATGTTCTGTTTTGGCGTGGATTGATATGATGACACTGTGTTTTTCTGGGTCCATCTCAGGCCATGTGGGCCTAGGGTTGCACCTTCCTCATTTATTCTGACCATGAGCCTCCCACCTGTTCTCCTAGTATAATGTGTGGAAGGCAGGGGTGGGCTGATAATTTCATGTCAAGAACTCTCTAACTGCTGCATAACTTAATTTTGCTGGTGGAGATAGAATAAGATCTTGGAGAAGAGGCTCAGTATTTTAAATTTCTTTTGTATTTTTCACTGCATCTAGTTCTGTAAGGCACTAGCACGTTTTTATTGTTGAATAGGCCAACAGAATACTTAATATTCTCAATAAATCAAACATTTCATTCAGGGGATCAAATGCTTAACATTACTTCTCTACAAGAACAAGCTATTAAATAATGTTGGCTTACTGACTTGCGGTCAGCATTCCTGAAATAAAGAAAAGTCAAATATACATTATTTTGTTTGGACAATTCCAGACAAATTCTGCTCTTAAAATTTAGTTCTAAGTCTGTTATGATGTCAAAGACTAAATCATTTTTGCATGGTATTAAAAAAGATGAAATAAATGGACACAAGTTTCTTGAATGTGAAACAAGTGTGTCTTCTTTGTTTTGGAAGTCTTCCCTAAAGTACTACTTCTTTATGGCATTATGTTGATACTGACAGAAGCAATTTTGACTTCCTTTCTCTGGTATGGTTTCAAAGGCTGGTGTGATGTACTGTAATATGACATAAAAGTCATCATGAGATCTATGAAAATGACTAGAATCTTATTGCAGTCAGATTTTTCCTAACAACTTAAGACTAACATCATTTTGGATGATGAATCCACTCAGTTTAAAATTTCTTTTAGCATACAGACAAATAAGTGGTAAAAACACCTGCCATTTGGAATAGATACAGGATTCTAAATCTATCAAAATCCTGTGTTAGCACTGAAATTAAACAAAAAAAAAGTTTTGATTCTCTTCCTTTTTTAATCAACACATTCAATTCTGTATTTGATGGGAAATTTAAAGTGATTTGTATTTGTCAGAATAATGTCTTTAAATATGGATTTGGTAGGATAGAATAGGAGAGGCACATGAGTGAAAAAAGCAGGGAAGTTTAGAAAAAATACAATAATTACACTAGAAAAAAAATATATATATACACACCATATATAGTGCCTTAAAAAACGAAACTAAACTAAAGATAAAAAATAAAAAAATTTGAAGAAATAGAGCAGACCAAAGACATAGGAGACTAGAAGGGGACAAACAACTTGCGTTTTATTTTCTTCAAGTACTTTGAAGTGTTTAACTGTTAATGCTTAAAGACTTTAAATATAAACACTTATTTTAAGAATAAAATGTTAAGTTTGAGAGGAGTCAAGACACTAAAAGCCAAAGATTAGGCAACGTTTAGTATGATAGTGTTATCGAACATTTATTAAATTATCAAAACTGCTTTTTTATATTTGGAAACACTTGCAATGATATATCCTGAGAACTAGAGAGGATGTCACAAATCTTGCAGAGAACTCTGAGTTTATAGTTCCCAGATCATTCTACTTTTAAAGAAACCAATGATGACAATGACCTAATACAGTTAATAATTAATGTGAAATCAACTGTGTATTTGGAGACAAATTTCAGATATAAACTTTGATGTGCAAAACTGCTAGGCTAAGAGAATGTTTTATGATCAAACATATATTTAGTAATTTTGAGACTTTTCATTGTATTTTGAATTTAGATGTAAATATCAATGTGAACTTTTTAAAGCATGGATTAATTCAAGCAATTGCTATTAAAAGGATAGTTGGTTAATATATGTTGTTCAATTTTCATTTATGGTTTTCAAAAAATTCAATTATTTGACTAAATCAAACCATTAAAAACCTGTTATTGTTTTAAGTAAGCCTGTTTTAGGAAAATACTGAAATTTAGTAGAGGTTAAAGCTTACTGCTTTCTAAATTTTACATGGACCATTTGTTCCCTTTTAAATAAAAGATTTTGCTTATAATTTTGGAATATTAAAATATTTCATTTCATAGAAGAAAAGAAGGATTTTAAAATTATGGGAATTTTTTTCCACTTAAAATTTAAGAAGGGCAAGGACAGCATAATGAAAAAAATATTCTCAGAATGGAAAATTTAAAACTGCAATGTATATATTTCATATCAAATTTACTGTTTAAATGTTTTCTCGGACTCTAAAATTACATATTGTTAGTACAAATTTCTTTGGAATCATTAGACCATTACATAATTAATTCATTTCTGATATCAGCTTAAAATAGCTAATTATGACTTTATTATTAAAATTATTATTACAATTAAATTACAAACTTTAATCTGATGCCAAAGTCCAAAATTAAGTCTTGTAACAAATATTTGAATCTACTCTTCTAGAAAACACTGCAGTGATGAAGCATCACAAGCACTTATTGAATTTTGGTGACAACTGAAATAAATATAGTTAATTGTTAATATTCAAGTAGTGGAAAAAATAAAGGCCATTGGTAGGACAGAAATTCACAACCACTGTTGCAGATACTTGATTTAAGTAAGTGATCATAGGTTTTGCATTTGTAAAATTGGAGAAAATAATGAGAATTAACAAAGTCGTGTATGCATTTTGTAGAGTACAAAATCTTTGAGGCTTTCCAGAGGTTTGGGAGCATAATGTCAGCATTCTCACGTGACTCTTGTTATTTGAGGGTTCAAATCAGGTGGAACTAAGACAGACTACACCTGTGTGTTTGTGGGCACACACACACACACACACACACACGAACGTTTGCATATTTAAAATGCATTGCCAAATGTTCGTACTCAATTCCGACTTACGATTTGGGTATAGGCAAGCATAAGAGTAAAGCAGTGATGAAAGAGGTGAGCACTATAGCACCTGAGGATAGCAGCAATGAACTGGAGTCTTCAGCAAATATATCAATTGACAATTGAATTGACCTTAGCAATATTATTGGAGGCGGGGTCCATCAATACCAACAAGGCAATTTGGCGTGCACTCTTGCTTCTAAAGCATATTTTGTTCTGGAGGTTTAGTGAGAAACAACAATTAAAGAAATGCTTTCTCTCTGATGACTCTAATATGTAGGGGAGGATACGTCACCAAAGGAGATTATAGAAGAGTAGAATTTGGGCATGCAAGCAGTTCTATCTTGGATCACTTCTCCACTAATTTTTTTCAAACTTTGTTACTTAAGCAAGTAGGAATGTCATGCAGAATCCATAGTCCCAAAAGAGTAAACAAAGAAGTGAGGGAGAATAAAACCTGAACCCAATAAATGCCTTTAAAGTTTAAACTCTATGGGACATCCTATCAACAAAATAAATTAAGCGTTATTGGCTTGTGCTTTGCGGCTATTTTCACAGCTCTGATAAATGTGGCCTGGAGGATTTGCCCACTACCTGCAGTCAAGTTGTCATCATCTGCAGATGTAAAATGTCTCAGCTGCAACACCACAGTTCATTACACACTTTCTAACTTGGCAACTATTTTGAACCATGGAGAGAATAGCATAAGAGTTCATGAGAGTTGAGAAATTCAAATACCAATGAACAAGACACTTTAGGCTCCATGAGAAAAGTCTGGAAAAACTTTTCATTTGCCTATTCATCTCAAGATGAAAAAGCATGATTAAAAAAATTGCAGAGACAAGCCCTTTGCCACAGGGAAACTCTGCACGAGAAGTCAGTGGGAACTCACAGAACTGTACCAGCAGCCACTGGTCAGGAGCAGAAATTAGACGGCAGTCCCTATTCATGGGCCCACTCACCAGTAAGTTGAATTTAATAGCTAGTTAATTCTTTTAAAAGTTAACATTTATAGAGTAAAATTCACCTAAAAGCCAATTTTCTGGCTTCTTTCTCTGAATGGACTAGAGTAGAATGTATTGATTAGTTTTAAATAGTATTAAAGGCAATACGGAGTGGCAGTACTGTCTTTAAGAAGTGTTTTGTTATAACAAGTTTGAATCATATTTTTACTACAAACTTTTCTCATGTAAAATTTCATTGATATCTCACACATACCTTTAAATATCATAAATCCATGTATTAAAAGATAAGCTTATTATATTGCAAAACTACTTTTTATTCCTCTCCCAAAGTACAATACTTATTTTCTCATATTCAGCACAAGTATTTTATTGCCTGTGACAAAGACATAAGATGCTCTGGTTTTCTTATGACACATGTCACAGAGTTCCCTGAGGACCAACGTCAGGGTTTTGCACATCAATAGTTTCAGTTTTTCTCACTAAGATGTGTACATATGTGCTTTTTATTATTAGGCTTTTGTTCCAAATTCCAATGGGTTCTCTCAAGAGCTAGCCTGAACCACGGGGAACCACCAACAATGGCTTTTCTTAAAGCAGACTGACCTGAGGCCTGTGACAAACACGCTGAGCGCATCCTCGGCCCCTTTAGCCAGGCCCAGTCTCTGACGTCTGCACCCCCAGATCTTACCACACTAATTGTGAGGGAAGTCAAGCCCTGAGGAAAAGTTCTTCAAGGAAAATGAGAGGGGAAAAGAGCATTCCCTTAGCTAGTATGAAACAGAAAGATGACACTGTCCAATTTAGGCTTCCTAAGAAGCGTTCCCCATAGCACCCAAGCCACAGGCTCCCACCGGCCATTCTGATCAGGATCTTGGGGTTGGGTGGGGTGGGGTAGAGAAAGGCAGGTGTCTGCAGGAGGCCTTACTTGTTGACCTGCTAAAACACACTCCAAAACTCTGAAAAGTGGTGAAATTGTTCTAAGCCTAACTCTGTAAACATTTTTTGAGAAGTATTGTTTGAATCCAGTATTCCTCAGACTAAAAATGTTCATCCTCCAACCTGGTCATTTGTGAACATTAAGCCAGGTAACACTTAGCTTGGCAGAGAGTAATGAAGGTAGCATTTCCAAATTAATACATTGTCTTTATGCTTCATGTATGTGTCTCTATCCCGCTAACCAAGTATAAATTTAATTTTAATGTTATTTTCTATATATCCCTATATAAATGTTTCTTGATACTAATGACTACCTGTTATATTACTGCATATCTTATAGATAATCAAAATTATTAAATAGGTTTTATTTAATTGACCGATAGCTACATGTTGGATATATGTTCAAGGGACTTCCTCATAGCAATTGAAACAATTATTCTTAAAAAGAATTTCTTCGAGCAATTGAAATAATTTTTGTATGACAGCACTATTCAAATTTTTAAAAGAAACTCTATTAGGATCTACGTATTTATTTATATGTTTGTACCTATATTGATATCTGTCTCGATAGTGTTAATTATACAACTCCATGCAGAAAAGAATACTAGAGGAAAAAAAAATCCAAATAATAATAGTTATATTTTGGAGTGGTAAAATATTGGGTGATTTTAATTTCTTTTATACTTTTGTGTACTTTCTGTGTTGTTTTCACTAAAGATAAATTATCTTTATAATCAGAACAAGAACAGTATTATAATAAAAATTTCTTATGAAAGCATTCCTTGCATTTGATGTTAATTGTTTTCTATGTAATTGAGATAGAAGCAGACATTTGTCCTCCTGGATAATAAATAGAATTGAACTTTTCCCTTTTCCTTTCCCCATTTCTCTGGAATTTTCTGCTCTTTATTGGATCAATAGTAAAATTATTTTCTTGAACCATACAGACTAATGATACAAGACATAGACGACACTGAGGACTTCTTATTTCTGACCCCCTCTGTAGACCAGCATGTGATTTGATTTCTGGGGTAAGATGACCCAGTGTGGTAGCAATCATCAAAATTAAAGATATTTTGTAACATTCCATAGTATCCCCTACCCAGAAAGGTAGGGGACCTTCTGATACCCCACTTTGTCTTTGCCAATAAGTTAATTTAAAAGGTTCATCTTTGATTGAGGATTTCTAAGAATCTAGTAAAGTATAATGACCTACTTATACTATAATGCTTTATGTTATACTAAAATATTGAAATAAGCTTAATTTCTTTGTAGCATAATAATTTTCATTGAAAGGTGTTTGTAATGGGTATCTACATGGCATATTTATGTATACATAATTTAATAACACACTACCATAATGTTCCATGTATAGCATTTTACTTTATAAAAATAATTTATTCTTTGATTTGAGCAGTTATTAAATCTAATTGGAGGTAAAAAGTAGTTTATCAACTTCTTTAAAAATTGCTTTAAGAAGTTCGTACTTATAAAAGGTAATATTTCCTTGAAAAAAAATTCCTTTTGTGGTTAGGAAACAACCGTCCTCTTTTTTTTACCAAAAGCTCATGATAGATTGCAGTCCTAACTAGAGATTCCCCATGTCAGGAATTTTTAAAGGACACCAAACAGCAGGAGCCATCCAACCTCTGCCACAACCTTACTGTAGATTCGCCCCCGAGAAAGAAGCGGCTCTAGGTTACACCTCCCGCTGCTTCTCCTATCTTAGAGGAAAGGTTCAAATTTCTCACAGGATAAATGTAACTTCAGTGCATCTCAATGGGAAAGAGGAAGGCACCTCACTCGGATGAAAAATATCACAGCTTTACTATTTAAAAGTCCCGCTCCTGACATTTAACTGCTTTTCAGAAGGCTCTATACATACACGCAAAGATGTGTAAGTGTTGAGAGGGGGAGACCAGAGACGAGGAGAGGGAGAACAAACATTCGTCTAAGCCAAAAGCGAGTTGGCCACCTCAAGAGGAAGGGGAAGGATTCAACTGGCAATTCTTGAGAAGAAAAAATGAGAACTATTTTAAAACTTTAAAGAAGGTTTAATTTAGAGTTTCCTTTGGAAATTGTAGGCTTAATGAGCCTCTAGTCATATTCAAGCTAAAGTAGGTGTCCATGTCCAAAAGAAATGAGGGAGTTGGATAAATAGCTGGCAGTGGTCAGTCCAAGAGAATAAAATGTTAATAACTATTAAATCTGTAGTCCAAAAACCTGTTATTCTAGACGGTGGAATAAGATGAAAATGTGCACAGTGACCCAGTTTCAGTGGGTTTTCAAGTTCTAAGCTGATAAAATAGGTTGTCACGTACCTGTGGCAAGACCTAAAGGTCTTGAAACACCTTAGAATTAACAAAGGTAAACCAAATATCTTTCTTAAAAAGAAAGTGTTTACTGCCCTAGGTGACATGAGACCAAATGACTTCTGCTCTTCCCCCTCCCCCCCAGAAAAGACCTGTAATGTTTAATATGAGTATCTAATAACACCCATTACATCATTATACTGCTTCTTGGACGGTTTGTGAAAGAAGAAAATGTTTCTAGCAGATCCTGAGAGTTGCTTACAAAAATTCAATTCTTTGATAAAGCAAAGGATTTCAAAAATTAAAATTGCTTAATATGAAGTGTGTGTGTGTGTGTGCGCGCGTGTGTGTGTGTGCATGAGACTATACTGCAGTGGGTATATTTTATTTATCCCTCCCATCACTTCTCCACTTTCCATCCCACCCCAAGGGAGAGACCCTGCCTCAGCAGGTTGCCTTGCCATCTGACCTGTCACTTACTATGGTGGTGATTTGTGCTACATGCACCACAGCTTTTTCCATTTATTCACTGATGGACACGTAGGTTGTTTCAATATCTTGGCTATTATTCAGTATTGTGAATAATGCTGCAGTGAACATGGGGTACAGATTATTGTTTGATATCCTGTTTTCATTTCCTTTGGAATACACCCAGAAGTGGGATTGCTGGATTATATGGCAGTTCTTTTATAACTTTCAAGGAACCTGTATACTGTTTTCCATCACTTCTTCATTCCTGAAATACTTTTCTCTCTTGAATTCCATGTGATGATTATGGTCTGCTTTTCCTCCTCTGCCACTGTACCTTCCTTCTCAGTTTAGTTTATTGGGCTATATTCCTCTTTCCAACAACTAAAATTTGGCATTTTCATACTATATCTTTTGTCTTTTCTTCCCTGATTAGTCATATTTTCCCCCAGAGATTTCAGCACTAACTTTCTATGAATACTTTTAAATTTGTATCTGCAGACTTCTCAATTCTCGACATATCTCACAGGTAACTCAGACATAGTGTGCTGGAAGAATTAATAATAAAAACAAACTTATAATTGCACATGCTATGTGCCAATCACTGTTGTCAGTGCTTCCCATACACTGACTCATATAATCCTCACAGTAATCTTCTTAAGTATTTATTATACAAAGATAATAAGTTAGAAATTGAGTAATTTGTCCAAGAGCATGAAGTAAGTAAGGGGCAGAGAAAGTTTTTAACCCAGTTAGGTTCTAGAAATCATGCTCTTTAACTACTAGACTTTATAATCTTTTTGCTTAAAATCATCTTTGCCTCTCTGTCCATGTGGGGAAGGAGGAAGCACTTCTCATCTTTAGGAATGAGCCTAAATTTTACCCCTTCAGAGAGGCTGCCCTTGATCGTCCACCTGGCAGCTACCGCCTACTTACTCTCTGTCTAAGCCTCCTATTTATTTCCTTGAAATTATTCATGAAAAGTTGTAACTTATACAATTTATGCATGACTTTTATCAGATACCATGCGTTTTTTTGGGTCAGCACCAACTCTGATCTTTCTGGTGTGCCTTCCTATGCTGCAGAGCTGAAAGACCTAATGTCTACTTTTCTAAGGTCACCTTGCAACTGGGTTTTTTCATGTGATTTAGTTTTCACAAATCAAAAGCTTTCTCGGGAAGGATTAATTTGGAGTTACCTTGTGGGGGAAGAGACAGAGGACATGAGGAACAATGCTGCTCAGATTATGGCAGAAATGGCACAGTTATAGATCTCGTCAGGTGTGGCAGATATTCTAGACACTTACAGCTCCTGGTTGGTGTGGAAGCAGCATGTTTCTGGAGCTGTCAACAGCGGTGGAAGCTTCCTGACAATGTGCCTTCCTGACTGTGACTGGTGGGGGCTGCAGCTTGCTGGTCAGCTCAGCTCTGCAGCATGGCTAAAGCGTGGAAACAATCTAGAGTCTGTTTCTTCCATTCTCCAAGTGATTTTGTGAACTGTTTATATGCTTATTAAATCTCTTTATGCTTAAGCCAGCTTCAGGGGACTCTGTTGTCTGTAACTAAAAACACTGATCAGCACATCTAATAATTTTTGTGTCTGCCTTATTACTAGACTATGTATACTCCAAGAGAAATTAACCTTTTATTGTCAACTACAGGTTCCCAATGTCATGTACAGTTTAGTTCATAGTGGGCATTAATACATAATTATTGAGTTTCATGGCATACATTTTAGAAGTGCTTAGCTTCTTTTGCAATCATAGAAACTGCTTTGGAATACCCTCTTAATAACTTCCCGCCAGCCCACTATGTTCTTTCTCTATATGTATTATCTTTCATTTCAGCTTGGTTCTAGAAAATATGTCTAGGGGATTGGGATCATTGAATAGGTATTGGCTACTTACTGTTCCTAAAGTTTGCCATGTTTTCTCATGTTTCTGCTCATATTTGGAATATCCAGTGCTCCACTATTCTACTGAGCAGATTCCTATGCATTTTTCAAGGGCAAACTGAATTATTTTCTTGCAGCAGTCTTTTCTGTACTTTCCCAAATGATTAATTACACTTTAATTTATGTTATTATAATACTCGGTATATAGCATTTCTAGAATAATAGATTATATTTTATTATTCTGAGTCATTGTGCTATAATTACTAATTAAAGCAAAATATATCTGTGAAGAATATTAAAATGCCATAACACTTCCGAAAATTTGCTATAAACTCACAAATATAAGTTATCTTTATTATTACATGCAGAAACAGAGAAAAATTATTGCTCAATTTCACTTATTTTTATTCTCTAATAGGTAGGCTTCCAGTTTATTCCATTTAGCTTCTTCCCGAGGACTTACTTGCCTTACACATGACCTGACTTTTTTAAGCCCTGGAAGGAAAGGCCAGGAAGCCCTAGGAAGCCACATGCTAATTTGTGTGGTTGACTTGAAGAGTAGAAGGTTCCCTCAGAGTCGTTCCTCAGAAAATTAAGGAATAATTCAGCTTGGAACTATTTCATTACTGAATACAAACACTAAAATACTGCCCTCAAACAAATAAATGAATCACTTTTACTTCCTTTTTTTGCTTTTACATGAATTATACCCACTTTGAAAATCATGCTGTTATTCCCAAATAACTATTCCTCTAGTCATTTGAAGAATTTTCTCTTATAGTATGAAATATATTAGGTGACTAATATTCGAGCATTATAAATGTTTATTATTTCCAATATGTTCAACTTTCTTCCTTAGAGGCTTTTATTAGCACATGTTAGAGAGCAGGTATTTTGAATATTTTATTTGAAACATTTAGCATTTGTAATATCAATACCATATCTTTCCACTGATTTTTATTTTATTTTTGTTAATAAACCAAAAATTACATCAAAAATAAAATAAAAAATTAAGGAGGTAATATTTATAATATTAAACCTAAGCCAGATGTGGATGCACGCTTTTCCAGATTAAACATTTACTGAGTTGGCAGGAAAAGGCTTTCTTCCTCATTCATCCAAATAAGTTTTGTTTGAATGAATTCTAATTTCTTATTCCTATACTGTTTTTACCATCTTTCTGCTACTTTGTTTACCTAGCAGTGGTTTTTCCTTACCACTGCCGTCCACAATTCTGCACAGCTGCTTCCCAGATGAGCTAAATAGCTCATTTTCATCTTCACACGAGTTTAAACTATGGGCTAATCCTATGTGGCTTTCACAGAGTGACTGAAATCTCTTTGTGACAATTCCCATTGCTACAATTTTTAAGGGAATATTCAAGGGAACTTGAGTATAGAAAAACGGTACATCTTTATCTGGTTCTGCATCCTTAAAATCACGTGTATTCTTTGAAAACTAGTGGGGCAAGGCCTAGATTATAAAGAACATAATGTATGTATTCAGATAATAAAGACAAAACAGACATTTCCAGAAAAGTGAGAAGTTTCTTATTTTGTTCTTATCTACTAAAGGCTGATTAACCAATGTCTGCAGAGCACTTCACCCAAATGCCTTTGAAATAGCTTTACGCAACATGGTTGAAGAACCAAAGCGATAATGCTTGTTTAATAAACTTATTTCAAATATTCACACATGAAATGAAAAGATTTAAAGAGATTTCCCAGGTTAGAGGTATTTCAATTAACATCTAGCCCTCCCTCCCTCCTCGCTTCCCTTTCTTTCTTCTTTCTGTGTTCCGGCCTTGCTACTTCCTTCCCTTTCTGGCCCTCTTTCTCCTTTTGTTTCTCTTCCCTTTCCTTTCCATATTCATTTTCCACAATTTTTGGACAGTGCATCATAGTTGAAAGCATCCTGAATGCTCTACAATGTAAACAGTAAAATCTCATAGGTTTGACATTGCAACTTCCACTCTGATGATAATGGATAGAGATTATAGGAACTAACAAGAAAGTAGACTGACATTCCTAATAACTTGCATTTTCACATTGAAATTGTTCATTGTTTCCTTTATTTGAAAGAGAGAGAGGGAAATGGGAGGTTGAATTCAGGGTTATGACTAAAGAAGCTAAACCACTTAAGAAATTACCATTATTCCACTTCATTACATTTTGGCACAGAGGTGCATGTATGTGTTACCAGGTTGTAAGGTGTGTTCGTGAATCAGAATTACACAGCTTGAGGCCATATATGGTTCACATTGTTTTTAAAAAACGATTATGTAAAAACTAAGTAAAAATCAAATATAAGTATTGATAGAAAGTAAACATGCTGCATGGGGAAAAATTTGTATGGGATTTTTAGATTCATGGCACAGACAAGTGAACTTCTGTTGTGCCTCTGCAAATTTATGGGTGATTGAACATAAATGACTAAAGATATTAATGCCAACATACTTTGACTATATTGTGTATGTGTATAAAAGTGTGAACATATACATCGTACTGCTGTTTCATAGCCAAATATCATCTGATTCTGCTAATGTGAGGAAATCAGAAAATCAATTAATTATATTAATCATTCCTGAAATCAAACACTCAGGAAAACTGCAGTTAGATTTGACTACTTTAGCTGAGTGTGCTTAGGACTATGTGTGAAACCTTTCCTGGATCTTCTTGTAGAAATAGACCAGAGTAAGACATAATTAAATTGTTTCATTCACCTTAAAGTCTGGTCATGATACAAATTGAGAGATCATCAAATTGAACTTACTGGTAATTATTCAGTTTTTTCTAATGACCATTTTTACTCCTAAAAGTAGACATAGAAAAAATGTAAAGTAGCACATAGGTTGTTCTCTTTACAACAAAATTTTTAAGATCAATTCAAGTTTTTAAATTGTTCTGGTTTTGAAATTCTTTTATTTGATTAAAATTTTGTAATATTTCAAATGAAACCATATATTGTTTGATTCAATTACATGAATTAGTAAAAATGGAATGAAGTTAATTTTATAAATAACTTGACAGTTGAAGCTCTAAAGTTTAAGCATAAGCTCTTGTATCCCAACATCCTGCCCAATGTAATCTTTTTATTTAATAAACTAGAACTAAACGGGAATTTGATAATATAAAAACAATTATTTAATACTAAGAGGGAAATTCAGAGACTCTGTACATATCACACTATACATACACTTTTGGGTATTTATGAAAATAATAAAAGCTTACACTAAAATTTTAATTATTCTGTAATTTTTTTTATGTGGTGAGGTGGATTTTGATCTGGAGAACTCATAAAGATGTTCTAATGTTAGCTGACAGCTTGAAATTCAGTAAAAACTTTGTCCTATCATCAAAACCAATTTTGTGAATCAATGGGAAATGTCCAGACTTAGAGTATAATATAATAATGTAGCTTTATATTAATATTACTATGGTGTTTTAAATAATATCATTTCAATGTCATCTTTAAAAAGAAAGTAAAGCAAAATAAAGGGATTCAAGTCATATGTACAAGTAGATAAATACACAGACACTGGAATGTTAAGAATCTGGACTAAGAATTAGGAGCCCTCGGACCTAGTCCCACTTCTGTTACATCTATCCTTTCATACTAAAGCAAGCCATTATTATTCTCTATTTGTGAGATTTACACTCAAGCACCTTTAGGTTTCTTGATTGGTCAATCATCACTAGATTTCTGGTGTTTCGTAAGTGATAAATGTTGGGCCTTTGAACAGAATCTACCTGGAATATATTGACTAATATATATTCCAAGGATAGAAACTGATATTGCCTACTACCCTGGAGAGCAAAGAGTGTTCCCTAAAACATCATGTTACTTTGCTTTTTTTGGTTCTTTGGTAGCCACAGAACAAAACATAATATATCTGTAGAAAGATAATCTTGGTATATCCATGCTTCTTTTATTAACCCAAACGAGATGATCTTCATGTAGCTGAGAGAGGGAAATTATAAGAAGGTGAAGATATTTATTTGATACCTTTAAGTTTGTTCTTGATACATAAAAAATTAATTTTAAGAGAAATAATGGGTTTGGCATTTTGTGGGATGGCCTGTGAAATTAACTGGCACTTTCTTTAGGAAAATGGTTTTGAGTTCCAAACAATAAACAAGTAAGGTTTTGGCATAACATTTAATTGCATAGTGGAAGTTGTCTATGATTCACAATAACTCTACACTATAACTTTAACCCTACTAAAATTTTGTCATAACAAATACATTCTTTCAGTATTGTCACCTCTCTGAGCCCTTCTCCCACGCTGAGCCACAAAAATGTGAAGCAGGTTGCCCCACCCTGGCAATGACCTCAGACACTGCCCCACACAATTTACAGGTGCCTGCTCTACAATAGGCCATGCTACTAAGACAGGGAGTCAAAGCAGCTCTACCTAATACACAGAAACACACACAGAGTGATTGCCAAATTGAGGAGACAAAGAAATATGGCACAAATGAAAGAACGAAACAAAATGCCAGAAAAAGAACTAAACAAAATGGAGATAATCAACCTATCAGATGCAGAGTTCAAAACACTGGTTATCAGGATGCTCAAAGAACTCATTGAGTATGGTGAGTTTGGCAATGGTATATAAAAGACCCAGGCAGAAATGAAGGTTACATTAAGTGAAATAAAGAAATATCTACAAAGAACTAACAGTGGAGGGGATTAAGCCAAGATGCAAATCAACATTTTGGAGCATAAGAAAGAAATAAGCATTCACCAGAACAGCAAGAAGAAAAAAGAATAAAAAAAATGAGGATAGGTTAAGGAGCCTCTGGGACATCTCCAAATGTACCAACATCCAAGTCATAAGGATGCCAGAAGGAGAAGAGGAAGAGCAAGAAATTAAAAGCTTATTTGAAAAAATAATGAAAGAAAACTTCCCTAGTTTGGTGAAGAAAATACATATGCAAGTCCAGGAAGCACAGAGACTGCCCAAACAGTTGGACTCAAAGAGGACCACACCAAGACACATCATAATTAAAATGCCAAAGGTTAAAGATAAAGAGAGAATCTTAAAAGCAGCAACAGAAAAGCAGTTACCTACAACAGAGTTTCCATAAGACTGTCGGCTGATTTCTCAAAAGAAACTATGCAGGCTAGAAGGGACTGCCAAGAAGTATTCAAAGTGATGAAAAGCAAGGACCTACAACCTAGATTGCTCTATCCAGCAAAGCTATAAAGGGCAAATAAAGTGCTTCCCAGACAAGGTAGAGCTAAAGTTCATTGTTACTAAGCCATTATTACATGAAATGTTAAAAAGACTTATTTGAGAAAAAGAAGAAGATTAAAACTATGAACATTAAAAGGGCAATAAATTCAAGGCTATGAACAACTGAATCTAAAAACAAACTAATCCATGCAGGAGATTTTTATTTTGATGAAGTCCCATTTGTTTATCCTTTGCTTTATGTCCCTCACTCTAGGGGACATATCCGTGAAATATTGTTGCATGGAATATGGAGATTTTCCTGCCTATATTCTCCTCTAGGACTTTTATGGTGTTGTGACTTATATTTAAGTCTTATCCATCTTGAGTTTATTTTTGTGTGTGGTGTAAGTTGGTGGTTGAGCTTCATTTTTTTGCATGTAGCTGTCCAGATCTCCCAACACCATCTGTTGAAGAGGCTATTTTTACTCCATTTTATGCTTCTTTCTCTTTTGTCAAATATTAATTGACCATAGAGACATGGGTTTACTTCTGGGCTCTCTATTCTGTTCCATTGATCTATGTGTCTGTTATTATAGCAGTAATAACAGTGGCCTTTTAATATAGTTTGATGTCAGGGATTGTGATCCTTCCTACTTTGTTCTTCTTTCTCAAAATTGTTGTGGTTATTCAGGGTCATTTATGGTTGTATATAAATTTTTGAAATGTTTGTTCTATATCTGTGAAATATGTCATTGATATTTTAGTAGAGATTGTGGTGAATCTATACATTGCTTTGGGTAGTATGGACATTTTGATGATGTTAATTCTTCCAATCTATGAACACAGTGTGTGCTTCCATTTTTTTGTCCTCCTTAATTTCTTTCTTTAGTGTTGTATAGTTTTCTGAGTACAGATCTTTTACCTCCTTGGTTAGGTTTATTCCTAGGTACTTTATTTTTCTTGTTGCCATAGCAAATGGGATTTTTTTCCTGATTTCTGCTTCTGATATTTCATCAAATTCTGGTATTTGGTGTACAAAAATGCCTTCAATTTCTGAATATTGATTTTGTATCTCACTGTTTTGCCAAATTCATTATTAGGTCAAGTAGATTTTGGTGGAGTCCATAGGGTTTCGATGAACACTATCATGTCATCTGAAAAGAATGGCAGCTTTACTTCCTCCTTTCCAATTTGGATGCCTTTTATTTCTTTTTCTTGTCTGATGGTTGTGGGTAGGACTTCCAATACTATGTTTAATAGAAGTGGTGAAAGCGTACACCCTTGTCATGTTCTATATCTTAGTAGGAAAGCTTTCAGCTTTTGCCCATTAGATATGATGTTGCCTATAGTTTTTCAAATGTGTCCTTTATTATGTTGAGGTATCTTCCCTCTACTCTCACTTTGCTGAATGTTTTTATCATAAATGGGTGTCGAACCTTATAGAATGCTTTTTCTGCATCTATTGACATGATCATGTGACTTCTGTTTTTCCTGTTGTTTATGTGATGTATTATGTTTATTGATTTGTGAATATTGTACCAACCTTGTATCTCTGGGATGACTCCCATTTAATCATGGTATATGATCTTTTTAATGTATTTCTGGATGCAGTTTGGCAATATTTTACAGTGGATTTTAGTGTCTATGTTCATCAGCAATATTGGCCTGTAGTTTTCTTTCTTTTTTATGTCTTTATTTGGTTTGGGGATTAAGATGATGCTGGCCTCATAAAAAGAGTTTGGGAGTTTTCCCTCTTCACAGATTTTTTCAAATAATCTAAGAAGGATAGGGATTACATCTTCCTTAAATGTTTTATAAAATTTTCCAGTGAAACCATGCAGTCCAGGGCTTTTGTGTGCCAGGAGTTTTTTGATTACTGCTTCAATTTCACTAGCTGTTATCGGTCTGTTCAGGTTTTCTTCTTCTTGTTGATTTAGCTTTGGAGGATTATATTTCTGTAGAAATTTTTCCATTTCACTCAGGTTTTCAAATTTCTTGGCATGTAGTTGTTCCTAGTAATTTCTTACAGTCCTTTGTATCTCTGTGGTATCGCTTCTAATTTCTCCTTATTTCTGATTTTATTTATTTGTGTCCTCTCTCTTTTTTTTTTTCTTGATGATTCTGCTTAAAGGCTCGAAGGCAGTCCTGAAAGGGAAGTTCATAGCAATATGGGCCTACCTGAAAAAGAGAAATATTTCAAATAAATGACCTAACAGAACATCTACAAGAACTAGAGAAACAACAACAAACAAAGCCCAGAGCGAGTAGAAGGAAGGAAATAATCAAGATCAGAGCAGAACTGAATGACATAGAGACTAAAAGAACAATTCAAAGGATCAATAAAGCTAGGAGCTGATTCTTTGAAAAGATAAACAAAATTGACAAGCCTTTAAGCAGACTCATCAAGAAAAAATGGTATTTGTCTTTCACTGCCTGGCTTATTTCACTTAGCATAATGATCTCCAGTTCCATCCATGCTGTCACGAAGGGTAGGAGTTCCTTTTTTCCTTGTACTGCACAGTATTCCATTGTGTAAAGGTACCACAGGTTTTTGATCCACACATTTCCTGATGGGGCACTTAGGTTGCTTCCAGCACTTGGCTATTATAAATTGTGTTGTTATGAACATTGGGGTGTGTAGGTTCTTTTGAATTGGTGTTTCAGGATTCTTAGGGTATAATCCCAGCAGCGGAATTGCAAGATCACAGGTCATTCCATTTTTTGTTTTTTGAGGAAATTCCATACTATTTTCCTCAGTGGCTGCATCAGTCTGCATTCCCACCAACAGTGCACTAGGATTGCCTTTTTTCCTGCAACCCCGCCAGCACTTGTTGTTTGTTGATTTTTTAATGAAGGTCATTCTGACTGTTGTGAAGTGGTATCTCATTGTGGTTTTAATTTGCATTTCTCTGATGGCTAGTGATGCTGAGCATCCTTTCACATGTCTCTAGGCACTCCGTATGTCCTCTTGGGAAAGTGTCTGTTCAGGTCCTTGGCCCATTTTTTAATTGGATTGTTTGTCTTCCTGTGGTGGAGTCATGTGTGTTCTTCATATATTTTGAAGATCAAACCCTTGTCCAAGGTATCATTGGCAAATATATTTTCCCATTAGGGTTGGTTCCATTTTCATTTTGCTGATGTTTTCTTTAGCTGTGCAGAAGCTTTTTATTTTAATGAAATCCCATTTGTTTATTCTTTCCTTTATGTCCCTTTCTCAAGAGGACATATCAGTAAAAATATTGCTGCGTGGAATATCTGAAATTTTCCTGCCTATGTTCTCTTACAAGGCCAGTGTAATCAAAACAGTCTGGTACTGGCATAAGAACAGACACATAGATCAATGGAACAGAATAGAGAGTCCAGAAATGAACCCATGTTTCTATGGTCAATTAATATTCGACAAAGGGGGCAGGAGCATAAAATGGAGTAAAAATAGTCTCTTCAACAAATGGTTTTGGGAGATCTGGACAGCTACATGCAAAAAAATGAAACTCAACCACCAACTTACACCATACACAAAAATAAACTCAAGATGGATGAAAGACTAAAATATAAGTTGTAACTCCTTAAGATATTAAAAAAAAATAAAAATGTAAATTTTAAACAAGAAATAGACAAATAAATAGGTTTATAAAACACATAAATGCTTGTTAGTTTAGCTACTGTAACATTTTTTTCTGAAAATATACCTTTTTAGAGGCAATGTCTAGCAAATTTTTTTTAAACTAAGTGTTCAAACTGAGCATCACTAATAATGGGACAATTTGACATTATTTGCCTACTCATATGATGCAATATGTACTTACTCACCAACAGAGAATTCCTGCTGAAAAAATATTTACAATGAATCAATCAAGCCTTTAGGTTAATCTCCTCATTGAAAGAAAATACATAGTAACAAGTCAAGTCATATGACAAGGAAACCATGAGACAATTCCAAATGTAGGGCAATGTAAAAGGTAGCTGGCCTTATGTCTTTAAAAAGTCAATATCATTAATTCAAAAGAATATAATGCACCTCTATGTTCATTGCAGCATTATTTACAATAGCCAAGATATGTAAGCAACCGAGTGCCCATCAATAGACCAGTAGATGTAGAAGTTGTGGCACACATAGACAATGCATTGCTGCTTGGCCGTAAAAAAGAATGAAATCCTACAATTTGAGACAGCATAGATAGACCCAGAGGGTATTATGCTAAGTGAAATAAGTCAGAGAGAAAGACGAATACCATATGATTTCCTTTACATGTGGAATCTAAAGAGCAAAATAAACAAACGAAATAGAAACAGACTCAAAGATACAGAGATCAGACTGATGGTTGCCAGAGGTGAGCGAACTCGAGGGACTGGGTGAAAATGGTGAAGGGGTTAAGTATAAATTGGTTACTTACAAAATAGTCATGAGGACGTGAAGTACAGCATAGGGAATATAGTCAATAATATTATGATAACTATGTGTGGTGTCAGATGGGTACTGGAAATGTCAGAGGGAACACTTTTTAAAGTATATGATTGTCTAACCACTATGCTGTACACCTGACACTAATACAAAATAATATTGAAGGCAAACTGTGATTGAAAGATAAAATTTAAATAAACAAATAAATAAATCTTTAAAAAACATGTTAATGTCATGACGAGGAAAAATATCTTGTTCGGAAGTGGTGGGGTGGGGGGGTAAGCTAATTAGGTGATGGCTCACAAAACCAGCTATAGAATATATTTTGAGAATAATTAAGAAAACCTAAATATGAGCTGGATGTTACATGGGAATTGGAAATAATTATTGATTTCCTTATGTATAATAATAGTGATTTTTTTGGAGAATGTTGTTATTCCTATGAGATTCATAATAAAATATTTAAAGGTAGAATCTTCAAGCTACTTTAAAATGGCACACACATACACACACCCATACACACAAACATACTGTGTAGACCTGAAGCAAAGCTGGAAAACGTTAACACTTGTCTAGCCTGAGTTGTCAGTATATTGGTATTTATTGTACTATTCTTTGGGGTTTTTCAAAAATTTTTAAATTTTTTAAGAAAAAGTTGGGAAAATTGCACAACTTGAATGCCACAGGAGAGTACACTTAAAATGGTAAATTTTATGTTATGTATATTTTGCCAAAATTTTTTAAATGTTGGAAGAAATGTCGTGTAAGGAATAATCCTGTCCTAACCACAGTAAGTATTGTCAATAAAGTAGAGGTTGTCTCAGACCTCTAATTATTCACTTAAGGTTTACCCAGAGCATAATCTTCAGAAAAACACATTCTAGACAATTAAAGAGACTACCAGATGATTGTTCTGGGAGCCTGACTTTTTTAAAAGCAATGAACTAAACAGGGCTTGGATAAAATTCTACCATAGAATAATGCAGACAGATATTTCAGTGCAAATTTAGGAAGTATTATTGTTTCTAGTGTGTTTGGGTTTTATAGAGGGGTAGGAAAAAGTCCATCTGAGTATACCTTTTGAGGTCTCTCTTCTTTGTCCTTGAGTTGTCCATGAAAGATATCACTTAATGTTTAGCTTGGGATAAAAAGAAACTAAATGAGATAAGTATTATAAAGTTAAGTTTATTTGTCAAAGAATTCCAAGTAAATATTACAAAAGTATGTGAACCACAGTTTGGAGGGTATGAATAGATTCTAAAACTATCCTGGGACATAACTGAGGTTCAGTCAGGGCCAGTTTTTTCCTAAAGGCTTTTAGGCTGAAGCCACAATTAAAGGCCACTTTTAGTTCCGTCCAGAGCTCTTCCACACACAAAGCTGTGGGACACTGTAATTCTTACTCAGAGTGACTGAAAATAAAAGCCTAGTTAAGTACAAAGGGCTGCTTTCTGCCAAGCTCAATGAAAGGAGGAAGTGGTAAGGGTGGGTACAGGACAGCTGAAATCCCCCAGTCTTAACTATGGATAGCAGAATTGCTTAAAGTTCTGAAAAACAACCCCAAATTAGGTTTGTAAAGACATATATGAACTGACAGTGACTAGAACATGAGTATGAGACAAAAGGGGAAAATAATATTGTTTCATGACAAAGTTCTAAAGTAGATCATCTATTTATAAAAAAAAAAAAGTTATGGCATTTGGGGTTCCACAAGTCTTTATTTGATCTTATAATTTTTGTCATGAGTGAAAATATGTGTAACTTCGGTGAAGCAAATTAACACCTCTATGATGCCTGTGTTAAAATGTGAAAAAGATCCCCAACCAATAGGCTGTTGTAAAGAGTAAGTATAAAATATATATAGGAAAAAATATATATATATATAATTCCAAGAATATATAAATATACGTATGTTATTAAGCACAGTGTCTGTGTAGAAGAAGTGCTCAGTTAATTTTTACCAACATCATTCTCATCTCAGACTCTGACTCAGTCCAGTTTGTTAGCCAGTGTATGGAGCAAAGACAGAGCCCAAGGCTGAAATGCAACCCACCCAGCGTGGTCAAGCAAGGGGCATAATGACTGAGATAATTTGCCATGATGACAGCAAATATGACTTTTAAAATCTAAGAAAGTAATTTAGACCAGAGGTCACCAACTCAAATGCCTGGAAGAATTCGATAGGTACCATAAAAGCATGACTCGAGGGTGATAGTTCAGCAGCTGGTGTATGTGAGTGGTCAAGTCTCTGTTTATCTTGTGAGAGCATGTCCCATCTCAAGAAGTAGCTGTTGTTTAATTCTAGATCATGGTTGGGATGAGAAAATGAAGGCCTAGTATAGTTTTTAAAAGAATCTGCAAGTCAAAAATATTTATATGATATCTCCTGTTTCTAAAGCATTGAAAAAAATTTCAGTAAATAGTACAGGCCAAATTAAACATGTCGGCAGCCAGATACTACTCACTGGTGATTTCAGATTTATGGCTTCTCAGATCATGCTTGTCTAAGATCGGTATTGGCCCTAAAGATTGGGATGGGATTAAACCTCTGGTTTGGGGACAAGTAAGCCAAAAAAGTGCTCTCTCTTCTTTCAGAGAAAGAGAAAGAGAGAGAGAGAGAAGAGAGAAGAGAGAAGCAGGGGAGAGAGAAAAAGAATGTGAGCCATATATATCATTTTGAATTTTCTAATAACGGCATTAAAAAGTGAAAAAATAGATAAAAATATTTTTAATTATATATTTAATTTAACCCAACATATCCAAAATATTATTTTAACATGTGATTAATGTGAATTTATTAATTATATATTTTATGTTTTTAATGATGTTTTCAAAATCATTGTGTTTTATACACTTAACAGCACACCTTAATTCTGGGTTAGTCACGTTTGACGTGCTCACTAGCTATAGGTGGCTAGGGTCTATCCTACTGGACAGTACAGGTCTAAAGTGAGCTTCTCAAATTTTAATATTTCGATACACTTATTGAAACTTTGGGGATCATGTTAAAAATGTCCACTGTGATTCACTGGTTGGGGTAGAGCCTGACGTGCTTCATTTCTCTTGGACTCTCAAGAAGCGTCAGTGCTACCAGTACATGGACTGAACTCTGAATGGCAAAGAGCTAGATGGTTGTGGCAAGTCTCCCTCAGTCAGCATCGTTTCACCCAAAGCTTCCCTCCTCTTTCAAATGCAGCAAATACCTGTTGGAGAGACTAACCTGATAGTCTAATGGTTAGTCAGTCTTCATATTTAGACATGGAATGATATTAATAACCTAAAATAAGCAATATGTTATATAGCACTTGCAGAACACTAACTCATTTACTCCTTTAGAAAAAAAAACACTTGGGAATCTGCCAATGTTACCAGATGCTTTCATGAGAATGCACTTAAGCACAGGACATGGGGTAAGCACAACTTTATAATTCTAGCCCCATAGTTTTGGCATGTTAAACATTTTAATAAAACAGACAATAGAATTACAAGGGAAATTTAACAATAATATTTCTCAAAGCTTTAGGATTAAGGGGCATTCTTTGGTTAAGGGTAGGAATATTTCATGGACTTTCTAAATAGAAACAAAAAGGGAACTTTTTATTTCCTCCTGATCATACTATTTGGGGAATGGATAGAGCTCTACCGGCAGACTTAGATATTTATTCAAAAATAAATAAATATGTAAATTTAAGCACCTAAATGTTGGGGTAGAATATAACTCAAGGATTCCATATAGTGCAATCTTTCTCAGGATACAAAAGCTTTCAAGCCCAGAAGAGTGCTCTGGAGGTGAGCAGTGAATTCTAATTCCTAAGAACTTGTCCACATTTACCATTATTTTGCTTGTGAGCTTTTAGCAAGTGCTTTACTCTCTTTCCTCCTCTCTCAGATGATAAGAATAATGCTTGCTGGACCTATTTCCTGAAGTTGTTATAGAGAAGTGTAAAGGAACTTGGTAAATTGTAACATGCTATTATGAGTTATGCACAAATATGCTGAGAGGAAGGCATTGAATCTTGAACATGGACAAAATGGAGTCTGAACTGACAAGATGACCCGGTGCTCAGAGGCCTCTCTAATGCCGCATTTCTTAATAGAGGCCGCTGTCTGTTGATATTTCTATTTGCCAGGGAAAAATGCAAGACAGGATTCTAATCACAGGACTAATGTCCCTTCCTTCACAGAAGAAAACAGCATGTCAAAAGGTAGGTAAATAAAAAAACACCTTACGAAGTCTTTAAGGTCTTTTTGTTCTTAATTGAACCAAGTATGGAACTGTGTATATCAAAGATATTTTTTCCCCTAGTAACAACAGTTTAAGTCATTTATTGGCAGGAAATCTCTTGTGTGAAAAAATGTGAAGTTTAATTCTGTTAGTTGGCTTAAATTAAACTCACTTGGTAAAAATTATCTAGTGGGATCATTGGAATAGAACTAATTTTGTTTAAAAAATCAAATATTATCTGGCACTGAGGAGAAGAAAACACAAACTAATAAAACTCTAATGGAGAAAATCATAAAACATTATTAAAAGACATTTAAGAATACATAAATAAATATAAGTAAATAAATGGAAGACAATATTATAAAGATGTCAATTAACTTTACATTGGTCATAACTGGAAAGCAAATCCAATCAAAATTATAACTTTTTATATGTGAAATTTACAAGTTGACTCTAAAATCTATATAAAAGAGTGAAGGACAAGCCTAGCATATACACTTCTGAAGAAGACAAACAAGGTGAATAAATTGCCTTTTCTATATCAATAATTATTATGAAACTATAACAAGTGAGCAAGATTCTGGTATTTCCAGGAGGGATTAATAAAACAAAACAGTGGAGCCAGAGACAAACCAACACATACAGAACTTAAGTTATGATACAAATGGTGTTGCAGATGTGCAAAAGGAGGCAGTGAGCCTTTCAATATGTGTTGCTAAGACACATTATTAGTGATATGGAAAAACAAACAAAAAAATGGGTCCTTACCTCATCACCATACACAATATTAAATTCAGGTTGTTTAAAGATATAAAATAAAAAGCAAGTGACCTCCAGAGAGGTAGGGATTTGTTAAACAAAAGACACAGAAAAAAATGCAAACCTCAGCGGAAAAGATTAATAAAATGCATTAATCTATCAAAACTTCTGATTTCTAACCACCAAAAGTCCATGCAAAGGAAGCAAAAGAAAAATTATACATTTAAAGATGATATTTTGCAAGACATATGAAAGGTAAAGAATTAATCAATATCCAAAATATAAAAATAAAAAGAATTCCTACAGTCTTCAAGAAAAAGCAGAAAAATATAAACCAATAGCAAAATGAGGAAAATCTTAACAGATACTACACAGAAAGGAAGTTTGAACAACCAGTAAAAGATGCCAAATGTGATTAGTAATCATGGAAGTGAAAATTAAAACCACAATGAGAGAACATTTATATCTTAATACAGTAGAAAAAAGATTGTTAATAGCATGCATTGGTGAGAATAAGGGTTAACCAGAGCACTTATGTAGACTTCCGGTAGGTACAAATTGTTATAACATTTTGAAAACGATTTGGTATTATCTGTATAGTCTTGTGTTTTTGGTTTTGCACTTTTTTCATAAATTGAGGAAAAATAATAAAATATTTATTTTGTCTTTCTACATGTGTTGAATTCTATTTTAGAGTAACCAAATAAGCGATAAAGAAAAGTTATCCACTATCAAAGAACTATAGCTAAAAAGCACAGAATGAATAATAGAATTAGAAAATCACCATTATGCAGTCCTTAGTAAAAATATTTAGGTGGCCTCCATTATTTTGTGCTAAAATCATTGGGTGTAAGTTGATGGGAAAACTTTATAATGGAGTGATCAGACAGATGACCATCTAAACCCACTGATGAAGCTCACAGAGTTTCATATATTGAAAACTTTTTACCAACAACAACAAAAATGAACATCGAATTTCATGAAGCCAGTCAACAGGAAATAGGAGGATAGAGATAGGGTGTAACAAAAAAACAATATGGTAGAGGTCAGTTGTATTTAGAATATTAGACACCTCTTAAGAAGAATGAACTGGTTTCTCCAACAAATCTACAGTATAAAAGATAAGAAGAAGGGGGACTTTATACACTAAAAGAGTTGCACAAGCTAGAATAAGAAAACAATATTCTTTGGTCAAACCAACTGTGGAAAGGTAACTTTAAGACAATCAATGAGATAAAAATAAGGACTAAGTAGGTATTCAAATATTAAGGACTTATTTTGTTAGGTATAATAATGTCATCATGTTTTCTTTAAAAATATTATTACATAAAGACTCATACTTCAGTGTTAACAAGTAAATGGCATAGCTTCTATGTGCTTTAATATTAACAAAGCTGTGAAGGTAAGAGAGTCTAGTATTTTTAGTAAATTATTAGCTAGAGGGGTAGTTATGAAGGGGAAGAGGTCTAGATTAACATCTGGATTTTGCCTTGGGTTGCAGGGGTGGTGCAGTTTGCCAAGGGAGCAGATACAAAAGGTACAGCAAGTTTCAGGGATTAAAATTAACTTAATTTTGAAAATAAGGTGTATTGCTAGGTGCTCATAATATACTAAGAGACTATCTGAAGTAAGCAGTAGGATAATTAAGTCTGAAATAAAAAAGAGAGATCTGTGTTCTGGTTGTGGTATGAAACCCACTCCAGAGAAGTGATCGAACTACTCAAGAGATTGTATGTAGTAATGGAAGAAATCCAAGGATGAACTCTGGTGAATACCAAGACGTATGAAATAAGTAAGGTGAGAGCTCAATGACAGGTACTGTATTTTGGGAGAGGTTAGTGAAATTAAGAGTTAAGAAAAAGCCCAGAAATGGGTGGTTAATGGCCATTCCAGCTCAGATGGGAGACCATAAATTATTAGTAGCAGCCATTCATACCTGCGTGAAATTTCCTTCGATTTCCTTTGGCAGTTCAGTGTTCAGAGGTCTGGCTACAGCTACTGGCAAGAGACATTTACTTTGGGGGGTGAGCAGGACAGACACGAACAAAGCACAAAAAGACATGGGCAGTGGGGATTATTGTAAGAGAGAATTTAAATCATATGCTGTGAATCTAGATTAGATAGAATAAAGATAAGTCCATGAAAGTGGTGATGGGTTAGGAAGTCTTTAGCTAATAGCAGTAAGTATGGATAGAAGATGGCAGGGGTGTCAGGAATAGAATACTGTTACAAGTGTCAACTAATGAGCTGGGTGTGGTAGTGGAAAGTTCAAGCAGAATGCTGCTCCTGCTTTTGCATTCTGTGGTCAGTTGAGAGATAGTAGAATAAGAAGTTTAGCTTGAGAGCTCTTCAAAATAAGGCAGAGGGATGGGATCTGTGACTAGTTTGACAGTGTAAAGAAGTTCCTGTATGATGATCTCCCGGCTCCAGAAGAAAGCATGAAAGTCAACAGTAGAGAGGATGATGGGTAGAAGGAGTCCCAGAATAAGCCTGTGATGACAGTAAATGAGAGTGCGCCAGTCAAGAGAGCTGTACTTTGGTTGGTGGCCAGAGAACAGTGGGAAGAGAATGCGTTAGATGGACTGCTCCTGTGGCTTCCAGACAAACCGAGTCCCAAGTGGTGCAAGAGCCTTATGAGGTCAGTAGGTTTTAGCCTCTACTTATCATTTGAAAGGAATGTCACTGAGAATGTACTTACCTCATCTCTGAAGAGTTCTCTTTCTCAGGTTGTTAATGGGAAAAATGCATCTATGTTCATTCCCTACTATAAAATGTATTTTTTTATTCAAATCGCTATTACCACGTTCCTACTGTATACATATTAGCAATCTAGGCACAATGTGGAACATGAGATAGAAGTCCTCCATTCCTGCCTCTGAGGAGCTTGTTCTCCTATCAAAGGCGTGAGAAATGTGTGCGATTTACCTCAAATCTGTGGATCTTGGAAGAAGTCTTTTTTTCCCATTAAAGTAGACTTCAAAATCTTCAGTCTTTAGCCTGTGGGCATAGTCAATGTATGCTGACACCTGCTGCCCGTGAGAATTTCTGTCACGAATGAAGATCACAGACTGGTAACACAGAAAAAAAAATAGAGAATGGAGAGGAAATGAATAAAAGTCACTCGAGTAAATTGTATATGATAATAAAAGCTATAGTTATTGAGTGTTACCTGAGTCAGATACTATCCTAAGTGCTTTATATTTCACCTTACAATGATCCTATGGCAGATAAAGAAGTTTGTGACAACTTAACTGAGCATGAAAAAAATGTGCATTTATAGTAATTTTATATAACAATATAAATGATAACTCTTAGAGGTCTTCCTAAATACAGACATTATTTGACTTGTTTGTAATATACAATTTATTTACTTTCCCCCCAATCCTATTGTCCTCTCTTTGTTATCCCTTTTAGATTAAAAACAAAAACAAAACCTGAGGAACAGAGAGACAGAGTACCTCACTAGAGGTTTTGCGGCTGGTAAATGGAAAAACTCAGATTAAAACCCAGGCTCATGTGTTTATCCTTCTAATCCTTTCATCCTTTCATCTGAGTTCCTATGTATTTTTGTTATAAAAATATAAATTGTGTCTCTTCTTATTATTACTATATGAATAAAAAAATCTCTTTACAAATTACAATGACTTTTACAAAATTAATTCCATAGTTCAAAATTATACAATAAGTATATATTTATCATTCATATTAATTCCTTCATAGATACTATTGAGCATGTATTAAATGTTAGGCATTACTATAGGTACCAAGAATACAGTGAAAAACAAGACAGTGAAGATCCTGAGCTTTCAGAATTTATGTTCCGGTGCTGGAACACAGACAATATGCATGAAAAGAAAATAATACTTCCAGTGAGTAATAAATACCATAAAGCAAATTAAGAAAGACAGCTGGGTAGAGAATCACTTGTTGGTGGTGAAGGCTACTTCTGGTAATCAGAAAAGACCTTGAGTAGGTCACACTTAAACCCAGACTTGAAGGATGAGAGGAAGCAGGCCACGTAAAGATCTAGCATAGGAGCTTATCAGGCAAAGGGAACAGCTGGTACAAAGGCACTAAAGTGGAAATAAGGTAGTGCTAATGGGTGAATCACAGTCTTTTCCGGAACAAGCCAATAGACATTGATCTCAAGTTCTATGAGAAAAAAGAATTGGAAAAGCTCTTCATGAATTTATTTCCAAATCTAGATCAAAGTGTAGAATTTCCTGGCAAGTTCTCATTTGGAAGAACCTGTAAACAAATCTTCCTCTACTTCTCCAGTAATTACTGGATGTTACTTTTTGGGTCTTTGTTTGGTCAATTACAGGAAGCTCTGATAAGGGTTATCTTAGATAACAGAGCTTCCAAAAGGGTGAAGTTAGAAAATTTAACAAATCCTTTTCTCTACTGACCTGAGAAATCATATCACTAGCAGTATCTCAATTGAAAAATGGAAGAACAGAAACATAATTTACAATTAGTTGTTATTTTGCTGATAAGAACCATCTTCCTGCCTTCTCTGGTAGTAAGGCATTAAGGATTGAGAATATTGTGCTGAGTAAGGGGAGGAAGTGTTGCGATGGATTAGTGATATTTCCCAAAGATACGTCTGGAGGAACTAGCATTCATTGTTATTGTCATACTCAATCTTACATAGATTCAATCCTTAGTCCTCCTCATTTCCCACACTTCACTTCAAGTTAAGTTTATATAGATTCCTGCATGCTTTTACCCACTTACTTTTTAACTTTTATAGTACAAATCCTAAATGGATAGTACCTCAAATAGACTTCTTGAGACTCTTGCACCACTAAACCAATAGCCAGTATGGCTGTCGCTGCTTAAATAAGACCACAAGCTGTAACTATCAAAAATTCATACGCAGTCATTAAAGGTGCTTGAAATCTTTATTCCACCAAGACTTCTCCTGATGTTAGGCAAGTCATGCAAGGATAGAGAGAGGGGAGAAAAGGTCCTAAATAAGCTGCAACTTTTAAAATGGAACTCAATTAACAGAAAAAAAATAAAATAAAACCTCCTCTGTCTTTGTCTCTGTCTCTGTCTCTATCTCTTTTTAGATGAAAGATGAGTCAGCCTTGTTTTTCCAGCAGGTTGGCATACCAGATATTAAGACTGACTTTCCTGCTGAAAACAAATAAAAATTCTGGATATAATCTAAAAAGCAACTTGTAACACGCGTTTATGCTTTGGAAAGAAAATGAGAAATATTCAGAGGCCAAAAACTAAGTGAAAGCAGGAACCCAGAGAGGAGAGCAGAACCCAAAGGTCACCTTTGTCCTGCAGGCATTTTCCAAGCCCCGGGGAATTTATGCAAGGGTTTCATTACCTTGTGAGGTGGGGGGTGGGATGTGACAGGAAATAAAATCCAGCCTTTTAGGTACAGAAGCTAACAGGGCTTTTTTCCTCAACATAAAGCTGAGGGGAAAAAAAAGGAAAAATATCTTTGATGCATCCAGAGAAAAGAAGAATCATTCCAGAATTATATATCCAGAGAAACCCTCTTTCTAGTGAGCAAAATATTAAAAATTTTAGAGGAAAAATAGAAGGGACTTTGGTAACACCAGATTCTTGCTCAAAAAAATTCTTCAGGATGTACTTCAGGCAAAAGAAAGTGACTCCAGCTGGAAAGTCAGAGATGAAGAATAGAATGGGAAGCAAAGAAAGTAGTAAATAAAATATTTGGCTATATAAAATAATAACAGCCATGTCTTCTACAATAAAAAATGAGCAATGCCTCCAAATTTTTTTTAATACGTGTATGTTTGGAAGCAGTGATTAGACTTAAAATGTTGGAATGTCTTTAGATTTTGTTTTTTAGAATAGGGGCAGCTATCAATATATTACATAATTTTAGAATTTGATAACTGTTCATGTAAATATCTAGGATCACCATCAATAAATAGGAAACTATTTATATAACCTTTAAATTATTTGAGAAAAAATAAAATGAAAAATAGCTATCAGTGACACAGAAGGTTAAAAGAAGGACAAATAAAATATACAAATGTAATGATACTGTTATAGGCTGAATTGTATCCCTTCAAAATCCACATGTTGAAACCTTGACCCCCACTACTTTAGACACAGGGTCTTTAAAGAGGTAATTAAGTTTAAATGAGACCATTGTAGTAGACCCTAATCCAATCAGACTTCATAAGAAGAAAAAATTTGAACACAGAGAGACATCAGGGGTCTGTGTGCGTAGGATAAGGGTGATGTGAAGACACAATAAGAAGGAGCCATCTGTAAGCCAAGGAGAAGAAACCAGGTCTGCTCAAATCTTGATCTGTCTTGGACTTCTAGCCTTGAGAACTCTGGGACAATAAATTTCTGTTATTTAAGCCACCCAGTCTGTGGTATTTTGTTATGGCATCTCTAGCAAACTAATACAGATAGTAATAAATAGAAATAGTTAACTAATTACAATTAATGTAAATGGCAAAATGTTTAAGTTAAAAGGTAAATGTTATTAGACTACACAGAAATATGATATAAAATATAAGGTTGAAAGTTAAGTGATCAAAGAATATAAACAGGAAATTTCTATCTAAAAAAGAGCTGTATCAGTATATTAATATTGGACTAAATGGAATTTGAAGCAAAAAGAACATTTCCAGAGATAAGAATCACCAGATAATGACAAAATATTCAAGTCACAGAAAGATATAACAATTCCAAACTGGGATGAACCAAATATAGCCTGAAAATATTTAAAGTAAAAATTGATAAATCATAAGGATAAATAGACAAGTCATCATCACTGCAGTTAATTTATCTTTCTCATCAAACTCTATTATCAAACAGAATAAATACATAAACACTATAGAATTAATATATATTATAAAGAATTAAACACGCAAAGTTGAATGCTCTATTTTTACCTTATTTGAATACCTAAATATCGTTACTTTTCAATGTTCTTGTGGGTAAAATGACTGACAGTCTAAAATTATGTATATTTGGCCATAATTTTACTATTTTACATTATTATATGTAGCCCTCCCATGTGAGTTAAAGCCTCCTGTCTATGTAAATCTGAGTAAATTTATTTCAGATTTTACTTTCCAGCCTTGTAAGAGTTAAGTGTCTGCTCTGTGATTTTGGTGAATCCTGAGGTTTTCTGAAGCTAGAAAACTTCAAGCAAAGCCAAACCGACTATAAGTGTGGTTCCCGCTAGGTTCACTCAAGGTCCGTAGGGGGGTTACTCATACTCTTGATGCTTCTCTATATTCATAAGGCCTATACTCTCTTAAGTAGTTCCTGCAAAGTCCAGCAAGTTCCATATATATATATATGTATATGTATATATATATATATATACATATATATATATGGAAATTTAGTATAAGGAAATGAAATACTTTGTAATTATAATAGAATGCCATTGCCTAGGTGTGTGTAATTGTGTTTAGGTTGCAGTACATGGTTGGTTTCCTTTGTTAAGTTCAGTCATTCTCAGTTAAAACTCTGAATGTATTTTGAAGTTAAAATTTAAGCAATATTTTCAAGTATTATACAGGATAGACATAATTGATAATAAAGTTCGCATCCTGGCATCCAGAATGTGCAGAATAGGTTACGAGAGCTCTTTGAAGAGTTAGGTTTATTTCAGCCTGAATGTGACAATTTTTAATAATTGAAAGCTTTCTTATTTGGATCCCTCTATTGTTTCAAAAGAACTTGGAAAATATTATAAATAATTGTTGTATGTTTCTCTAATAACAATTCTTTTCCCTTTAAAAATATAACAGCTTCATTGAGGTATAGTTTACATAAGATAAAATTTACAGCAAAGTGTTAAGTGTGATATTTAGTAAACTTGCAGAGTTGTGCAATATTTTCCTCACCCCAAAGGGATCCCCGGTGCCCATTTCGGTCATGCCTCTTCCCATCCCCAGCCCCATGCAACCACTAATCTACTTTTTGTCTCTATAGATTTGCCTTCTCTGGATTTTTCATATGAATGGAATCATACAATATATGATCTTTTTCATTCTAATAACATTTTTATCACAGTTAATTTCCCAAAAGAAACATGAAAACCACACTTTCTTTAAGGGTTCCTTTAAATGATGATACGTTTCTAAAAGGATAACTTCCAAAATGCTCATTGTTCTTAGATAAGACCCTTTAATTCCCTCTAGACAAGTCAAAATATAAGCAACGCATGTATTTTCATAAATCAGATGATATTCATTTGAAGCCATAAATATTGGTCTACATTTATTTGCAACATTTGCAGAAAACACTAGCTTTTCTTCAACTAACAGCAACTGCAACCACAACAAACCCACTAGAACAAGTTGTTGCTAATATCAAGATACGAGTATTTCTGTTGCAAGGATCATGTGGAATCTGAGATTTTTACTGAGATGGGCTGTGACCTCAAGTGTGAGGTCAATGTCAGTGGAAAAGACTTATGGAATGCTTAGTTAGGTCTTCACTCCTTCTCATGTGTTGGTGAAAAGATGAATTAAAATATAATTTAGACCATTAATATATCATTTGGATCTTTGGCTGTTCGTCTTTTCCCAGAAGTGGATGAAAATACAAAATCATAAACTTGTTATGAGTTGAGTACATGTGTAGCCTGATTTTTCTTGCCAAATGCTAACTAGGAGACATAAACCTGATACATCAAAATGGGACTTTTTCAACAGTGAAGCCAAAGTCACTTTAAAAAATGCACACTAAGCAGTATGTTTCTGCACTAAAACTGAAACATCCATTTCTGGGGGATGAGAGCTGTCAACCGAGCTAAGTTCTAGCCCTGCCCCTTTGGGACTGTCAGCATGCTCCCCGATGGAGACAAATAAAGCAAAAGTTTTTATCTCCTAGAATTTTAAAACTCTGTAATGCTGTTATGAATCATTAATTTTGGGGAATCTTCATTTCATTTCAGAAGAGAAGCAGTTTTGCAAATGGAGCCTATGTTCTGACAAACAATTGTTTTATAACTTCTCAAAATTTTTCTGAAATTCTCATTATAAATTATAATCATTATAAACTTCACTGAAATAAGTCATTTTCTGAAATTTTTATGCTGGTTATTATTTTAAAATTATACGTCCTCTGATTCAATTGCATTTAGACACATTTTCACTATTCACAGAATGCTCGGTTACGTTTGAGACAGTTGTTTGTTGTCCCTGCTGGAGGCTTAGGCCCAGAGCCAGCACTTTCACTTCCATGTCTTTTGGCCAAAACAGGTCACAGGCCAGCCTAGATTCAAGGGGTAGGTGAAGTGACTTCTCTCTTTCTCTCTCTTTTTTTGTTTTTACTTGGTCATAGCTGCAGTTTTATTTTTTTAAAAATTGCATTCTTATTTGTCAATTACAGTTGATATTTAATATTATTTTACATTAGTTTCAGGTGTACAGTGTAGCGATTAGATATTTATGTAGTTTATGAAGTGACCCCCCTCCTGATAAATTCAGTATCCACTTGGCACCATTCATACTTATTGCAATATTAATTGATTACATTCCCTATGCTGTACTTTACATCTTCATGACTATTTTGTAACTATCAATTTGTACTTCTCAATCTCTTCACCTTTCTCACCCAGGACCCTTGAAGCTCTTTCTCATCTTGCAACCCTCAGTTTGTTCTCTGTGTCCGTAAGTCTGTTTCTGTTTTGTTTGTTCATTTATAGTGTTCTTGACATTCCACATATAAATGAAATCATACAGTATTTGTCTTTTTTTGTTTGACACTGACCCTGCCACTGGCCTTCCCCTCATCCTCCAAGAGGGAGAGTTTATAATTTTATAAGATCCGAAAAAGTAGTGAGATATGTAGATTTAGAGCATCTTAGAGAAGAGCAGAGACCTTATGTCAAGGGACATAGGTAGCAGCAGGTAATCTCACAGAAGGAGGGCTGAGGGAATAAATACTGGAGACTCTAACTGGACAGGTCTAACTAAGGCCAGAGACCTGATACCATGCCTATGCTTCCGCAGGAGCAGCCTCCCTGGGTAGAAAGAGGGGTGGAGAAGAAAGGACGAGGATCTGAAGCAGCAAAATGAAGGTACTAGGAACAGTTACGCTCTTACTGCTACGCTATGCATATGGAGTGGTAGGCAGGCAGGGAGGTTCCGTTTTCAGCTCAGGTTCCCAAAACAAAGTAATTCTTATAAACGAAGGGATTTTTATTTACTTTTCACAGTCAAAACTGTTGTGACATCCATCTTGCAGGGAGAATACAAGTGATTAGGAGAATAAGAGACGATCTTGGAACCTGACAGGAAAATGAGGGCGGCATTGCCCAGGCATTCTCATTAGCATGCAGGTAGGCACTCAGAACTTTGCAGAGTGTGTTGGTTTGGATCAAAGGGCTCAGACACAAACAAAGACTAAAAAGTCAGAAATAGGAGAATCTAAAAGAATGTGGTCATCCAAGTGGGATAGCAGCATCCTGAGACACACAAAAGACTATGTGACTAAGCCAGAATAGAGTCTCAACAATTAGCCAGATGAATTGTGGGTTAAAACCACTTCCTTAGTGAGGAGTAACTATAAGATGATATCCTGACTTACTATATAGGCTTTATAATTCATTGACTATGAACATTGCTCTCATTATAGACTGGATACTATAGACATAAAAAAAAATCCCATCTTTGTCTTCATACAATCCTGAGTTTAAAAGCTCATCTATATTTCATAATATATTGTCCTGAATATAATAAATCATACTATGCTTTAGAGGGGCTCATTCAGATATGCTTCAGAGACCAGTGTGAACTGGGTGCTGTCCTAGGTGCTAGAGATCTCATATGGAATAAACTAAGACCCTGACCTCATGGAGTTCACAGTCTACTGACAGATGGCTCCTTCATCTGCAAGTCTGGAATAAACTCCCGTTCTTTTACCATCTGAGCTTTTTCTCTTATCCTTTGAACTCATCTTCTTGGAGGCTTTTGTAGGCCAGTCCCCACTGCCATGCTACGTTCCCACAGAACCCTTTTCTTAGCTCTTCCCTAAACAGACACACCCTATCTTATTGATCTCTCAACTGCCTTGTCCTCCTATTAGATTGTGAGCTGACGGTGATTAGGGAAGCTATCATTTTCCTCCTGTGTAATTCCTCCACAGTTATGTCTCACTCCCATCACAGAGAAGAGATACAGTAATGCTTATTAATTAAGTGTATAAATTGCCAAAAGAAAAAAGAAAAGTATCTTTCTTCTACCTACTTTCCATATGTTAACCTTGAAATGGGTACAAGTCATCTGCACACTTGAGGGTGAGAAGTAAAACAGTCACAATTTATTGACAACCTTCTTGATAGTAAGGGCTTTAGTTATTTTCCGTTAAGTTAGGCATTTCTATTTCCAATTTAAAATCACATTAGAGAAATGTTAACTATTTTGCCCATAGACCTATGGCTGGTTAGTGGCACAGTTGGTGCTCTGAGTGAAGGTTTACCAGCTGAAGTCTTTGTTGCTTACAGTGCACCTGCATTCATTCCATCAAGTACAGAAAAATGTGTTGAATTAGTTGTAAATTGTTGTTATGCTAATGAGCACATTCTCTAGAAGGATGTCCACAACCTTATGTGTAAATTAGGAACATATGGGGATTAAGAAAACTCACACTGTAATACTTCTTCTATACCAGATTGTGCATGGTCGAAAGGAACAGCTCAAATTCATATTTCATTTTCCCTGCTTAATCACTGGGAGCTTACGCTGAGGATCGAGGCTACTTCTTTTCTTTAACCTATAGATAAAATATCAAACTCTGTTTTTCAGTTGATGTAATAAACTCTCAAGACCCTGTAATCTAATTAAGGTAAAGTTGAAATTAATTCACTATTTTCCCATGGTCTTAACTATGCCTTTAAAATGTTTAAATTTTCTTTTAAAAAGACCTTTAAAGTGTCGACACATCTGAATTTACAAATAATACATGGTTGTTTGGGGTTGAAGAGAGGCACATGGGAGAACTTTCATGTTCTTGAGAGATATCAGCATCTTATTTGCTAATTGAAGTTAATCCATAATTTATAATAAAACTCTCAAACTAAAAATGATGGGAAATGCTAAACTTGTTTTTCTTTTTGTTACAACTTGTCAATGTTCATATGGACACATAACAGCATGTTTACTTCCTAAGTAAAGCATAAGATATTGAGTAAATCATGATTTAATTAAAACAGTATTTAGAATTCATATGCATCATATATACTTGATGAAAAATTAAAATTTAACTTTTAAGGCTAAAGATGACAATCAAAATAGATATATTGTATGTTTCAATATTTTATAATGTGTATAGTACATATAATGTAATACATATAATAAATCTATTTTAAATTTATTTATTGCTGTCAGCACCTACTAGAATGTATGCTACCTGAGGCCACAGACTTTATCCTGTTCACTAGTATATTCCTAGGGTTTGCACAGCATATGACACCTGCTAGGCACTCAATAAGTATTTATTAAATGAATAAATGAATAGCTAATTGAATGAAGACAATTAAGCATGATGCCAATTCACATTGATTGCCATATTCTCTTGCTTAAGTTATCCTGGGGTTGTATTAAGGGGCATAAAAAATGCAAAAAAGACTGGGAAAGAATTAATATGGTTATGAGGAATGGCATAAGAATGCATAAATAAATAATGTACAAAAAAAGCAAGGTGGAAAAAAATAGTTGTAGTTTGGGATTCCTCAATAGAGAGGAAAAACAAAGAATTTAGGAATGCCTGCCTTTTGTGGGATTAGATATCTCCAAGTAACACTTCCTGGAAGTGAGTGCCTTCTGGTAGAAACCCTATTGTCTGTTCAAGGGTTTGAAAAGTGTTCCATCTCTCCTTCTACGTGTAAAAAGAGAGGAGATAGCAACCCACTCAGTAGTCACTAAGAAATCACAAGGGAAGACTGCACAGTATTACCTGGGAGGTGAAATTCAGGGTGACCAAGTGGAGAATTAAAGGGGTTATGTAAACTATCACTGCTAAAAGGCAGAAATGTCCTAAACTTTATTATTCAGTGCTGCATATATTTCAGAGATACCAAAGGGAGAGTAGGTGGAGAACCGCCTATTATTAAGAAGATATTAGGCCATTCATTCATCATCACATTTATAAATACAGGATGGAGCAAAAGTAGGGTTATAGCTGTGAGTATGAAAAACACCATTTATTCTTATATTCTTATTAATTATTATATTATTTTCCATAGGAACAGCTATAAACCTCCTTTTGTTCCACCCTATATTTTTGAGGGTCCGTGAGCAAGTCGCTGTTCTAGGCGTTGACGATGAATGGTCAGACAAGCTCCCTGCTCTCAGCAGGTTGCTTCCCAGTGGAGAAAGCAGAGTCATGAATATGTCAACGAACAATTGCAGAATAGTGCTGAAAGAACAATAAAATTGACATTATTTGGAAAGAGCTGAGTTACTAGATAAGGAGGTTAAATTAGGCCTCCCTCAGAAGAAAATGCTTTCATTGCAGCTTGAATAAGTGGAAAGCAATGAGAAGATGCAATGAAAGAATGTCCCAGATAGAGGGAACAAGTGCAACAGCCTTCCTAGGGAAAATCCCCCTGGCTTGTTCAAAAAGCAGGAAGAAGGTCAATATGGTTGAGATATAGTGACAGCAGAGCAGAGGATAGGCAAGGGATGGCATGAAATAAATTTAGGGATGAGGTAGAAGCCAAATTCTATGGGCCAAGTGGGCTCTAAGAATGGCTTTCAATCTGATTTAAATGCAGTTGGAAGTTATTGGGTAGTTTTATGCAAGAATACCATGGACATATATTCAATTTAAAGACATCACTGGAGAATTTGAAAAGTCTACTGGAGAGGACAGTGTGCTGTGATAAGAATGGAAGAGAGAACAGAAGAGGTGACTGAAATATACAAATTGGGTGAAGATTTTGTCCTGATGCTTTAGGATTAGAGGACTACTGCAACCAATATGAGCACAATAGACATAATTATATTTATCCATGTTGTAGGCAGTGTGTTGGCATTTAACCTACATTTTGGTGAAAGAAATGATAGTAAGATTGGATTTAGCAAGAATATCCCATATCCTCCAACCTTATCCACTATACACTGTTGCAAAAAGTCTGAAGGAAATGAAAAAATTAGACTAGTAAACATTCATGATTATGTGGGGGTTTTCTTGGCAATACCTGGGGTAATAGCCCAAGGATGTAGGCTGAATCACATAAAGGGGCACCTATATTTCGATGCCTGAAGTAACCCTAAGTCTAAGACTATAGCTGACTGAATGGTCTCCTCTTCCCACATGACTTTTAGGCTCACACCCAAGTTTTGCCTATTGTAATTAAGATCTAATATTTATTGAATGGTCAAACTGGGTCATGCATTGTGCTAAATACTGTACATACATTATTTTATCTAACACACACAATGAACTTACTAAGTAAACACACTTATCACCTCTGTTTTACTGATTAGAAAACTGACTTACAAGAAGTAATTTTCCAAAGTTATAGCTCTACATGATGGAGCTGGAATTAGAAGCCAAATTTGTCTGATTCTTGAGTGCACTTCCTTCACTATTACACTCTACGGCCCTGACAGTGTGCAATGGCTGGAGGGATCAGCCAGTGATATGAGAAAGAAAAGAGGTGTCATCTGTTCCCCAAGGTCTAGGGTATCACCAGTAAATAACTTGGCCAAGTTCACCCATATAGTAGGTAGTGAGCCAGGATTAGAACTCAGAAACACAGGAATATTGCCCAACAGGCTGCAGCCTCTTCTCATCTGTGTGGAATGTACTGTTTCTGTCTAGAGAAAGATCCAGACAAAGTCTCCCAGCTCTTCCACCTCCAGCAGTCATGTTCCTTACACCTCCCCCAGGAATCGGGCTCTAGGATATGTGACTAGCAGAGACGCTAAGGGCATGCCATCTCTGTTCCTTGTTTGCACTCTAAAACTGGGGTGAATAGATTACTAAGCTCATTTTCTCTTGGCCTTAGAAAGAAATTCTGACTTGTTTTCTTGCCAAGACTTTCTTATTAAAGTGGTAAACAAAGATTCAGAAGAGGGTTTAAGTGAAAAGGACATAAACCCTGGCTGGTGTGGCTCAGTGGGTTGGGTGTCCTCCTGCAAACCGAAAGGTCACCGGTCCTGTTTAGGAAGCATGCCTGGTTTTTCGGGTCAGGCCCCCAGTTGGGAG
Source organism: Mormoops blainvillei (assembly GCA_004026545.1). Classification (NCBI taxonomy): domain Eukaryota; kingdom Metazoa; phylum Chordata; class Mammalia; order Chiroptera; family Mormoopidae; genus Mormoops; species Mormoops blainvillei. The sequence goes on along the minus strand of PVJD01000871.1, from coordinate 288,457 downwards.
CATGTGAGAGGCAACATATCGATGTTTCTCTTGCACATTGATGTTACTCTCCCGCTTTTCTCCTCCTTCTAAAAATAAATAAATAGAACCTTTTTAAAAAAAAAAAAAGGGACTCTAGAAGGTATCTCAATTTATTTCAAGTATGTTTGATCACTTTGGAAAATATCTGGTACAGACAAAAAGATACCCTTCATGTGGTTTAGCTTAGTTTATCATGGGTATACTTTGGGATTTGGACAAAAACCTCATTTTAAAAGAGGGTACCCATTTGCCTAGATTATTGTCTTAAGGTACTTCCTACTGGGGAAGATTTTTGTCAAACAAGTTTTAGTGGTTTGAGGATCAAATCTAATTTTTAACTTAAATCTAAGTATAATTGTAATATTGCCATAGATATAATACATTACTCAGTGTAATTTTGTAATTTTTCAATAACGTAATTGGTTTCTAAAAATCTTGTTAGTGGACCCTATTGTGGTAGAAACTGCTGTGCTACATGGACTTGTCTGCTCATCTGGGCAGGATAACAATATAGTCAGGACATGTGTTGAACGTCAGCTTGGGGGCTTGTAAAATAGTATTTGCACAGGGAGCTTTGCATGGCCACTTTGAACACTAGGATTTTTAAGATCAGAGCCCTAGAGGTTATTTCCCCCTAGATAGGTGTGTGTGAACTTAATTGGAAGTGAGACCACAAGATTGAGGCTAATTGAACAGCTAGGTTTCAGTTAAGATGCTTACATCAGTCACAGAGGATGCACTAATTCCTATGCCATATTATAGTGTGCAATGAGTACCAATCAGCAGCTCAACTATTCAACATATATTTATAAAGATTTATTGTTATTGCATTGATAATAAGACACCATCCTTACCCTCAGCGTTCCTACATTCTAATGTAAAATTACATACTTATCTTTCTTGGAAACATTTAGTTGTCATGAGTGGAAGTTTGGTATAGTAGGAAGCGTGTTGACTGGGTAGGAGTGAAAAATCAGGGTCTATACCCTGTTCTTCCATCAGTCAGCTATATGACCAGAGATAAACAACTTAAGCTTTTTGTGACTCAATTTTTTCATCTGTAACAGGAAGATGGCAGGACTGATTAGTCATCTGAATCTAAAAACCTGAGACAAACTTTTTTTAGGTTATTTTAGTTTGGTGTTTTCCAAAAATTCTGGAATAACTTATGTGCTTAATAAATATTAAATAAAAATAAGATCATCTTAATCCTCATCTTCCTTTGCTCAGAAGTCTAGAGGATCTTTAAAGAGCTCAAAATTCTTATGTATCATGCTAGAGAAAAATAATCAAAGCAAACTCTGAGAAAAAGCATTAGATAAAAAGAATTTCCCTTAATCCCAAACTCTCTGAAATCCAAAATATGCAAGATGCAATTTAAGGGTACTATAAAAATACTACATAGTAATCTCAAGATTAAAAAAAACAAACAAACAAATGTGTGTTTATGTTTCTTACCTACCCAATTAAAATACTTCTGTTCTTAACCATGATAATTATGCCCAAATAACCCAGTAGCATTTTTTATCTTTAAGACAAACTTGTTGACTTATATTGATGTTAATTTGAAATATGAAGTCATCCAAGTCCTTTCTATATGATTTGTTTAAACATATGAAAAGCCCATAAAAATAGCATGTATTTCTGATAGACATAACTATAAGAGTAGTTAATGCTACACCTTACTAATTAATGAAGATTAGGTCATAACTTCCATCATATCCAGTACAAGTTATATTTTTGATTGTGACAAACATCAATTTGAACATGGATTACTCAAATCTGAGATCTCAAATTTGTGAGTTTTTCATGAAAATATGCTTAATTAATAACAACAAAGAAAGTAGGTTAATAAATGAATATTTTAAATTTTCCTGAGGTAAGCACCTAAAAACCAGCCTTATATAGTGTTTTCATAAAAATTATCTCATTTACAACTTACAACAATCCCGTTAGGCAGTTTTGTCATCTGCAGAGTGAGGAAAGCAATTACAGTCCAGATATATTAGGTCAGAGAGGGCTTGGTTTTTCCTTGCTGGGATCATGATCATTTCTTGGATGTTTCCCAGGAACTTTAAGATCTCAGAAGCAAGGAAGACAAGTGAGTTGCTCTAGTGTAGCTCTGCAAAGCAGAGAGGAGCTTTTATTACCTTGAAACACATTCAGGGGCATTTTTAATATGGGAATCCCACAGAGAATATCTTTTAAAAACCATTTATCACCTTTAGAATTTTTATCTGAGAATGTAATTTTAAGATAACCCTGAATAGAAATTGTTTTTTATAAGGAATTTGGCTTTGCAAAGTAAATTGTCTTGTATTTTCTTATTTTACCTGCAGGATAACCCAGTAGTTTATCTAGGAAAAAAACAGCTACAGTGGCAATTTTGAACATGAGGAAACAGATGAATGCCTAAGATGGCTTGGTTCCCATGGCATCAGCATGGTAGTGAAGGTCTGAGAGAGCGTGAGACAGATGTCTTGATTTTTTCAACCCCTTAAAATTTCCAGTAGATCACACAGCCATGTTGTGTTCATAACTGGCCCATAACTGGCCCATAACTTCACCAGTGCAAGAGACAATATTTTCTGTCCTGCATATGACGCAAGAAGAATACATGCTAAGCATTTTTGAGGACATTCTTTGCTGCCCTAGATAACGATTATCCATTTTCTCAGTAAATACTTAACGATGATGCTGATAATGATAATGAGGGTGAGAATGTGACACTGCGGACAACCAACAAATGTCCTCTAATTACCTGCAACAGGCAGAGCAGTATGTAAAGTAGAAAAGGAATATGAAGAAAAATAATGATTTTATTTGCCACCAAGTAGTTCTCAAGTTACTTGGACGAAGTTGATTTGTATAAAAGCAATGAGTAATTCAGTGCAGCTCATACGCACCACCTGAACAATAGAACAAATAAGCAGTTTAAGTCTTTGGAAGAAGAACCATATCATTGTGGTTGGGATGATCAAGATAGGCCCATTGGATGCAGAAATTTAATAGGGTTTGATATACTTTTGAATCTGATATAGGCAAAAGTGTCCACATACCTAAAAAAAATCAGGAGATCAGAGTCTGATAATTTTCTCTTTTGTTTAGGCAATATAGCCAGTCAATATGTGAAAAAATAAATTAGTAACTTGGTAAAAATGAAATTTAAATAATTATAAATAAAATATAGACAAATGAACAGAATAGAGAGCCCAGAAATAAACCCACGCATATATAGTCAATTACAACATGGAATCCAATAATATGCATTGGAGAAAGGATAGTCTCTTTCATAAATGGTTAGCCATGTGCAAAAGAATGAAACCAGATCACTATCTTACGCCATACACAAAAATCAACTCAAAATGGATTAAAGACTTGAATGTAAGATCCAAAGTCATAAAACTTGTAGAAGAAAACAGGGATTAAGTTCCTTGACATCTGTTTTAGCAATGATTTCATTGGATTTTAGTCTAAAAAAAGGCAACAAAAGCAAAATAAACAAGTGGGACTACGTCAAACCAAAAAAACACTTTTGCACAGCAAGAGAAACAAGCAAACAAACAAACAAGACAAGATAACCTACAGAACAGGAGAAGATATTTGCAAACTGTATATCTGATAAGCAGTTAATATTCAGAATATATAAAAAACTCATAAAACTCAATAGAAACATATCTATTTAAAATAAGAGCAGAGGAACTGAACAGACATTTTCTCAAAGATAAGCAAGTGGCCAATAGTTGCTTGAAGAGCTGCTCAACATCACTAATCATCAGGGAAATGCAAATCAAAACATAAATGAGATGTCTCACACCAGTTAGAATGACTATTATCAAAAATGACAAGAGATAGCAAGTGCTGGTGAGAATGGAGGGAAAATGTAACCCTTGTACACTGTTGGTGGGAATGTAAATTGGTTCAGCCTCATAGAAAATGACATGGAATTTCCTTAAAAATAAGAAATGGAACACTTCTGGAAATATATATGAAGAACCCCAAAACTAATGTGAAAGAATATATGCACCCCTATGTTCGGTTTAGCATTGTTTACAATAGCCAAGATTTGGAAGCAGCTCAAGTGCCCATCAACAGATGAGTGGGTAGAAAAAATCCGTGCTACATTTACACAATAAAATATTACTCAGCTATTTAAAAAAATGAAATTTTACCTTTTGTAACAGCATGGATGGACCTGGAGAGTATTATGCTAAGAGAAATAAGCCAGTCAAAGATAAGTGCCATCAAGTGCCACATGATTTCACTTATATATTGAAACTAATGAGCAAAATAAACTAACAAAATAGAAAGACCCACAGATACGGAGAACAGACTGACAGCTGGTAGAGGGAAGCGGTATTGGGGGGTTGAGTGAAAAAGGTGAAAGGGTTAAACAAAAAAAAATCTCATAGACAAAGACAATAGTGATTACCAGAGGGTAATGGGAGTGGGGTAAAGAAGAGGGTAAAGGGGGGATAAATGGTGAAGAAAACACACAATACAATGAACAGATAATGTATTATGAAATTGTACACTTGAAACCTATATACTTTTATTAACTAATGTCACCCTAATAAATTCAATAAAAAATTCTACCTAAAAACAGAGCTATATGATCCAGCAATTCCGCTTCTGGACATGTATCTAAGGGAAACAAAATCACGATCTTGAAAAGACACTTGCACTACGATGTTCATTGCAGCGTTTTTCACAATATCCAAGATGCTGAAACAACCTAAGTGTCCGGTGACAGATAAATGGAAAAAGAAAATGTTACACATGCACTCATATGCATTGCATATACATAGACATATACACACACATATACATGTATATTCAGCCATACACACACACACACACACACACACACACACATTCAGCCATTTGTGATAACATGGATGAATCTTGGGGGCATTATGCTAAGTCAGACAGGAAGACAAATAATGTCAGCTCTCACTTCCATGTGGAATCTAAGAAAATCATACTCATAGAAACAGAGAATAGATTGATGGTGGCCAGAGGCAGGGGATTGGGGATGGGTAAAATGGGTGAAGGTCAACAAAAGTTAAAAAATTCCACCTATAAGATAAACAAGTTCTGGGCATGTTATGTACAGCATGGTGACTATAGTTTAAAAAATTATTATGCATCTCTGATTTAAGAAAAACAATAATTTCAGTCTAAAAGCTATCCTAACAATGATTCTCAAAATTATAGAATTGTATTTAGGGACATTATACAAAGGCAAAAAAAGGAGAGTAACCAATGCTTTAAATAAGAACTTTTCATTAACTAAATGACTTTGGAAAATACAGTTAAAAGAAAAAATATCAAAAAAGCTGTTTTTACTTCTAAAAGTAATATGAAATATCAAAACCACTTACATCACCAAAATTTGACTGTAGAACTAGAAAGTCTGTAGTGAAGATGGTAGGCAAATAATGGTCCACCCAAAGATGTCCACACCTTAATATCAGGAACCCGTGACTATGTCACCTTACATGCAAAGGGACTCTGAATTTGTGACGAAGGTTGAGGACACAGAGATGGAGAGATTATCCCGGATAGTTCAGGTGAGCCCAATATAATTACAAGGGTTCTTAAGGGAAGAAAACCTTTCCCCAGTATGATCAGGGAGAGGATGTGACTACTGAAGAATGGTTAGATAGATAGAACATTGCTGCTTTGAGGATAGAGGGAAGAGGGACACGAGCCAGGAACTTGGGCAGACTCTAGAAGCTATAAAAAAAGCCTATCTCCACAATTCTGCTGAAAGGACACTGATTTTAGCCTGATAAGACCCACCTCTAAGACCCACCTACAGAACTGTGAGATGATACATTGTTTTGTTTTATGCTTCTAACTTTGTGGTAATTTCTTACAAGCAGCATAGAAAACAATGCAACAAGAAATTTAGATTGCTTATTTTACTTGTACATTAGAAGGGGTTATTCAAATGTTAGTTACAACCAGGAATTAGTTACAAGAATCAAATGCTATAATTAATTATACACTGGCTTGTGCAAAAGTCCTGAGCTGATTAAAGAATTTCAATAGTTAATGAATTAAGTGAATAGGACCAGTCACTGAGATACGGAAACATCCCAGCGCTAAATATATGTGTATCTAAAATTGAGAAGTAATATGAGAAAAGTGAGCCATTCAGTATATATTTACTGAGTGCTAGATAATGTGAATTAACTGGAAACCTACACGTACTTGGAGGGAAAGTAAAGACAAAAAGCAACAAGGAACTGAGCATTCGGCTTCTATAGATGCACATAACAGCTAGCAAACAGCACTATTTCCTGCCTGAAATGACTACTGGAGCTTAACCTTTTCCTCCTCTCTGTTTGTGAGCTTATCACATCCATCTACTATGTAACATGCCTCAATTTGGGATGTTCTCTGCCAACTTTCATTTCTTACTCTAGTATGGGTCAAAAATTAATTCTTGGATTTCATTGAGAAGGTTAAAATGAGGTTGTCTTGTACATTGCTGTGGGAGTAATTTCAATGCTAGAGACCAAATGTTATTTCATATATACAAAGAAGTTTTTCCTTCATTGCAATAAGCACAGACAGGATTCCATGCAGTAAATTTCCACTGTTTGCTTGCATTTGAAATTCTATACTCATTAAAATACCTCCAGTAATGAAGCAATCAGACCTATCGGGGGGAATCAGAATGGAAGTATGAAATATAGAGAAAAATCCCCAAGCATAATTTTAATTAGTAATGTCATGTGTTTCCTTATTGAGATTAGTAGAGCTGCCCAGTGGTAACAAAATTGTCTCATTTACATTTTGTCTCTTCTCCTTTACCTCTTGATTTCAGAAAAGCACTGGCCTCACACATTGTGTGGCTTGTAGCAAATTCAATACATGGTATTTCTCTTCTTCCTCACATAACTGTTAATAAGGTTATAAAGCAACAATGGAGCAGGCAGTCGAAGAGGACTAGAGGAATGTTAGGGGTGCCTCATAGCTTCTCAGTCCCCTAATAAGCAAATATTGATTTTAACTTTCAATATTCAATATATTTTCAGGTTTAAAAACATTAATATATTTCACTACAAAACTCTGAAATTAAAATGATAGTACTTAATAAAATAGGTTTATGGGCTTGTAAATTGTATCTTTTATTATCTGAAATATCTGACCCATTTTTAGTTACTTTATTCAGTATATACTGCAAAACCTGTTTTTCATAATCACATGCTAAATGAGCAAAGTAAAATATTGTTAAACATATGGTGAAGAAAACATAATAATTGTAAACTCCTAAAAGATAAGTGTAATACTCTCTTCCAGTTAATCATATTTTGCATTTATACTTTTCTATAACCTTGGACTAGAAGATTAAAAAAGCAAAACAAAACTAAATGATAAACACCTGATTTCTTTTTTTAAGAATTAGTTTTTAAACTAGGTGTCCCTAAATGATAACAATTATGTCAAATTTCTTGAAACATTTGAGATATACTATCTTCTTGCTTCCAATGTAAATATAAAGTAGCAATATTTGTATTGAATCTCTTTGATAAAACATTTACTTAATCATAATAACAGATATTTTTGTAATAGAAAACACATTTTCTAAGTGTGACCTCAGCTTTTGTGAAGACAAATGCTGCTGCTTTGGAAATGAATTAAAAATCATCCAGTATTTAAATGGGGGTGGAAAGAGACGTTGCTTGGGGCGGTTCATGGGTGCACACTGCTGTGTGCAGATGATCTGTTGAGCTGTACACTGGAGACCTGCAAGGTTTTATGAACCAGTATCATCCCAATAAATTCAATTTAAAAACAATAATATCACTTCAGTCCAAAGAAGAGAACCTAAGATTCAAATTTTACTTCTTGCCAAGAAATGCAAAATACATAAATACTTTAATTACATTCTGTTTTCATCATTTATCTTGAAAGTTTTGTAACAGATTTAGACACGATAACATGTTTTTCTAAACTTCTTATTAGGGAACTAATTATAGAGCAATCTAAATACAGGTATTTTCATTAAAAAACAGTCAAGATTAAAATGAACAACCTTATATCTTTACACTTTAAATTAAAGCCACAGTAAGGAAAAATCAGAACTTTATATTTACTTTAAAATGTAACGGTTTTGAAAATTATTTAAATTTCTTTTTTTGTGACCAGCTGCCACAGTCTAATTTCTTTTTCCTGAACCCAGTTATCAGATGATGCTGACTTTGGTGAATACATATCTTGCTTTTCTTTTATTTACCAAGTTCTTTTAAGCTTTTTTAGTCAACAAATACGCATGTACCATTTTGAGTAACAGAAATGTTTTCCAATGTGATGTAATAGGAAATAGTAAAAGAAAATTTGATTTAGAAACTTAAAATTCCCTTGGGCTATAATTACTGGCTCTAAGAATTGGCTTCATAGACCACAATAAGGATGGTGCCCCCTGGAGTTGTGCAGTGAATGTCTTGCATCACTTCACATGACAGCCCTAACTAATAGAAACTTGAGATGCCAGCTCCAGGGGAGACTTAAAGTCCATGAGCATTAAACAACAAATATCTTGGAGTATCAAAGGAGTAAAAATTCATTCATGTTGTGCTCATTATCCTGACACAGAAAAATAAATCTGACATGTTTTCTGTGGAAGTCTTATTTGGAAACAGCTCCTGTAACTTTGCCAAGGACTAGATTTATGAGTGGATATAATATAGTTGTGACATGAGAAATTGTTTGGATCCCTATCAACGAGTACTAGTTCCTATTGATTCAAGGATCTGCATTCTCTTTTACACAATAGTGACAGTTTTTGGAATGATGAGAAAAGAAGTATTATGTTTTAAACGGCTACAAAAAGGAAGAGAAAATTATTAGATGCTAAAATGGTATGTCCTCAATGGATGGTATCAGTGTCACACATTTGAAAGACTAATGGCATAGCTTTTATTATTGAAATATCTGTATAATATGAATACAGATAAATACCATATAACAATAGTTGTAAAATTTTATTGTACAAATTTTATTGTATTTAACTTTCACTTAGGAAACCAGTTAAAATGCACACTTTCTGGGCCGTACTCCCAGAGACTCTGATTTAGAAGCATGGGAAGTGGCCTAGAATTTGCATTGCAATAAGTGCCTATTCCAGAATTCCTGATGCCAGCAGTCCTGTTCTCCCACTTTGAGAAACCTTACCACAGACTGCATGCAGTGGTGGCTGGCAGCCCTGGTATTTCTGAGAAGCATTTGAGGGAAATGTACATACCTATCCATATACTATTTACTACATGGGGTGAAGTCCAGATAAGCCTAAATTTAAAAAATTCTACTGGCAATTGTGATGTACAACTAGGCTGAGAAACTTGCTTTTGCTATTTATTATTAAATGCTTTTAATAGTTTACCTAAGAGTTCAACTCAAGAGAAATGATAAAGCATCTTTCAATATTTTGATCATGAAACTAATACATTATATATAACAACCATTTCTTTTAATATGTTTGAAGAATATTTTCATTATATTGACCCCTCCCCAAACACATTCTCTCATTTTTCTTCAGTAAATCACCACACCAGCTACGCTGTTGAAGAGAGACTGTTTGGGGAGTGGTGATGAGCATGAGTTTGGAAGGAAAACCAATCTTTGCTCACAACCCCATTTCTGCTACTTCCTAGCCATGCAACAGAGGACATGTCACCCAGCATTTCTACAACAGTAAATACCTTGTAGAATTAAATACCTTGTGAGAATTATAGGAGATGATTTATGTAAAATGCCTAATGCAATCCATGGGCTGTGATGAGCATTATTAAAAAGTCAGCTATTATTATCATTCTTAACATTTTGCTGTTCCCATAAGTAGTCACTATTTTCTGACTCTTCCACTTGTTAAAACTAGCTCAAGTATTGTCCACTTGCATCTATTCTTGTGGCCACTACCCCAGTTCAGTCAGTATCACCTCTTACCTAGGCTAATGCAATTAACTGAGATCCCTGTTTTCAGGCTTGTTCCCTCTGGCTGCAGTTGGAGACATCTAACGTGCCAACCCCTGCTCAGCCCTTTCAATGGCTGACTTCTTACCTTGAGATAAAGTCTGAACTTGCTAACATGGTATACAAGATCCTCTTTATTCTATTCCTGCCCAAGTTTCCAGTCTTGTTTCTTAATATATCTCCATTCCACACTTCAATTTCTGAACATTTTTCAATCCTGGAATGTACTTTTTCTTCTGGGTCTATGTCCATATATGTACTATTTTGGCCTAAAACACATATCCATCTCTCCTCATCCTCTTTACCTTCCCCGGGACACTTATGTTTCCCTTGGGCTAGGTTTAATCACTTGTCTATGGACATGACCTTTCATAATACACATCATATTTTACTGTGATTTTTTTATTCATTTTAGAGCTTTTTGTGAGATATGGGAGTCTGGATGGTCCTCACATGCATTATTTGACAACTGAGAATACATAACATTTTAAAAATTTTGATGAAAATCTATAAAAACAAAATAAGCATATTCTGGAAGAGATGGATGACTATTTTAGTGTCTTTTTGTGCATTTTTTATTGTGAAATACATATAACCTAAAATTTGCCCTCTGAACCATTTTTAAGTTTACAGTTCAGTAGTATTACATATATTCTCATTGGTGTACAGCCATCATACTGATCATCTCCAAATTTCTTTTCATGTTGCAAAACTGAAACACTATATCCATTAAATGATAATTCCCCATCCCCTCCTCCCTTTAGCCTCTGGAGTAAACCTTTGCACAATGAACTCTTGTACACTTGGGACCTAGATCCTATAATTAGGATTTTTTCAAGGGACTCAATTCAAATATTAATTCTATAACTTCTTAACTGGATAACTTTGGGCAAGTTACTTAACCTCTTTGAATCTAAGTTTCCTTATCTAGAAAAAGGAATCAATAACCGTACTTACATTTTGCACTGCTGCAAAGCTTAAATGATATAATCCATGAAGAATACTAACCCCATAAGCAGACTCAGATACATATCTGCAGTCAGTGTAAGATAATTATAATTAGTATTTGTTAAATGAATGAATGAATGAATGAATGAATGCATAATAAAGTGTTTAGATATTTTGAAGGAACTTTAATGTCTATATTTTAGCTGCTGGATATAGAATAGCAGTGTCTCAATTTAAGGATAAGCATTCTGAATAATATGAACACAGGCATTATTTTTTAAATGGCTGAACCAATGTACCTGTATATTTACTATCCTAATTGTTATTGTTATATGCAAGGAAAGAAGGTCTCCAGTGTACCCCTTGGATTTCTTTCATAAAAACAATAAAAAGACAGTATGGGAGAAATTTTATAGTTTCTTATTTATTAATGTACAGCAGTGACTACCGGCTATACTGAGTTTCAGTTGCGTCTCGGAGCAAAGAGGAAGTATGGGAGGCAGGGGAAGGGCCGAACTAAGGCGAAGCAGGAAACAGAAATGCCTTGGAACAATCTTGCCAACACAAACTAAGCCTAAGCCCCTTGCTCTCTGTGGATTTCATTCTTGTCCCTTGGGGAGTCCAACGGCATGTGTTTAAGGTTAGGGCAAAGGAGGAGGTGCTAACTAAGTCCATGTGGAGCCTTTTGTTTTTTGGGTTTTTAAAGGCAAACTGGCTTTTTCCCAGCTTCAGGTCAGCTGCATTGCTGTTTAAGTCATAGTTGGTATTTTCTCTCTTGTCCAAGAATGGTTTGGACTATTCTTAACATTGGTGTAAACAAAAGATTTCAGTGTGCTAGAGTCTCTAAACAATTTTAAAGATACTACCTATTTTTATTTTACTAATTTCTCTTGCGGAAGATCACTGTATCATTGACAAATTCAGAATGAAGACATGTGCAAGGTAGGTTGCACAATGTTCCAGAAAGACCACATAAAGATTTGAAATCTAGTTTCCATGCTAACTCTGCCCTCATCTTATGTGGCCATTGGCTATGTTATGTTAAATCTTTTGGTTCTGTTCTATTCTATTCTATTCTATTCTATTCTATTCTATTCTATTCTATTCTCCCCTCTCTTTATTTTATTTTTAGAGAGCAGGGTAGAAAGGGGAAAAAAAGGAGAAGAACATCGATATGAGAGAGAAACATCAATTGGTTGCATCTCATACGTGCCCCGACCAAGGACCGAAGCCACAAACCTAGGCATGTGCCCTGACCAGGAATCTAGCCAGTGACCTGGGTGTTTGTGGGAGGATGCACAACCAACACTCCAGCCAGGGTTGGGTTCAGGTTTCTTTTTTCCCTTTCTTATGCTCTCATAGATCTTATCCAGTCAAAAATATTATAGGTTAACTGAGTCTTAGATTTTTGAATCTGTAGCATTATAAAAAATCAGTTTTTCTTCATTTCTCCTTTCATGAATAACCATTAATCAAAAACACTGAGTACATTGAATATTGACAATAACAGGCAGCATCCTTAAAGATGTTAATTACTGTATTTGAACATATTTGAAATAAGTTATTTTCATAAAATGACAAATGTTATTACATATATTTCTATTGATCTGCTACCAACTTAAATTATTTTATGCATTATTAAAAAATATTTCAAACTTGAATTCATGGAAGAAAAAAAAGACTTGTTTGTCAATTCCAAGAAACCCAGTTCTGAAAAGTGTTCAAATGTTAGCGAAGTCTTTTCAGGTTACTTGAATGCACCTGCTTGATCAGAGCTTTGACAAAGTATTTTCGTTGGCAAATATGTAATTTATGAATAAATAAGAAGTTGGATCCTGAGAAACTGGAATAATAAGCTCCATGCCTTAAAGTCTTGGTGCAAAGGTTTGCATGCAGTTTCTCCCAAACTTTGCAAAATTAATTTCAGCAAGCCCCAGTGCTTGGGATACAAGGGGATGACAGCATACAGAGGCCTTTCACACAGTGCTCCCCACAGTCAGCAGTTCTTCTCTATTAGCTCTCTTGGCAGTCCAGCAGGCCCTCAGGAGGGTCCTTGGTAAACTTCTTTCAGGTGTGTGTGTGTGTGTGTGTGTGTGTGTGTGTGTGTGTGTGTGTACTGAGCCAGTGGATGGTTACCCATCCACCCCCAGGCAAAACGTTTCCCCTCGGATGAACAATCCTGCACTGTGAGGGTTCTGCAGGTGTCTCTGGGTGTCAGCTGGCCTCTGTTTATTATTGGTGTGCTGTGTACAGGGAGGCCAAGCCGGCCATCAGTAGCAACTCTCTGCAAATGGGTCAAGGAAATGAAAATAAAGCCTGTGCAGCAAGATCTTTTACGGTCTAGGGTTTTGCTAGCAAACCCTGCCTGAGTTTCTCTTTAGGTGCTACTTTAAAATTGCTGCTTGTTTGACTTGGCCCGGACTTCACACGGCGGGGCCGCGTGAGATATGTGGAGGGGGACCAGCTGGAGGCAGGTGCGCTGCTTTTCCATTTTAGCTCTTCCCAGAAGAACACATCCTCTGCTTGGTTCGGAGGCATGTCTCTTCTTTAGAAGTTTGTTTGGATAATTTGTTTTCCAAAAATGGGGAAAGGGGGAGTGCTATTAAAGGCATTAGGAATCATTTCCATGATGTTGAACTATTTTGTTTTTCAAATCTATTACTTATAGTTGAATGAAAAGAAACAAACATCTTTTAAAATTTGAAATCTTTCCCTCTTCAATTTACATTTTCAGTGACCCAAAAATAAGAATGGAGCTTTCTTATCAAGTCTGCCATGTGATGAGTTTCCAAATACTATGTCATACATGGCAAGACCACTGGTTTGCTTATTAGGCTCAGTCATAGTAAAGTATATCAAGTTTAATATCTGCAATTTCTGCTGAAGGAATTGTTCATGTATAGAAGTTACTCAGCACAATTGTCTTATGATAAATCAGTCCTGTGACCATCTTTGCCGTCTTTCCCTGTAACTACCCTATTAACTACTCTGGAAACCTTTTGACTGGTTCTCAGTGATTAAAAAATTTCTCTCTGCATAATGACCTATATTATTCAAAATGACCACTTATATCATTAGAGAGGTTGCTATTGGTTATGTTAACGAAATCTATAATCGGTCTTAAACATCTTCATTTGTTCGTTTACTCACTGACTCAACGAGCACTGACGGAACCTACACTGTGTGGCAGGCAACGGTGGACAAGGCAGTGGCACAAAGGCAACAGGGCCTCTCCCACCCTCAGCCCGCCCTCCACCTGACTTAGAGCAACCAGGGGAACCCTTTGAAAACACGAGTCATATCTCATTATCCCTCTGCTTAAAAATGCTAGAATCACCTCTAAGGCTAACTCCCCCTTCCCTCCCCACCCTCTTGCTCCATCCCACAACTGCCCTCACTCAGCTCCAGCAATACTGGCTTTGCTGCTGCTGCTGTTCCTCAGACACACAGAGCATCCACCCCTGATGTCCTTGTCTGGGAAGGAAGGAAGGAAGGAAGGAAGGAAGGAAGGAAGGAAGGAAGGAAGGAAGGAAGGAAGGAAAGGAGGGATGGAGGGAGGGAGGGAGGGAGGGAAGGAAGGAAGGAGGAAGGAGGAAGGAGGAAGGAGGACTGTTTTCTAAGAGTTTTTAGCTGGCTCTCAAGAACTTTGTCTAGAATTTTGGAGTTTTGGAGTTAATTTGGGGAACTGTTTAACTGTCCGTGATAACGATGCCTTTTTAAAGATTCATAAATAGTAGGAGCATGATGTTAACAACATTGTTGTATTTGTTTTTGTTAATTTTATATTAAGGCAGTCATAGTACCTACTCAATCTAAAAGTGTTTTTTGTATTTTATGAGTTGGGATATTTCCCAATAAACTGTTTCTGTTTAGTAAATAGAAACGATCAAGGTTTGCATTCACAGAGATCATTCTCATAGCCTAGAAATGAATAATTTCTATTGCTTCTGTACTTATTCTTACTGAGATAAGTTGTACATTAATTTCCTCTTCCTTACAAGTTAGCATTTTATTTTTCTTTTTTACTTGTTTAGAAATCAAGTTCTACATGACCATCTGCTTGGCTTATCTGATCTAAAAACATTTTCTGCGGGCATGTTAACTCAAATGTATAACTTTTGTCTGATTCCATTCTCTAGACAGGCTCCAAAACCTACCAGTTGTTCTTTTCCTTTAACAAATACACTTTTAACACACCTAACCAAAAGCCCTAGGTTGCCTGCACTCCGCCTATAAGACTGGGCCTTTAGGCAGTATTTTTACACTGAGGCTGTTCTCAAAATCTCCAGTGACTTTTCTAAAGCCCACAGACAGGTCATTTTTACACTTTGAATTCTATGTTGCCTACTCAAAGCCCTCATAAATCCTGTATAGCTTCTTCTCCTAGCTGAGCATTGATTGCTTAACTTCCAGCTTTCTCTTGTCACATGTTAAATCAATTTCATCTACAATGACTTCTAATATACCTAAATCAAAAAAAATCATATCCCTCCATGTTTACCAATTCTTCTCAACAGCCATCTGTCTCACTCTGAGTTACATGTACACACTTCGCTAACCCAGCTTAAAACGCTGTGAAGTTCAAGTATTTTCCTCCCCCTCACAGGCCATTTCCTGTTGAGAGAGAACCTCCCAGCTTATCTTGTTTCAATATGTTTCAGTGATTTAGGTCTTTTTCTTTTCTTTTACAATTTTTAGTGAGTGACTTTCATTTAATTCAAGTGAACTGATAGCATGATGACTTCATAAGCTAAATCGAAAAGGGTGGGTGAAAGGACCCCATTTCAGAACAGGCAACGTACAGTCAGAGGGAGGGAGAGGGACAGAGAGAACAGATGGTTCATCAACCACCATTTGCCAGGATGGCCCATAATCCTGTTTGGATGGGTGGAATGAGCTTTTCATGGGTAATATGTTTCCCAGTCCTAAACCAGCAACTAGTAGATAATTATTTCTTAATTAAACAATTATATGTATTTAAGGTATAAAACACAATGATGTATGCAAAAACTCACAGTGAAATGATTACTGCAGTCAAGCTAATTAATACATCATCTCCTCCTCACATATTTACCTTTCTCGTGTGAGTGATGAGAACTCCCGAAGCCTACTTTCTTAGCATAGCTAGTATTCAGTACGCTGTCGTTAACTACCCTCGCCATACCCATACGTGACATCTCTAGACTGATTCATCCTACATAACTTTAGTTTTCTACACTTTGACCAGCACCTCCCCATTCCCTCCCCCAGCCCCTGCTTTTACAAATTTGACTTTTTTTTAGATTTCACATATAAATGAGATCATACAGTATTTGTCTTGCTCTATGTTATAACTTAGTTATTTCTGATTTTCTTCATGCTTTTGTTTGCAGTACTATAAAATAATTTTGAGGTAAATGGTGCATTTCTATGGTCCTAGGGACACTTTAAAGTGACAACCCACTATTTTTAGTTCCTTGTGTCAGGTCTCTCTAAATGTCTATTGTGATAGTTCTCTTTGATCTGTGTTTTTTCCAGTTTCAGCAAATTATTGAACATCTAGACTTTCTTTTCCTTTTTTTCTCTTTTTGGTGGGTGAAGGGAATTTGATAAAACAGTTCCTTATGTTCCCTTGAAAGAATGCAAGAGAATCTAATGAAATGCTAAAGAGAAGAATAATGAAGCATGTGTGGCTGAACTTCACTATTCTACTAATAGCCAAGATGTTGTCAGATTGAGCAATGGAACCAAATATAATATAACAGACCTAAGCACATACAAAATAGTTCAGTATATAAAAGAGTAGTGTTTCAAAACAGCGCTGAATACAAACTGTTTATTTAATGAAAGCCCTTGGAAAACTATTTGGAACTGAACAAAAGAAAAATTTTAGAAAAGGGTTGCTTTCTAAAATTGAAATTCATTGCATATAGATTAAACCCGATGAACATTTAGTTGTAATCTATAATATGTGTGAAGAAAAATTTCATGATGGTATAAGAATTAATACTAAGGGAATATAGTTTGTATTTTGGGATCCAGAAGACCACATTAAGGTAGTTGCATTTGTAATACAATTTTAGATTATTCATATTAATACCATAAAAATGAATCAATTTTAATTTATTCATATATTCATAGTTATAAAATGTATAGACTATAAGCATTTCAATGTCAACTATATTACCATTCCTTTATCAGCCATTACATTAATATACTATGTATTATATTCTCAAAATATAGTGAATTATTTAATAAGAAAACTACATTTAAACTGATTAAAAAAATGGTTCATCAAATCAATATGTAGCTCATCAAACAAATTCTCAGATAACCAATAAACAGGAAAAATGTTCAATCACACTTGTTTTGGAAAAAATGCATATTGAAACAAGATATATTTTCATAGCTTAAAAAAAGGTATTGTCCAAGTATAGTATGAACTCTCAGACATGTTTGTTTGCCAAAGTATAATCTTTCTGGAGGAAAATTAAGCAATAAGAACTTTAAATTGAACTAGAACTTTTAGATGCCCTGTGCTCCAGGATTCTATACTGAGAAACATATCCTAAGGAAATTATCACGAATCTGCACTAACATGTATGTACAAGGATATTTTCTGAAGAATCATTTTAATAGCTGATTTTTTCAAACAGTAAAAGTCCTTAAGTAAATGTGTAGTGCATTTTCCACTACATATGGGTAATGAAAAGCACCAGAGCATCAATTATACTAACGGGTCCTTGCTCAAAATTGCATGGTGTTTGCATAATTATCAAGGGTCTGAACAGAATCATCAAGAGTCTAGTGTTTTATTCTTCACCTGAATTTATCAGTTGCTCCCTTGATGAGAACAAAAGAAATGGATTCATATTTACTCAATTTATGAGGGTAATATACATAGCAGAACACTTTTAATTTTCACTGGGATATATAGCCTACACGAGGACCAACATATTGTCTTGATTGACCCTACATGTTCTACTAAATTGGACAAAAAAACCCTTATGAAAACAATTGATACCCGAAGGTTTCTTGATTTCCATTGTGTTGGGAAAATATGATTGTATTAAAAGTTACATGCTTTGAAATTGAGATAGTTCCATTACACCATTTTTTTTTTGTATTGGAAAGTTTCATTTTCCTTTACTGCTATAGATACATTGATACAGCCTTTTTTTCTAATTTTTTCCAGATTTATTGTAAATTCTACATTTCAGTTTATCTTTCTTATAGTTTACATGTTGGTTCTAGATTTGGAAGCATCCTATTTATAACCATTTACAAATCATGTGCAAGGTGAGTTGGTCTTGGGAAAGTTTCCCATATATTTTACATGAATTATTATTCCAAAGAGGATGATTTTTTAAAACATATTCTCTAATTCTGAAGGACTTTACCTTCAATTGATTTTTCATTGATTTTTACAACCTGATTTGTAGAAATGGTTTGTCAAATAGAAGTTTTATGCTTTTATATATAATACTTTTTTTCTAAGTTAAAAATGATTTTATTGATGGAATTATCTTTGGAAAGTAGCAAAATCTTTATTTTTTGCATTACAAGTATTGTAAAAGTGGCATATTGGAAAAAATTATTCATAGCAGTTTTCTATCCCCACTATAACCCTAGCTCAATTCCTATTCCACAAGAAAACATCATTTAAAAATTTGTTATATGCCTTTCTAGACCTTTACCTATACATTCACATTTATACATATGTACACATATACAATGTTCAAACTTAATTATGATCATAATTTACATATTGTTCTGCTATTCGATATTTTATTTTTATAATTGACTTGGAGAACTTTTCAGGGCACCATAGCATGCTTATGACAAATTAAAAGATAAAGTATTTATTTTAATAAATAAATATAATCAATGTATATTCATTGTGATTAGCAATATGTTTACTACTTTATTTTTCCTGCCATCTTTTTCATTTTTAAACTAAGGCCTCATCACTCAATGCCACTTGCTTACTTCATCTGATGTCTTCTTTCTTGAGTTTATTCTTATTTGTTATTTCCACCTTCTTATAGTAACTGTAAGTATTAGAATAGAAAGGGTCTGTAGCTAGTGACTTTGTAAGACCTGACTCTGAAAATTGTTATTAACATTGAGAACTTCTTTTCTTTTATGTCTTTATTTCTTTCCCTGTATGTTCTCAGTCCTGTCCTTCTAGCACTCCTTATTAGAAAAATGGTAGAACTTGTAAATTTATCTTTTGTACTTCAGCTTTTCTTTCATATTTTTAATTGTCAGGCCTTTCTGAGTTACATTTTAGATATTAATTTGATATTCCAGTTTATTATTCCAATCTTTAAATACACCTATTTTGCACTTTAACTCATATATATGAAGCAGTATTATTTAGATGGCCACACATATCAAGCAGGGGTCAGTTGCATTTGGCTGGGTTTAGCAGAAAAAATTTAATAGGTAGAAAGAGTTGTTTACAAAATTACCTGAGTAAGGAAGAGCAGTCTATAATTGGGATGTCCAGGAAAACTCCCAGAACGTGATAGAACTGTCCAGGCAGGGGCTTCTGTTACTGTGAAGATGCTGCTACCATGGCTGCTACCTTCATGTCCAGATGCCTCGAGCACAATGTAGGCAGAAGGCGCCATCACATTATACCTCTGCTGAATACCAGACCATGAGGCCTCAGCCCTGACATGTGCCAGTAAACAGATGTCACATGCGGCTTCAGAATGCTCACAAAGCCAAAGAATGGACACTTGGACCTCTGCTAGAACTGCCCCGGAAAAGCCAAATGCCTCCCTGATTGTCCTTGTGAGTAAGCACAACAAAACAGCTACAGTATGGCCTCCTCCTCAGCATGTTTATTTCTGCCTTCCAAACCACACACAGTGCATTCTTTTAAGAAGCTAGCTAGGTCCCACACTTAACCCGAAGGTAGAAGTGTTGGAGAAATGCAGGCTTTCAAGTCTCTAGCACGCAATATGGCATGCAACAGAAAAGTTGGAATAGAGTTGGGAGAGGAAAACTACAGTATTTGCCACATCATATTTTTAATTTTCAAATTTTTATTTCTCTTTCATAGTTGCCTAACTTTATTCTATTGATTCAATACCTTCTCGACTTTAAGTACATTAAATGCCAATTTTAAAGTTTTTCTCTATTTTTACTATTAACTCTTTTTGGTTGCTAATTTTTCAGTTTGTTGAGTTTGGCACTTCTTTTGACTATCAGTTTTCATCAAATGTTTGGCAAGTGTGGTGTATTTGTTCATATTTGTACATGATAACTCCAGTTTGCCTTTGGCAAACGTAGGGGCTGATTGCCTCGGCCAACATTTTGTGGTCTGTGTGTGGTGTGTGTAGAATATGTATGAATTTGAGATGTATGGGTGGTATGTCTCCTGGATTTCCTACCTCTTGGGGCACTGTCCTCTTCTCTGGGTCAGAATTTTCAGTGCAAACTTTCTCCCAGGAGCAAATCTTGCTCCTTCATTTTTTTTTCCTCCGTAGACTGTCCTTATGGAGATAAGAGGTTAAACCTCAAGCTTCACCCATCTTATTTTTCTAGCATCAATATTTACTTGGGAGTTCCTCTCAGGCAAACTCTTCATTTTGTTAATAAAGAAACCAACATTGTTTTTTTAACTTTTAAAAAATTAATAGCTGAAAGCAAGTTAAAATAACTACTTTTGCTTAATACTCTAAGGAAGTTCAATATTTTAAGTCACACACTCAGAGCTTAAACCAGTGGGAGACATTAAAATTACTCCCAAATTACAAAGGATCTTAGGAAAAAATCATATGAACACAAAGCTCACAGGGGAGTTGATTTCTTGAATATTTTTCTATGGAATGTGTGTTCTGGCTCAAGTATTCCCCTTTCATTAAAACTACCTAAAGGTCTTTCAAATTCACTATAAACATGGAAAAATGCCTCTCTTATGAGTTTACTAATGACACAATGACACTCATGGCCATCTGTGTTTGATACCAAGTGCCAACACCAAGTACTTGATGAAATAGGCACGTGCTTTTAACAAGTTTAGGGGGTTGCTGAGGAACACGTGGATGTCTGAACAAACATTTTAAAGAAAAGGACATCATTAGCTCACTTGTTTAAGGGAAGTGACGAAGTATAATAGAGTTCAATCTGTTCAGACACTCTACAAAGTTTTAAGCAGTAAGGTTCTACTTAAGAGTTTTGGGAGAGAGAAATGACAGAAGACAGAAGACAGAAGAAGAAAAACAATTGTGCTAAATAAAACTTTCCAGTGCTTTTGAGAGGTACCTAACATATAAGTAATCACAGCAGATTGGAGTATCTCAAATAAGGGCATACTAACTTAAAAAAATAATTTGTTAATTTAGAAAAAAAATAAACAAGATAAAATGCTGCTTACCTTTATTTAGAAAATAACAATAAATTCAGATGAACTGAACAAACAAATTTCATAGTAAGCTAAGAGCTTTTCAAATACTTTAAATTTCCTGGGTTTTTCTCTTTTTGGGTAAGAAATTATAACAAATTTTGGCTGCCTCTGGTTGGTTCTTAAATCTGTATTTACTTCTGGTAATGATATGATAATGTTATTCCATTTGTTTGTTTTATTTTGTTTGTCTTATAGTACTTCTTATGGCTATTCATATATATTTTCCCCTCAAATAGATGTGTAAATAAACTTCAGTTTCTTAACCTTCTAGATTCTATGTGAATTAAAGTCTTGATTCATGTAAGCTCTGTCTCTTTTAATACAGATATGTTGATGAGCCATAAATTTTATTGAGATGGCTTATTATTTGAACAAGATACTTACCTCCAATAAATATTTTAAGATCAACAGATGTTCTTTCTATAAATATACAGAGAGAACTACTTTGCTTCATTGGTTCCTTGCTTTTTACAAAAATTCTTTGAAGATTTTAATATAGTTTTAAGAATAAACTTGTAAATTCCATAAAAATTCCTTTGTTCATGGAAATCAGTCTTGCATAAATCTAGTTGTTGCTTCTCAATTTATTTGGCCAAAAACTCAAGATGATATTTTTTCTCATATATTTAATGACATTTTAAATTTTGATGATATAATCTTATTTCTGTGTTCAAATAAATGTATATTAATTAAGTACATAAATTTTTATGTATCACATTTATGTATACAGGTAGAAAAATCATTTTATATGCTTGCTAACACTATAATTAATATGTGATGATAGATTTTTATATTATATTATGAAGTGTTGAGTTAAAATATTTTCAAGTTTTAAGGCCACACATCTTTCTCCTATAATTTAACACTTTCTGAAAATATTAATAGAACACTGAGATAGCAAATAATTCTTCAAATAAAATGTCAATAATCTCTTACATAAGCAATATCCACAGATTCCAATGAGTATGCTTATAAATACATTAGTAATGTCATTAGAGTCAAATGTGAAATATGAAATCAACATGCATTGTAATAAGTAATACAACAATCTCAATCATATTTTAGCTGGTCTTTAGGATAAAATGATATGAAAGTTATATTTATGTAAGTTATGATCAACTAAAGTAACCCATGGCCTCGGTCATGATTCTTTTCTCTGCAGCCATTTTTAAAATTAATGCTTTTTTTCTCCTAGGTAAAAATAGGTGGCTTAACAAATACTAATTAAGTAAATGGAATAAATGCAAGCTATTTTCATGATAGACTTTAGTGTTTACACCACTTTTTAGAGCTTCCTTCTTCAGTTTAAGTGTTATCTCATCTGGGAAGCTTTCCTTGCCCAAGCCAAAGATAAGGGAGGGGAGTCTCTCATGTACTGTGTAAAAACCTCAATCAAAACTCTTGTCACTTCTGCTTTCATAGTGTCAGTGTATCCACCCACTTCTGCAATCTCGTGGGAGGTAGGAACTATGTCTGCAGAGAAGCTTCTGGCACATAAAGGATGATCCATAAACGTTGAAGAAAGGAAAATCAAGGCAGTTAGAAAACGGTTCATTCCAGTTGTGATTCATTGGTCAACTTTTCGCATTGAGGATAGATGATAGACATGCTAACCACTGTTTCACAAGCTTCATTTTTGAAACTTTGAGATGTATGAGTACATCATTCTTTGTCTCACTAGAAAGAGACTTCATCACCCACTGTTGAAACTATGTGGCTGCTATTGCAGTCTTTTTTTGTATAACACTTTTGTTTTTCAGCTACTTCATCTATTGCAATTTTATATTACCTCCCATAATCCTACTTCATTCTACATTTGTTCATTCTCTGATGCATTCCAACTTTCTCCCTCGTGTTTTGTTGTGCTTGTGCAACTGCTCTCCTTTCTGGCTCTGGACCTTTGGTTTATACCAAGTTTAACCTCTCAAATCTCAAGTACCAGATGTCTTATCTTCAGTCTTCGAGGTTCTTTACCACCTGCTCCCTAGCAGTGCAGCTTCTCAACTCACTGCCCTTTGAAAACAAAGCAGATATAACTGGCCCAGTGACCACAAATTTGTGAGTTAGCCAGCTGTGATCGAGAGGCAGTCAGTAGTTTCAAAAACTAGCCAAGCCAAAAGGAGATCAAACCCATGGCCTCAGTCATGATTCTTGAAGCACTAATGATTAACAGCTCAATGAAAAAGTCACCATTACACCCTTCATAAGAAGATGGCAAATTTGGGTTTCATACTTTCAAGCATGTAAACATTTTCATCTAATGAATAAAAAATTTACATGAAAAACAAATTATTATCATAGCTAATCACAATTTATACAATTAAGTCATGTTTTAAAGAATAGCGACATGATGATGGCCATATATATGTATATTTGTTTAGGGCATATATATATTTTTTCAGTTGATGTTGAATACATATGCTTCTGCTATCGATGTGATTTGATAGCACTGAAAAGGTAGTTAAGCACATATTTTATATATCTTGAATATACAATTTGTATACTATCGATATTTTGGTAAAAGATGCCTACAATGTAAAACTTATTTTTGGTAGATTTTTTTTCTATACATGTAGAGAATCACATTATTCATAGATTTAGAGGTGATTTGGATCAATCAACTAACATCTATCATAGGCTACAGTATTGAAATAAGTCTAAGGATGTGGGGGTTCAGTTTTCATCCTTACATAGTTAATAGTCCTGCTGTGAAACAGAGACATGCATGTGTAAAAGCAACAAGGTGAGACAAAATAGAAACCAAATGAGTGGACAGATGACTGGTTTCAGTGAAGGTTCAGAGACAAGGCCATTTGTATCAGGCTGGGGTGATGTAATCCATGAAAATTTTCCCATATAAGTGGGAACTAAACTAAGGCTTGTAAGAAGGAGAGAATGATACTCACATCTTAGTTTCCTGAAGCTGCCACAACAAATTACCACAAACTGGGTGCCTTAATGCAACAGGAATTTATCCTCTCACATCTCTGGAGGCCAAAAGTCCAAAATCCAGGTGTGAGCAGTATTGGCTCCTTCTGGAGACCTTAAGTGAGAAGCCACCCAGTACATCTCTCTTAGCCTCTGGTGTTTCTGCCATCCCAGGTGCTCCTTGGTTTGTAGATGCATTGCTCTAATCTCTGCCTCTGTATTCCCATAGCCTTCTTCTCTGTGTCCTCTCTTTTCCTTAGAAGGAAATCAGTCAATGGATTTAGAGTTGAGGGCAAATCTGGGATGATTTCATTTTAGGATTCTTAACTAATTACATCTACAATGTCACTATTTTCAAACAAGGACACATTGTTAAGATTCAGGATAAACACAAACTTCGACTGGAACACTGTTCAACTCACTGTAAATTGGGCAGGATAATTGTCACAGAAGCAGAGGATTCTGATTAAATTCCTTTAAGGGCTTGGTAGGCAACATTAAAAAAATGTAAAGATTAATTATTAGATAGCCAGATTAGTCTAAAAAATAAAAAAACTCAAAAAATAATTAAAACATGGCTTGCCAGATAATACACTACTGAAGGAAAGATTCAGATAGAGGGTACACAGTATATTCTCCAATAAACAATAATAAAACAGCTCTCCATTTGGAGCCCTTGGTATGTGCCAGGCAACATCAAAATGTTTTGCTTGTATTATTAACATGTTAAACTTTGACCAAAACCCTACAACCTTGGTGCAATTATTAGACCTACTTTATAAATGAAACTGTTGCGCTCTTGATATGTTAAACCACTGTCCCCCAGTTACATAGCTGGTAAGTGATGTAACTACACCCCAAACTTGGACGATCTGAATTCAGGAGGCCATGGGTGTTTCTAAAGTCGATACTGACACAGCACTATAGGAAGGGATACAGCTGGAAGGAAGATTGCGGGCAGCTTTTGAGGTTTGTGAAACCCAGGTAAAAAAACTTGTCTCTGGTCTGTAAGAAGTTAAGAGCTATTGACATTTTTGAGAGGATGTGTAACATCATACAAACAGTTAAATTGGGAAGATGGTGCCGATGACTCATGTTCAGGAGGGACTGAAGAATGAGGGTTTTGATGTGGTCTGTTAGGAGGCATTTTCACAGAGAAGGTTTTCCAATAGTCAAGAGGTGATAAAGGCCTGAACGAGGGTGTGGTGGCAATTATGACTCATTTCGAAATATGCTGGAGGAACTAATACTGGCTGTGTAGCGATCTCTACCATTCTCTCTCTTTTTTTTTTAAAAAGGAATTTAAGGAGTTTCTCCATACAGTTAAGAAAATGTTTGGCACGTTATCATAGCGCACTTGCCTGGTTTATTTTGTGGACAATTTTATTTCCTCAAAAGTTTCAGTTTTTGTCACCTAGATCAAAACAATACAATCCTCCTGTTCCCACCCAAAATATTTAGCTATAATATACTATCAACAAAATCATGAGTGATCCTTTCCTGTATAATTACAGGGTGTGCCACAGTGCAGATGTCTCCATGCAAAGCAGGAATAGCCTGCAATTAGCCAGAAGAATTCTGCAGCAAATGTGGTTAGAGGCTAAAGGTTTACTCTAAATTTGACAGCTCGAGCCATAGCTATAAATAGTTTGTTGGGGTTTTCTTTTTGTCTTTGTCAAGGACATTTTTGCTTCATCTAAGAATTTTCTGCAAAATAATGTTACAGCTATGGATGCCATATGTCAAAGCTGTTTTTGCTTTGGATTGGTTTCTCCCCACTCAAAATGGTCTGAATAATCCATTATGAAAATGTCTCTGCATTTTTCCTGCATCTGGAAGGTATGCACATGAATTTATAATGCTTATGTGAGGCATAAGTCAGTGGTTAATCCATCTGATTGTAAATCATGTGACTATGTACCGTGACCACATTAAAACTTAACCACAAATAAAAAGGGAGAATGGTCTCTAACCTATAATTGTGGCTCTTAGAATCAAGACCCTCACACAAGCATTTAGTCCTAAATGTGTCACATGTAGGAGATGCTTGAAAAATCACATTAGTTAAAGTCTAACATGTGCAGCACATGGAATGGCAGGTTAGTGGCGTTGGAAATGCTTATTTTATGGAAAAACAGAAAGGATCACAATATGCTCAATGTAAAGGCATAATGGCAGACCATGTAACATAGACAGACATCAGAGATCTTTACTTCACAAAATTCAGTAAATTCCTACACATCAGAATTAAGAATGTATTTTAGAGCACTATGAAGCATACGTTTGAACTCAAAATTAAGGGCAACATTTTCAAATGAAATTATGGTGGTATTCTGTAGGAAAATTACTTAAAATACAGATTGACAACACATCACTAAGTTTGGTATTTTTGAGTTAAACGAAAGCTTCTGCCCTAATGCATGCAAATGCTTTCACAGAGGTCATTCAGGGAGCAGCCTATTATGATCTGTGAATGCCAAATTTCCTCTTCTAACAGAATTTTGATTAGTAACCAAAAATCTCTGAGTGAATATGGTTTTGTCATAATGGTAAATATATACATCCTAGAAAAATTTAACAGGTAAATTCATTCTTTTTATTATTTCAGTATTTCATTATCAAAATGGAAAAACTGAAATATAACTTTATGAACTTTCAGTTCTTACATATAAAATCTTTTACTTTATGTATGAGATTTTTTTAAAGTTGCATATTAAAAAATAAGATATTTATTTCTCCTTTTGTTTTCTTTTCTCCTCACTAACAGTGTCCAAATAGCTCACAGTTTATGGCAGGCTCTCTTCTAATTTTTTTTGTTTTGTTTTGCTTTGTTTTGTTTGTGATATCTGCATGCAAATTTTAGACATGGGGTGAGGCTCCCCCAACCCTGACTTTTAATTATGACAGCGAAATAAGTTATGTTTTTATTTTAACTCCAAAATGCAGCATTACTGAACTAGCATGGGAGCTTTGAAATGTCTGAAAAATGTCATCAGTCAGAGGGATACAGTAAATTACTATCAGAATTGTTTTTAAAGAATGCTCTCTGTCATGTTTATTCAACATGAAAGCCCTTCTTTAAACCAGTTACAGCAAAAGAAGAGCATCTTTCCACTCCATTGAGCCATGACCTAGGGTAGATATTAAGGAAGTATATTTTCTTCCTAATGCTTCTTTATTTAAAAATTGGCTCATTTAATGTACTGTATTTGAGTCGTTAAATTTTTTAATGCATTAAATAAAGCCTGTAAATAATTTCTGAATTTTTTCTCTGGTGCTTCTTTGTGATGAATGAGTACACCCTAAAATGTGTATGGTATAGGTAGTGCAATATCAACTACTTCACAGATGGCAGATCTATGTACAGATTTTGAATCTAAAGTAAGTTAACCTTGAAAATCTCTATGTATTGCTACTTCGTGGTTCTTAAGATGGTTGTACCTTTACACCATATATACATTCTACTGTAATGATAATTTTTATTTAAAATATTTGACTTTCTCTATAGGCAAAACATAGTGCCAAATTGTATTATTATATTTATTCATCACCCTCATTATTAACTACTCCTTCCCCAAATAAGTTTACATATTTAAAGAAAAAAAATCCTTCTTTAAAAGTACAAAACCCTGCTTTGGGTAGATAATTTGCTTCTAAGAAAAGACACACTTGGTGCAACTTTATATCTATAAACCATTGTCTTTCAGTTAACAACCTTAACACCTCATGAATGAACCCAAAGATAATTCTTTCTTATTTTGAACGTATGCTTAATATAATTGAGTCTACACTTTTACAATTATTAACAGAAAAGCTAATGTCTTCAGCTGATTAAAAATGAACAAGATACACCCTGGAGATGCCCTGGAGTTTTCTACCATCTAATAAGATTTCGATGTCCTTAATATCATACCACCTAAGAGGAAGTGAGTGTTGGGTGTGAACAGGTACTGTTGCCCCCATGTCCCTCAGTGCCTTTGGAAACGCTTGCACTTCCACTAGCAATGACCAACACCTCTTTGTTGACATTACTGCTTGCTGGAATTATCTACAGATAAATTATGTGAAATAATAAATAGAAGGAACATATGAAATATCAACAATTCAGTAGAAATAATATCTAGACAGCAGAGAAGCATGGAAGAGGCAATAATTGAATGGTTAAGTTTATGTATCACCTGATTGAAAATTTCACAAACCTCAATAGAACTTAATATAACTACAGGGGTAAGAATAAAGTAAATTTTCTTAAGTTCAATGACATTTGCTAATATACTGACACTAAGTGTCCACACATGATACTCACAAAATGGTTTATCATTCCATTTTAAAGGCATTTTCTTAATACCAGAACAATTCCACTATTAGGTATAAAGATGAAGCACAGATCAGAAAATTCTCATTTATCTAGACGAGTTGTGAATGATCTAATTAATTGATTTGTTTGCTTATTAGAGTGTTATTACCTCATATGTTACACATAAATGATCTAGCTAACACTCAGATAATAGTATGCCAAGCACTGTTCTAAATGCTTTCCACTTATTAACTCAAATAACCCTCACGACAGCCTTGTGAGGAAGGCAGGTTCTTATTATCCCCATTTTAAAGAAGGGAAAACTAAAGCACAGAGAGATTAAGTAACTGGCCCAAGGACTCACTGCCAGGAAGTGTTTGAGACAAGATTCAAACCCAGGAAGAGTGACTCTACACTCTATTACACAGAGCCAACTATAAAACACTTGGGTTCACGAGACAACCAACCATGAATCTCTCTTGATAAGAAACTATACATCATTCTGGGGACCTCCTGCTCCCTCATACCCACTTCGAACTGATCCATAACGTTCCTTAAGCTCTATTCCCAATCCACTTTCTGACGCCGGCCCAGACCCCCGCTTCAGTCCAGGCTTCCCCGGCACGGCGTGGATTGCTGCAGCAGCTGCTCACGCTCCAGCTGGAGCCTCTTCGCCTCCAGCCGGTCCCCCTGTAACCGGCTTCCCAAACTGCCGGGAAAGTGACACAGGTTGGTCATATTATTCCCCTGCTTAAAATGGGGTGTCGTCTATAGCTCAGTCATTCAGTCTGGTCACCACTAGACCCATGTGGCTGTGACACAACTAAAGTGTGGTAAATTCTAGTTAAGAAGTGCCACGAGTGTAAAATATACATGGAAATTTGACAACTTAGCATAAACATTTAAAATATCTCATCAGTAATTTTAATTACATGTTGAAATTACATATATTAGATATATTGAGTTAAATTTTATATGTTATGTATAAAATGCAACGTATAGTCTATATGTTAATGTTAAATTTAATTTTAATTTTGTTATTTAAATTAATTTTGCCTGCTTTTTAACTTTTAATATGGCGACCAGAAAATTTAAAGTTATACGCGTAACTAATACTGTTTCTATTAAATTGAACTGATCCACGGGGAAATGTGAGCTGCCCCTGGCTCTAGCTTCCTCTGCAACCTCTTAGGAGGTCTCTGGATCAGGCTGTGGTCCACTCTGTGACCCAGCCTCTGTGACGCACTTACACAGGTCAGACTTAATCACCTTCCTCTCTTCATTGGAAAGCCTTTCGATCTTTGATTTCTGTGGTGAAATCCTAGTACTATTTCAAAACTTATTTCAGTGATTGCTTTTAGATCTCCTCTTATCTATCCAGGCAGCATTGATCACTTCTTCACTGATGATGTTCTCACATCAATAGGTATGTTAATGATTTCCCTTATTGCACTATATTGCAATTATTAGTACACAGTTATCTCCTAAAACAGATAGTGAGTTCTGTTTTAACAGAACTAACAGTACAGGTGCTTAATAAGTGTTTGCGGAATAGAAAAACATAAATAGAATTTGAAATTGAATAAATTTGTTTTAAATTATGTCCTCATCACTGATTAGATATGTACATTTGAAAATATATTTAAACTCTAATAGGCAGATGCTATAGGGGTTGAGCTAAATCTGTATTTATTCTTGTGCACACCGGTGAATAGCTCTTTAAAAAGTATATCCTTTATTATTGGGTTCCTGCCACTTAACTTTTTGTTAGAAAAGGATGTTTCCAAGTTTTGGTTTAAGGTTAATAAGAGATTTCAGCAAAAAAAAGTTACAGAAATTTATACAAATTAATAATACAAGTGTCATAATTTACTCTATATTTTTAAAAATTATGGTATATTTCTAAACTTATGAAATTCATTATACTTAAATGGACACAAAATGCTTATACTAAGAAAAGGCCATGTGAAAGTATAATTTTTTCAAACTATACTTAGTGAGGAAGATGGAAAAATTAAAAAGAACATGTAGTAGGGCTCCTTTCAAAAACATTGATCATTTTCCCAGAATTTCTTGAAACACCTGAGGTTCCAAATATCAAAGACTGGTTTCGATGGCAGAAAGAATAGAGTGTAGCCGGGAGTTCCTAAGATGGTGGAAGGGATGTCTAAGGTGCTCATCAATGACCAATTACAAACCAATGTCATCGCAGCTGATGAAACTATGTTAAAGGCATGTGTTAGAGAACCCAGAATTTTATTATTTTAAAAAATAATATATGGTAGAATTAAAAAATGAAAATAAATAATACTCTAATCATATTGATATATACCACACTCAAAACACCCACTCACTTCTAAAAACATACGAGTGTATTTGGAACTAAGCCGGCCTCCAATGAAGAAGCCTATGTGTTCTAAAACCTCTGTAACATTGCATTCAAAATACATTTGAAATTAGTTATTTATGCCCTCTTTCTATTCCCACAGCCTTGCAACCAGTCTTTCTGTTGTAAAACATAACAGGAATTAGTGATGAGAATGTTTTCAGACTCATTAATTCAAATGATGATGAGGCAATCATATTTTGACAAGTTTTAAGCTAGTTCACTTTGAAAGTTTAAATTATGTTTTGCAAAAGAGTATTTTGTTTTCTATGCTTATTTGTGACTTCCTGCTTCAACAAAAAATGGCTTCGTAGAAACAACACACCATGTCTTGTGCTGAATTATCTGAAAATGAATCAGAAACATAAGGACTGTATTTCTACTGAACTTCACAGGAGTTGAAATGTGAGAAACAAAGAGAGCTTTGGGTAGAATGGTTTTGAGATTTTACTTAACCCGTGCTGGAGAAAGTTAGAAATGCTTCTTTTGGCACAAATGTATGCCTTTTCCAATTTGATCAACAATCTATTTTGCTCTCCTTGTCCCTCTTCCCATTGATATTATAACTGTACAGAACTTAGGAAGAATCTGCAAACAATCATAGGTGATAAGTGAAACGTGACAGACATCCTGTCATGATTTCTTCTGCCCACCATGAGTCTGGTTTAATAATTCATAAAGCTGACTTGGAACAAATATGCTCTAAAATGAAATCTTTTTTTTCACTTATGTATGTGAATTTAAAGAATAGCCTATCAGCATTTTGTCAATCATATTTTTAGTAATGACTAACAATGCAATTTTTCCTTTATCTGAATTTTACAAAAATTTTAAAAGTGATAAAGATACCCATTTTATTGATACAAATCAATACATTACTTATATTTATTATTCATAGATTCTGTTTCATAATGTTCATTTTTTAGGGGGATAACCATTGTGAGTAGAAAGTTCTCAAAACTATAGTTTCAAAAGTTAGTAACTCATTTAGCACAATGAGCATGATTTTTGAAGCTCCAAATTTATTGCTTTTGTTGTTGGACAAAAAATAGGTGTACCTCAGTTACAAGATCAGAAAATAAACAAATTAACTATCATTAGATCCTTACTCTTACCTAAACATTATGGAAGGACCAAGTTCAGAATTCCCCTTTGATGCACAGCTAAGAATACAGAAAAAATTAGATGACCAAGTTTTCAGTAAGATCTAGGAGTTATATATGGATATATGGTGATCTTGAAAAATTCAAATTTGCCTGCTCAAATTGGGGTGTGGAAGGGATAAATGTAGAAAACCTATCTGAACATTTCCTAACCCATTCTTTGTTTATGTAGGAGTAGTTTTTTAAAAATTCCAGGTATGACTTACTTCACAACCTTTGACTTTTTGCCTATCAATACTTTCTCAAACCCACAACTATTGCAAAAGTAACATTTAAATAAAGTAGCCTTAACTTTCATAATCACTACAATGACAGCATCAGATATCAAAGCTATGATTTCACCTAGAAATTTTTGGAGTTCTAGTGCATTTCTATCTTCTCTAAAGGTTCTTTTCTCTGGGAGGTACGTTTTAGTACTTACTTGTCTAGTCTGTCATTCATGGCTTAGGAAATTTAGTCCAAAAGTATAACAAATCCTACTGCAACTCAGAAAATACAACTTACTTGTGAAATCAAACCACCCAGATCTGAAGCCTGCAAAGGCTTTACCTAACGAATAGCATGGAGTAGGGATCATAACTTTTTTTTAATGTTCCTAAAGGTCCAACTCAGTGCCACTTAGGAGCTAAATTCTTAATTTAATTTAATTAGACTTTAATATTCATATGTTGTTAGTGACTGTCATATTGGAAAATTATCTGATAAAAATGTAAAGATATTTATATAATTATATATAATAAGTGATGACAATGTCTACATTTTTCAGATAAAATTTATCAAAATATCAAGTTATTCATTTGAACTGATGTGGTATGTTTTTTGTTTAGTAGCTCTTTGTCAAAGTTGTTTATGTTTTTGATAACCCTGTTCCTGAGTATTGCTTGCACTGCTTCTAAGAACACATGTGGATAACTAAGAGTTTATGTATTTCAAACATATATTTGTCAATCTTTCACTCTGTGAACGAATATGATCTCAACATCTTTATCAGTGAGCTTCTACGTTTTATCTTGATTGGTTTTATAAGTAATACAGCCTAGCTCCTTGAAATCTTCACTCATTGTCCATTATCCCAGGACATTTGTTCTAAAGTCAGCTGGCACACACATAAAGGTTTGCAAAGGTGTAGTAAAGCATGTGCTACTTTTACGGCCTCTTCAACGGTGATATGCTCATTCTCAGATTGCAGTGTTAGTTTCTCATGAACATGGAAAGTTTACTTCTGCCTTATGAAAATATGTACTATGTCTCAGTAATTTCTATAATTGTTATGTATTAAACACCTCCTGTGTGAAAGAATGGTATTAAGTACTTTATGTAGATATTCTCACTTAGTCCTCACTACTGTTCTTGAAAGTAGGTACATTATCTCCACTCATAATCCCTTTGACGATGCCTCAGTGAGGTTAAACATTCCCCCAATTTCATCTACCTGGGAAATAAGAGTTAGGATTCAAACTCAGTCTCTGAAACTTTAAGTCCACAGACTTAGGTATTTTTTTCCTGAAACTCCCATTCATAACAGGGGAATTTTATCTTTTATACCCACAAAATAAAAGGAGACTAGCTAAGTCACACATTTTCTTTGTCTAGAATAATAATGAAACCTGCACCCAATCAGAAAATTCAACTTGAAATTTTGCTCATGTTTCTTCTAAGCCCATTAAGACCCAGTCATTGAAAACTAAAGAGGTTTTCTTGGTTTTGTTTTTGTTTTTGAGGGAGGGAGGGGGATGTATTTTCACCATCAAATAGAAAATTACTAAGTTTCAGTTATATAGTCCACAGTTTAAGAGGTGTTCTCAAATAAGAATACCCATTAGAATTTTAACAAAGGAACCATTTCTATGATTTTGGATTTGAAATGAAATATTTCTGTAATCTCATCATTACATAAATGTTCTTTGCTCATATGTAATGGTTGTAGCACCTTTAGCAAGTAAATCTCCTCAGGTTACCTTGGGTATTGTGATGGTGGTTCAAAATAGGTCCCAGTGTCTGTGGAAAAGAAAGTCATGTGCTGACCCTTGAGACAGAGACTTTCAAACCTTTCGGTTTGTGAAATCTGCCTGTGCCGTGCTGTGACCATGAAACGTCAAAGTGGTGGTGTGAACCAGAAGACAATGGAGAAGTTCCACATATCTTTTCACTGGTAAATTCATGTTTCAAGAAGACCTATGCATTTAAAATGGAACCTGGAGGCTTTCGAATTCATGAAAAGTAAATTATAGTAATGTTTCAATAATAATATTTTATCTTTATGCATAAAAGGGCTATAACAAAAATTCACATGAAAAGGCAAAAAAAAATTGTGGGGAGCAAAGATAGTGACTCTGACTTATTTGTTGGATAATTTTGAGCAAGTCTCCTAATGATTACTAAAATACTAGTAGATATATTAGTATTAAAATTTACCTGCCCCTCACAAGTTGAATATGTAAGGGTTGATGTTGCATTTTCATTTTTCATGAATGGTTAACATACAGAAAGAGCTAATATGCAGCTCACAAGAGGTTTCCATGCGTGATGAGAAAGTGTTAAATGAAACGTAGTAAGTTCTAGACTTAAAGCCAGGAACTGGTCCCAAGTTAGCTTACTTACTGAGAGTTATTTTGTTAGGCACCTCCCTCTTAGGCAGAGCTTCTGTTCATTCATTTCAAAGGCAGTCATAAAGAACAGCCATGTGGAGAAATGTATGTCAAAGACCCTGAAACATAGCACATGCCTAGTGATGTTTGGTTGTTCATTCACAGATGGTGAAAGTAACTGAGCACCAATTTAGAAAGATGTTTAGGGCAGAATAGCTTATCAGATTATTAACCAAATCATCTTCTAATAATTCTACATCAGATAACTTTCTATCAGTATTAACTCTTACCCAAGTCAGCAACGTTATCTAAAGTATAGAGCAGGTCAGGTTCTAATGGAACTCAAAATTCCTTTCTAAAAGTTAATGCTGCTCTCCTCTCAAACCCCTACCTAAATATACTATGAAATCAGTTTATTCTTGGTACTTAAGTCACCTCAATATAGGAGTAATATAGCTGTGAAGGCATGCCCAGTTTTCAGGATTTGGGTTGTAAGAATGGCCTCAATGAAATCCTAAACGCCTGACAGACAAAAAACACCTTCCTTCTTGCCCAACACTGGTCACAACAGAACCAGTTGTATATTTCTGTCACGTGATAGCTGTTCACCTATTTTTCCTAGAATGCTAGATGTTTTCATAATCAAAATCCCTCCATACTTTAGTTTGCACATAATATAAAATCTCCAGATGGAAAACTAACCTCATACTATATGTTAATCATTATTCAAGAGCTGTATTTCAGCAACCCTCATGTGACTCGGCAATGTGCCGAGGATAGCAGATATAGGAGAGGAAGAAAGCATTAGATGTTTATATTAATCAACCACATTTAATTTAAAGGCTTGGCCATTACAGTGAAAACCAAGCCTTTGAAAATTCAAGAACATATTGTCTAACCCTAAACCACTTTTAATAAACAAGGACTTTAGAGTTACCACAGAAAATCATTTTTCAGAGGCCTATTTTATGTCTTTTCGTCCTCTTTATAATGGCTTTTCTCTTCCTCCTGTTTCTCCTGCCCCTTCCCTACCCCCAGTGAAACTGGCCAGGATAAACTGTGCAGTAAATATCATTAGGAAATAGAAGAGAGACACTTCAAACTAATTTATTCATAATTCTAATAAGAGACCACTTATTAAGTACTTAAGAAGTACTAGGCAAGAGCTCATCACCACACATACTCCCAAACCCATAGAAAGGATTATATCAAAAATATATGTATATATATAACATGCATGTCAAAATATTTAATCTTTTCAAAATAACCAGACATGATAAGTGTTAGTTTTAAGCCTTTAATGTACATGAGGAAAGTAAAACCTTGACAGCTAAGATTAGCTACTCAAGTTACCCAATAGCTAGTTAAGCTAGTTACTGGTACAATAAATTTACAGATGCATTTCGGCCTAACTCCCAAGTCTATAAGCATTTATTTTTTGGAATTGATTGATTACTGTCAGGCACTGTGCTTCAGTATGTAAAGTGCCTATAAAGACAGATAAGACCAAATATTTTACCTTTAATGAGTTTATAGTTGAGTTGGGTAAACTATATTGTCTTATCGTTTTTTATGTTTAATTAAAACCTAGAACAGTGATTCGTGAACTGTAATTCCTAGATTATCAGCATTCACTTCCCCTAAGGACTTGTTAGAAATGCAAAATCTCAGGTCCCATCTCAGTTCTACTGAATCAGAAACTCAGAAATCTGTGTTTTAACAAGCTCTCCAGGTTACTTCATTCTGTGCACACTGAAGTTTGAGAACCAGTAGCCTAAAGAAACAGAGGGTATAGGGAAATGTACTGATCTTGCAGATATGGGAGAAGACTTTCTGGAGGGGCTGACCCTTCACCTAGGAGTAGAAGGATTTATAATTTTTTTCCATGTAGAAGGGACAACATTAACAAATTAGAGAAGGAAGACCGTTGGGTGTTTGATATTCCTAGTAATTGAAGGTCAGAGGCAGAGAGGATGGTAATAGACAATCTAGAATTAGATTGGTACCCGAGTCTATGTGTAGGCCTGAAACATTTCAGGCCTTGTCTCCTACAGGCCTGAAATACAGGCTTGGTATAAGGGCTCCAGCAAATAACTTCAGGGACTCACTGTGCAAAGGACCTGGAATTGACAGTTCTGCAAAATTTGGGTTTCTTTTTCACTGTCTACCAGTTACTGACCAGTTACTCCCTGGAGCTTCGCAGGGTGCTCTTAGGTAGTATGGGGGAGATACCTTGCTGTTCAATAAGGAAATTCTGGGAGAGAGAAAGAATCAGAAGAAGAAAGCCTCTAGATGAGGCGCAGAAACTCTGGGACGTCGCTGAGCTATGACAAATTTAATCAAAGGTAATTGAGTTGAAGTAAAGAGAGATTTTAAAAAAGCGAGGAAGGTTGGGAAAAGGTGCTAACTAAAATTCAGGTTAACTTTATCCTGAATGACACTCACCACAAAGGGGGAATTAAGATTAACCTCCCGAACAAACATGGTTATTACATAGTTACTATAGATGCTCAGTTCATAGAATAGGAGATAGGATGTTATCCATGCTTCACCATTATCTGAGATGCCCTTGACAATGACAGTGTAAAGGATTAGCTCTGCACACTTCCATTTATTCCTTCCTGTATCTCCACAGCAGTCTGTTATTTACACATTTGGGTGTATTGTTTTATAATCATCAAATCCATTTTATAGGGACGATCTCTGAATATGTTGCTTGTCCATTTATTATTGATCAGTTGTGTCAGAAGGACAAACTTATTTGTACAAATGTTGAACAGTGAGGGATTACTTTAAAAGCAAATATTTTGTATTAATCATTGGGGAATCTGGGTTACAGCATGTGGCAGACTTCAGGAATTGGTAGCACTGTAGCAACCAAAAAACACTTTCGAACTCTGGGGCCTCCTGTGGCTTAGGCACAGCTACAAATTTAGCATTCCCTCATTTTAAGCATTCCAAAATATTTGAGTGATTGTCTTGATAGGATTCCAGTAAAAAACAGCTGTCAAAATGTATCATATATTTGCAAACCTCCTACACAGCACTGTTACTATAATTGGTTGAGGTTTATTTTTTTTTCATTTGACTTTAAAAAGGTTGTGGAAAGCATAATTTCTGTTTGGTCAAACTTTTATTAATGCTCACAGGAGTACTATAGTCCATAATTAGACTTTAGTTTTTAAAGTATTTCATATTTGAAAAGAAAGCAAGCACATAGGAGGCAATTTTTCTTTGCAACTTCATTAATTTGGAAGTCATACCCTCTTGGAGTGTACTATACACATGTATTGTAAATCACCACTTTTTAATCTGTTGTATCTGCTCCATCAAATAACCAAAGTAATTTGGTCAGCAGTGTTTTCATTGGTTTTAATATCTCCTTCCCCACCTCCTTTCCACTCCAAACTATGACTTAATTGCACTAGGGTTTATCCTTTTAAAACCATGACATTAAAATAGCCTGGAGTACTACAATTCCTTCTGCAGAAACCATAGGCCACTAAACAGAGGGTCTATTTCACTAGCCACACTTCTATCATGAGTGTCTTAGAATTCAGGGTAGCTAGTTTACTGGGTAAATCAGAGCCAAAGACAATAGCAATTCTAAATTGCAAGATTTCTAGAAAATATGTGGAGGTCCTTTCTGACATTAAAAGAAAAAAAAACAACAAAACCTTAAAACTTATGAGGTTTTTTTTTTCATTATTCTGTTCTGCTTGGCCCTGAACATTGAGTTTTATTGCCAGACTCAAGAAGGGTACCTCAAAAAATATTATTTTACTGCTCTGAATTATTTTAACTGTGTTTTGAAGCAAGACGTTTTTGTATTTTGATGAAACCAATTATAGGCTCTTCCAATTAGAAAGAGTTATGTTGTGGAAAATATTAGCTCTAGTAAACATTGGGAAAAGTATCTATTCATATGATATCAATAGGCAATTCTGTATGCCTCATGTATCAGACTTCTGTCCTGAACTCTTGCCTTCCATACAGCCTAATTATTCTTACTATCTGCGGAGCATTACTATTTTATTGTTAGTCTACATCACAGCCCATAAGCCCATATTTTCATTATGTTTAGTGAACAAATAGTTGGGGTATTTAATGCATGAGCTCAGCAGAGGTTGCTGATGTGCTTGGAAGATGGATTGAAATTCTGGCCGTGGCAACGGAGAGGCAACGGTGGATTCTAGAGATGTAGGAAGAATTCTAGACCTGAAAGGAAATGGAGCACCTTAGCTCAAGGATAGTGGTAAACAGGACAACATTGGTAAGGGTGGGGAACTAGGATGCAATATATCGATACTCATGAAGTATAACCTTATGTCTTCAGCAGAGAACTTTTAACACATGTAAAATATAATTCTTAGATTTAAGCAAAATAATAATAACAGATGACAAGCAAACATGAAATACAAAAGCTACAATGAAAAGAAAAATATATAAGAATCTTTTTCCACATAGAAAATGTATTATTACAAATGATATTGAAATTTGGTAGAATTTATTAGCCAAGCTGGTTCTGCTAAAATAATTTCTTAAATATAATTATTTCATATAATTTTCTTCCTTATCAATCACACAGCATCCACTTGTTCTATAATATGAAATGTGCCATGGAGACAGCAGAGCATACAGACATCGAAGCAGTTAATAAACTTCTGACTTTATGAACTGGGCAAAGCCTTCTAAATATACAGTTGGTTAAAAAAAAAATCCAATATGAAAAGATGAGGAAAGACAGGCTATTTAAAGGAAGAAGAATGGACAAGGATGACATATTAATTATTCAAGATATTTTTGTGAGCTAAATTTTTTTTGAAAGATCCCTTTGCAAATGTGCTCCACATAGGGTTATTTTTCACTTTAATTACAATATACTTTTTTCTCAAGTTTATTTTTGTATTGAATTTTTTCATTACCATTTATCTCCCTTATAACCTCTTCTACCTCCACTCACCCTCTGCCCTGCTCAATTGCCACACCGTTGTCCATGTCTGTGGATCCATTTTCTTTTTTACTCCATCTCTCCACCCCCAATTCTCCCCACCCCAGAGCTGTCAGCCTGCTCTCTATCTATGAGTCAGTCTCTATTTTGCTTGTTAGTTCAGTTTTTTCATTAGATTCTACATATGAGTGAAATCATACGGTATTTGTCTTTCTCTGACTTGCTTATTTCACTTAGCATAATGTTCCCAGGTCCATCCATGCTGTCACAAAGGGTAAAATTTTCTTTTTTGTGGCTGAGTAACATTTCATTGTGTAAATGTCCCATATTGGTTTTATCCACTCATCTACTGAGGGACACTTAGGCTGCTTCCAAATCTTGATGATCGTAAATGATGCTGCAATGAACATAGGGGTGCATATATTCTTTTGAATTAGTGTTTCGGGTTTCTTTGGATAAATTCCCAGAAGTGGAATCACTGAGTCATAAGGCAGTGTCATTTTTAATTTTTTGAGGTAATTCCATACTGCTGTACTAATCTGCATTCCCACCAACAGTTCAAAAGGGTTCCCCTTTCTCCACATCTTCACTCTTGTTGTTTGTTGATTTATTGATAATAGCCATCTGACAGGTGTGAGGTGATATCTCACTGTGGTTTTAATTTGCATTTCTCTGATGATTAGTAATGTTGAGCATCTTTTCATATGCCTATTGGCCATCTGTATGTCCTCTTTGGAAAAGTGTCTATTCAGGTCCTTTGTCCATCTTTTAATTGGTTTGTTTTTTGGTGTTGTTTTATAAGCTCTTTATAAATTTTGGATATTAACCTCTTATCAGATGTATTGGGGAATATGTTATCCCATTCAGTGGATTCTCTTATTATTTTGTTGATGGCTTGCTTTCCTGTGCAAAAATTTTTAATTTGATGTAGTCCCATTTGTTTATTTTTTCTTTTGTTTCCCTTGCCTGAGGAGATATATCAGAAAAAATACTGCTATGAGTTATGTCCAATATTATACTGCCCATGTTTCCTTCTAGGATTTTTATGGTTGTGAGTCCAACATTTAAGTCTTTAATCCATTTTGAATGTATTCTTTAGTGTAGCATAAGAAGGTGGTATAGTTTCATTTTTCTGTGTCTGTCCAATTTTCCCAACACCATTTATTGTATAAACTATCTTAAGCCCATTGTATATTTTTGCTTCCTCTTCTGAATATTAATTGACTATAAAGGTGTGGGTTTATTTCTGGGCTTTTATTCCATTCCATTGATTTGCATGCCTATTTTCATGCCAGTGCCATGCTGTTTTTGATTATTATGAACTTATAGTACAGTTTGCTATTAGCATGATTCCTCCAAGTTTGTTCTTCTTTCTTAAGATTGCTGTTGCTATGCAGGGTCTTTTGAGGTTCTGTATAAATTTTTGAAATATTTGTTCTAGTTTTGTGAAATATGTCATTGGTAATATCCTGATAGGAATTGCAATGAATCTATAGATTGCTTTGTGTAGTATGGACACTTTAATCATCTTAATTCTTCCAATCGATGAATGTAGTATGTGCTTCCACTTATTTGTATCTTCTTCAATTTCTTTCTTCAGTGTCTTATAATTTTCCAAGTAGAGGTCTTTTACATCCTAGGTTAAATTTAGTCCTGGGTATTTTATTATAGAAGTAATTGTGAATGGATTGTTTTCTTAATTTCCCAATATATTTCTCTCCAAGTAAGTTACTTGCTAACTAAAAGTATAGGGATATCGGGCTTGCTCGCCCATGTGGAACTGCTCTGCCTGGCGCCACCGGCTGAAGGCTGACCCTGAGGAACGCACTGTGGGCGTCCGCACCAGCCAGCTCCTGACTAGATTTGGACGGTGGAGACTCCGGGGATGTTGTTTCAGATGCCATATGTATCTAAAAATCTCTCTGCAAGTCTTTTGCAAGAATGTATTGCTTTAAGCCTCATTAAGGTTTGTTATGGTTTTAGAACAAAGACTTATTTCACTATTAAAGTGATAGAGACAAACATTAAATAAGTCTTACATTCCTTAGTTTTACATCCATTTGTTAAAAAATGAGCTGCTAAATATATTATAATTAAGTCATAATGGGTAACTTTTACTGAGACAGTTAACTAAAAAGCATTGCATTGTGCTTAAGAGAGCAGGTTCTAGAGTAAGTCTGACTATGTACACAATCTTGTTCCATATCTTAATGACAATGAGACCTTGGACAAAGTACTTAAATACTCTAAGCCTTAATTTCTTCATCTATAAACTGGAGATAATAATATACTTTGAGTGTGTAGCCAGTCTCCAACATGGCCCCTAATGACCCCTGCCTCCTGGCATTCCCATCCTGTGCGGTCCATTCCTGCACTAAATAGGGTTTACTTGTGTGACCTATAGGATGGTATGTAAGTGACATAGGATCACTTGCAATACTCTATCATAAAAGATATTGAAGCTTCTGTTGGATCGCTCACTCTTCTATCTTCAAAGTGCATTCTCCAGTCCTAGTCAAGCCTTCAGATATCTGCAATCTCAAACAATGTTTTGACTGAAACCTCCTGAGAGACTATGAGCCAGAACTACTCCAATAAGCTGCTCCCAAATTCCTAACTTACAGATACTATGAAATCATAAATATAGGCTTTGGTGTAATTTGTTATGCAGCAATAGATAACTAATACATGCTGCCTGGTAAGGTTATAAAGATTAAATGAGATAATTATGTGAAGCCAATAGAGTAGTATCCAGAATATAATGAATAAACAAGATGTGTTAGTTATATTACTGAGTGCCAATACGTTTTAGGAACTGGGATAGAATATGTATAGATAAATTGCCTCAGTTAAACCTCATTCCTCATATAATTAGCATTCTTTATGTTTCAGGTAACAGAAGACTCAAACTGGTTTTAGCTGAACCCTCCCCACCAACCCTCCAAAAAGTAATTTGTTGATTCAAGTAACTAAAAGTACAAGAAGAGCTTATTTCACAAGCTGTTAGGTTCAGGAGCTTAAACAGTATTGCCCTGGCCTTCCTCTGTCCTCAGGCCTTGCTCTTCTCCCACCTCATTTTAGTTCTCAAGCTCTTCATGGCAAAGTGTTTCCTAGTAGGTTCAGCCTTATGTTCTTCTAGGTACCACTCCGGTGGGAAAGAAAATGCCTCTCTCGCAACAATGCCATAAAAAAATATCATTGTATCATTTTTGCTCTGACTGGACAATGTCAATGTCTCTGACCTAATTGCAGAGCCAGCGGAAGGAGGGCACAATTTGCGAGGTTACATCACAGGCTTCCTCTTGTGTATTTGTGGGCTAAAGGTGAAGGAGGGGCTGGTCACCAAAGGAAAAATAGGACGGTAGGGTCTTGTGTTCAGGAGGGTAAAATGGATGATGGGCAAAAGGTGGTGTTATCTTCCATGCCTCATAATAATCACATGAACTAGTTCATAATGTTATCACATTTCCACAGAACTTGAGTGGCTTGGCTAGACCTGCCCAGTGATCCGTGGAAGGGCCAGTCAGTTCCCAGAGTCCACAGGCCGCACCATCTTATTATATTACAATACCTTTCTAAGTAATTCTATAAATGATTATTGTATTGTGGCTTAGCGATTTCAGTTATTCACACACTATATCTGTTCTACCCCTTCTATCCTAAATTATACCCCTGACCTGTATAATCTGGTCAATTTCTCTAATTATCCTATCTACTCAACTGTGACACCTAAATGTTTGAGTCTGATAAAATACCTAACATGAGCTGGGTTATATAAAAAAATCAATGCATAATCTTGTTAACCGAACCTTCCCTTATAGTTATTGGATGAACAATGAGTCTAAGTGCCCCCACACTCTTTGGAAATAGTCATATTCCAAGTCTCAGCAGACTAGATCGAGCCTGTGACAGGCAAGTTTTTGTTGGCTGTCCTTTCTGCTCTTTGAGTTATCTATTCCTTGAAGATTAAATCTTAAAAACAATCTATAATTCTAGACAATCTATACTTCTAGACAATTATACAAAGGTATAGGGGCTTAACTCCCCTCTTCATTTAATGTATCAATATTAAATACACCTCTTTCATTTGAAATGTGTTCTTATCACAGGCTTGCTGTTTCAAAGTGCCACTTTTAAAATGTTAGTAATTATTAAAACCACTCTAAGTTCTCCAAGGTCAACAATATTAATAAAACAATTTTGATGATGATGAAAAAATTTCCCTCTATGTTACCTTCCCTGAAACTAAGAAAATGGTATGACTTTTTCCTAAAAATAGGGTTCTTTAAATTATTCACCAACGATAACAGATATTAGGGGGCATCTGAATTTTCCCCTTTCCTTCCCTAATACCTCATACCTGGCCTGCTTGAACTTGATTAAAAATGTTATCTAAATACAAAAAGCCTATATAATTACATATGTGATAATTTGCAATACACATTTTATACAAACTTCTTACGGCAGGAGGTCATCACAAAGAATCAGCATGAGCATTATACTGCATGCATTTGGGGTCCAATTCATAGGCACCACATACCTGGGGAAAAAATCAACTCATCAACCCTTTCTTTCTTTAGGTTTTTTATTTATGACAACTATATACCTATGTCTACTATAAACACAGACTTTATCTAGTTAGTCACCTATGGTATAATCATCAACAGGCTAAGTGATTATTTTTGTATATGTTTCTTTTCCAAATTTAGTTGTATAAGCATATAGGCTTAACTATTGAATTTCCATTAGCATAAATCATGAGTGGTAACTCCATGCATGTGACCAAAGACAAGCATTTTTCTTACTAAAAGTTTGTAGCAATAGATAAGGAGTTATTGGTTTTAAGAGAAATATGAAGCCTATAAGAATCATTTGCTTGTTTCTAAGGCTACCCAGAATTTAAACCATGTTTCCCTTAAACACTAAGCACATAATACAGTTTCTTTACT
Source organism: Mormoops blainvillei (assembly GCA_004026545.1). Taxonomy (NCBI): domain Eukaryota; kingdom Metazoa; phylum Chordata; class Mammalia; order Chiroptera; family Mormoopidae; genus Mormoops; species Mormoops blainvillei. The sequence goes on along the minus strand of PVJD01000871.1, from coordinate 243,840 downwards.
CTGTCCAGTGATGTTGTGAACATCCCACTTATTCATTTAACAAAAATGTCTGAGTGGGTCACATATATAGCATGCTGTGTTAACTGCAATGGAGATAGAAAGAAGGGCTTTGGCTAAGATTATATAGCGGCGTAGTTGGGGTTCTGAGAAAGTGGCACTGCCATTCAAGAGCTTACAATGGCACAAAGAGACCATCAGCAGGGATAAATCCCAACCAAATGTAATATTATATAAATTCCTAAAGGAAGCATGGGTGCAGGCAACAGTAGCCAAAGAGATGCTAGTAAGGAAAACAAGAGGTGGCGGTGGAGTGAAAGGAGGCAGTTTCTTTTTTAGAGTTTGAAGAATAAATGGAAATTGCAAAGGTGGAGGGGAGAAGGGAGCACATTTCAGGTAAGAATAAAAAGTATGAATCAAAGCAAAAAATTAACAACTGTGGTAACAAAAGAGGGAACGAGGGGAGGAGAGGAAGGTCCAGAGGGGTGAAACAAGTTGAGTAAACATGTACCAGTGGAATAAACTGTGTACAAGTAGAGGCATTTGCAAGCTCTGTTCTACAGAGCCTGCGACTTTGAGTCAATACTTCCATACTGGGCTTGTGCATGTGCTTTCTCCAAATAAGAGTACTATTGCTTTGTATACAAATATATGAGTAAATACTTACATAAATAAAACAAAAAGCTGATTGCCAAAGATGGAGAAGACACTATAATGCCGAGTAGGAGAGTAATGAGGTGGAGATTTAGGAAATGGTGTGCCAGGTTCATGAAAAGGAGAATCAATGTCATTAGGGGGTTGAGAGATGGCTGGGCACGCTAGAGGAAGATACAAAGTCCACAGTCTCTTGCAGTATATATATGACTAGCGTCTGAACATCTGGATTTATTATCTTAAAGGAATGCAGGTGTGCGATGATAGGATTTGGACCTACCTACGGTAAAATGGAGAAGGAATAATAGATTCATGGGGAAGACAAGGCAAATAACTCTCGATATTCTCTCTTTGACACTGTGCTAGACAGATGACTTGCTTGATCTCATTTAATCCTGCTTCAGTAAATCAGGACACTATAGTTAGCTAGATGCTGGCCAGGTTGTGACCTAAACTCCCATCAGCAAAAAATAGCTTCTTGAGGCAGAACTAAATAATATATTGAATAGAGATGTTGACTCAAAAAACTTGCATTTAGTGTCCATTTAGACAATATGGAAAAACTGAAAAATGAAGTAATTGGTCAGGGCATATGGTGCAGAGATTAAGGGCACAGGCACTGGATCAGAATGCCGTGCTCAAGTTTCAGCTCTCCCCCTGGTTCACTGTGTGACATAGGAATGAGGTACTTAACCCCTCTGTGCCTCAGCTTTCATCTTTAAAATGGAGATAATAAATAATACTTACATTCTAAGTATTTTTTAGTACTGAGTTAACATATGTAAGATGTTTAGAAAACTGTTGGTTATGTATTAAATACTATATGTGTTAGCTATTATTTTTTTAATACTTCAGTTAAGACATAGTATTTGTACAAAAGCATATAAGGAAAAATGCGAGGGTTAACCTATACATGGGCCAAAATTACATCGAACCAAATACATATGCACAAATGAATGCAAGTAAGATTGAGGAAAACTGAGTAAGGTTGATGGGTTGTGTCAATGTCAATATACTGGTTGCAATATTGTACTGTAAAAGTCTGTAAAAGGTTAGAATTGGGGAAAATGGTGTAAAGGATATCATTTCCTACAACTGCATGTGAACCTACAATTATCTCAAAATAAAGTATAATTTTAAAAAGGTGTGGGTTGCTCTCTATCCCTTTATAAATCTGTGGAAACATGGCTGTGTTACAGTTTACTAGTTCAAATGAAGGGGCGGATTTCACGTGATACGGAGAGATGAGTCATCCATTAAGGGCTTAAAAGCAGTTTCCACCAGCAGTGTGTGAAGGAAGGAGGATGTAGAAAACCAGTGGGAGGAGGAGGTGGTAGTAAATCAGTAATTTTCTATGAAAAAAAATCATCTTAACTGGCAGTGGAACTGGAAAATGGAGAAAAGATTCCATAATCCCTAAGGCAGTCATAACAGCTTGCTTCATTCAACACTGTATAATAACACTCAGGTGAGAGATCAGCAAAGGCTGAACCCCGGACCCCCAAACAAGTGGTCTTCACTAGCGCCAAAGGCTTTTTCTCTAAGTCACACAGGGGAGTTCTCAGGGTTAGTACAGGTAAACGAGAAGGCTTTCTCCTCCCTGAATTGGTGTATAAAGCACAGTCTATGCAAATGGTTTCTAAATATCTATTGCACTTCAGCTAGGAAATTTTGAACCACTTGCAACAGCACAAATCAGAAAGAGAGAGGAAATTTTTAAAAAATGATCCTGAACCTGTATAAAGGGACTAGAACTTTGAACTCTAAACTTGTTGTTTTGACTTCTCATGTTTCTAGGACTTAGGTATAATAAAATAATTCCACAATATGCTTTGTGTGTGTGTGTGTGTGTGTGTGTAAAGCTCATTTTGTTCAATTAGTTAAAGGCAAATTTTACTTTCTAAAATATTTCCTTTTTTATTATACAGGATAAATGAAGACACAAATATAGATATAACACGATAATGGATTTCCTATATCCACCAGCTTCTTATCTAATTTATCCATGTAGCCACACCTCCACTAAGTTATATTAAAGGGATTATGAACACATTACCTGTGTATAGTTTGGTATCTGCCTATGAATGAATGGTTTAAAAAACAATTTAAAATAAGGTTATTATACCTAAAATTCCTCAGTTGTTTAAAAAATGTCTTTTTTGAGTTTACTGAAATCAGGACACAAGAATATTGCATTTGATTAATATGCATTTCAAAATAATCCCTTCTTCTTCCTCCTCCTTCATCTCTTTTTTCCCCCTCCATCTCCTTTTATTTCTTCGGTATTATTTAGAAATTATTTAGAAATTAGAAATTATTTAGAATATAAAGGTGATATGCCATGCACATTTTGACATGCTGCATTTGACTGATTTTATACATGATGACATACAAAGAACATGCTCCTCTATACTCTTGTGTTTTCTGTATTTATATTTAGAAGCTGGGTTTCTGTAGCTTCTGGTAAATAGCTGCCAGTCTTACTGCACCTTCATTGAGAGAAATGTACCTTTTTAAAAAATTCTTGTCTGGTTGTTTTACAATTTTTCTCTTTGTCTTAGGTTTTCAGAATATTTATTATGGGATACATAGGTATGGCTTCTTTTCATTAATCCTTTTTTGGATTCATAGGGTTTCTTTAATTTGTGAAATCCTTTATTAATAATAACAATAATTTAAAATCCAAAAACTTTCAATTGGAATCTCTTTTCATTGGACCACATGTCTTTTATATTCCTGTATATATTTTTTATCCTTCTTTCTTTTAATGTTTTACTCAAGATAGTTTTTATCTGCTACTAAACATGTAGATTGTTTTAATTTCATTAATTATAATTTTTGCCTTTAGAATTTTTAAATTTTGCATACATTATGGTTGTGTGGTAAGTTATCAATATTCTCATCTATTTTCTTAAATATATTATTTAGTTATTTTAAGGTATATACATGGTAACTTCAATATCTTGACCACTTTAGGATCCTTTCCTATTTTTTTGCTTTTTTCCCCCCATCTCCTGACATTTCTGGTAGTTATTCATTAAATGCAGGGATTGTATATGAAAAATTATAGAAATTCTGGGTAAATTTATTTTATTCCAGAAAGGATTTATTTTTCTTCAAGTTGTCAATAAGAACTGTGATAAATCAAGGACCTTGATACAATCCAGGACTGAGCTGGGTCAAGGTTGGTGCTGGGCTTGGTGGAGACTGCTCTGTTTTGAGTTTGCCCTTATTCATAGAGCACAGCCTTTCAGAGGCCTCAACGGAAACACTGCTGTGTTTTCCAGGGTCCTTTCTCACTGGTGGCTGTAAAATCCAATATTCGTCCTCCCAGGTCTGTAAGTTCTGCTTTATGCGCCAAACAATATAATAAAACTACTCAACTCTGCCATCAGATTATAGAAGCAGCCAAAGAGATTAACCAATGAACACAATGTGCCCAGCCACAGCCAGGTTTGGCCCACGCTCTAGTTTGCTGACCCCTGCTTTTGACCAACACTTTCTGTTTCACTTAGTGCTATGCCCCCCAAATGGCTAATACTCCACGGGGAAAAGTGTCAGAGAAAGTTGGCCCATCTCAATTCCTCCCTGAAACTTGAGGCTCTCAAATGCTGGCTAGTTTGATTATTCACTGATAAACTTTAAAATGCTGCATTTATTTATTTACCATTTTTTATCCTGCCTTTATATGATACCTAGTAGAAGTGATGGACTGATACAGATTACTCCATAGTAGCCAGAAATAGAAGCTTCATTTACATATCATTCTTCTTACTGAAACTATCTTCAACCTGAGAATTTTTTTATAGCTGCCTTGATTTCTGGAATGGTAAGGTATTTTAGAGGTTTATCTCCTATATCTGGAAGGGGAACATGTTGCAATATTGATAGGGTGGCTTTACTTGAAAAAGAAAAACATGAAAAATAGAGGAATATTTTTTTATTCAGAGGGTGGGAGAGAAGCAGGGAGTATTACTGACAAAACGAATAGCCCATCGAAAGTCTTCATATGGAAGTTTGTCTTAGGTGTTTCAGAAATAGCAAGAAGTCAACATAGCCAAAGCTCATTAGTAAGGAGGCCCATGGAAGGAGAATAGCTTAAAAGGTAGAGTAATGCATATGGAATAAAGCCTAAGAATTTGCTAAGCATTCCTCAGTTTTCTACATGTATGTAATATTATGAAACTATAAATACTTAAACATTGATTGTAGAGAAGAGGAAAAGGATAAAGGTATTTTAGAAAATTATATAATCTTTCCTAACTCTTATAATACTATGAATTAGATATTAACATTTCTATTTTATAGATGAAGAACTTGATGCTTTGAGATATTATTAACTTTGCCAGTTCATACAACTAGTAAGTGATAGAACGAAGATTCCTACTTCACTACTTCGTATCTATGCGACTTGTATTTCTCCATATGCCACGTTGGAAAATTTGAGAGGGTTAGTTTAAGGTCAGCACTGATGTAAATGAACAAAGAACCTAGCCTCACTTGAATGAAAAGTCAAAAGCAAGCACACGTGATTCAACGGAGGGTGAGGTCAAACAGGCAAACATTCTGGTGATAGAACAGAGTAGGTGCAGCAGATACGGGAGCTGGGGCAGGAAAGGGAGATACGTGATTTCAGTGTACTTTAGGTAGCTATAACAAATGTTGTATCAGATCATATAGAAAACTTATTTAACTTTATTTTCAAAGAAGGAAAACATTTGTTAGGGAAATCCCTCCAAAAGGTAACCATTTCTTTCGAGTGTAAAGAGTAGGAGAAAAGTTAATCCTTTTTGTTCAGATCACACCTCAAAATTGCAGTCTGGAAACCACACTTCAATAATCAATAAATGATCAAATTGCAGTGTGCATAAAAGAGAGTGGATATAGTGATGAGTCATCAGAAAGGAAATGCTTCAGAAAATGAGAGTGGTTAGAGCAGAGGACATTTGATAGAAAAAGGTGAATGATTGGTTCCATTTATAGGACTATAATTGGATCCAGTGACTAGACTTACTCTTTGTTGTCCCGGGAGTGGTTTGTGGGGGATAGAAATAGTTACTGTGTTCAGTGTTTATCTATTCTTCAATTACGTGATCTGTTTGAAAATGGAATCAGCTACCTCTACAGTGATTCTTAATTCTTTTGAGGACACCGACACTTTGGGAAATTTGATTAAAATTTCTACCTACATATCTAAAAATTTGCGTAAAATGTTAAGGTGTTATCTGATCCCTGAAACTCATTTAGGCATACCTATGTTTATGACCCTAAGTTAAGAACCCAGGAAAGATTGACAGTTCTCCTTTTCTAGAAGAATTCAGGTAGAGGCTGAGCAGCTACCATGGCCTGACATTGTAGAGAAAATGGGAGCATGGATTGATCAACTTCTGGCAGTGATCCTAAAATAACTGCAAAAATTGCCAAATTAGCATGATATATCTGTGTGTTCCCCCTCTTGCTCACCTGTACAAGTGTATCCTTGTGTCCTAAAGAGCTGTAAAAGCCCCTATTACCTTGAAGCATTTCATCCATTGCACCTTTTAAATTATTTCCATGGTGTTAGAGTTGGCAAGAGAGTGCTTTGAAACTGGCCGCAACCGTCTCCGTCCAGGTGGGAAAAAGGGAGGAAAAGAGATGCGACCTGAGCCAGAGTCACCATCTGCTCTACAAGACAATTTCTTTTATAAAAAGCCAATATCCTCAAATGGCATCAAATTGTCGTATTTATTTTGTTGACTCAGTTGGTTCCTAAACTGCAATTCAAATCACTTACTGGAATATTTCAATGTGTTAAAAATAATATCGAAGCAAACAAAGACTCATGCCTTTCTCACTTCATACAACCATTTTGTTTATAAATTTGCATCCCAGACAAACTTGTTTTATTTGGATGGCCAGTTTTTTAAAAATATTCTCCAAAATTCTAATAAGCCTAAGATCTTAAACTTTTGTACAAATATATTTGCACTGAATTTTTTCCACTTTTAGTGTTCTGATGCTACTTTTAGTTAATTTTCAAATGATTTCTTATTTGCAGTATAGTCTCAGGCAAAGAATACTTGGTTGGAATTTGGAAGACTATGTTTTGTTTCATTGCCCAAACTGACTTAACTAGATGAGCTAAAAATACAACAACACTACTCAGCTATAAAAAAAGAAGAAAATTTTACCCTTTGTGGCAGCACGGATGGACCTGGAGAACATTATTCTAAGTGAAATAAGCCAGTCAGAGAAAGACAAATACCATATGATTTCACTCATATGTGGCACTTAATGAACAAACTGAACTAACAAGCAAAATAGAGACAAACTCATAGACAGAGAGCAGGATGACAACTCTGGGTGGGTGGCAGAGGTTAAGAGTAGGGAGACTGAGCAAAAAGGAAAAAGAACTCATGGACATGACAACAGTGTGGTGATTGTGGATGGGAGAGGGATACAAGGGGGACAAAGGGTAATGGAAAAAAGTGCAAATTTAAAAAATAAATAAATAAAAATACAACAACTAAAGAGAGGCAGCAAGAAAATAAACATGATTCATTAAAGCTAAAAGGGGCTTAGTTATGAATTATTGAATATAATGAATGAATACATAAATTAAATATCCATTATTTTTATTATATTTAAATCTTTTGTTTATGATTATTAAAGTAATTCAGGCTCATTGAAGAAAACCTGGATATACAGAGATGAATAAGGAATAGATATTTAGAACTTTTAATTCTACCACCCCAAGGTATTAAAATTATAATATTTCATGTCTTCTTTTATACTTTATAAATATATCTCCAGAATGCATATTAATTTTAGTTGGAAACATGTTTATATAGGAGTTATATATAAATTTACTCACATGTATATTATTTATATATAGATATGTATCTTAGTTTTCCACTCAGCAATATCTTCATGCTACTACCTGAACACACAGTTTGTAATAGCTACACCATAGTTCACCAAATAAAACCACTACTATTTGTATACTTTATTGATTATGCTATTACAGTTGTCTCATTTTTTTCTCCCCTTTGTCCCCTCAGCCCATCCCATCATCCCCACATCAAAATTTTCTGCTACCACTTTCCCCAACCCCACCGTTCCCCACTTTCCACCCTCAATCCTTCCCACATTTGCCTTTGTTCATGGGTCCTTTATACATATTCCTTGGTGACCCTTCCCCTCCTTTTCCCCTTTTATCCCTCTTCCTCCTCCCCTCTGCTTACTGTTAGTTTGTTTTTCATTTCAACATTGCTAGTTATATTTCGCTTGCTTGTTTATTTTGTTGATTAGGTTTCACTTATAGGTGAGATCATATGGTATCTGTCTTTCACCACCTGGCTTATTTCACTTAGCATAATGCTCTCCAGTTCCATCCATGCCGATGCAAAGAGTAGTAGCTCTTTCTTTCTTTCTGCTGTGTAGTATTCCACTGTGTAAATGTACTACAGTTTTTTGATCCACTCATTTACTGTTGGGCACTTAGGTTGCTTCCAATTTTTGGCTATTGTAAATTGTGCTGCTATGAACATTGGGGTACATAGGTTTTTTCAAATTGGTATTTCAGGATTCTTAGGGTATAATCCCAGCAGTGGAACTGTTCAGTCAAAAAGCAGTTCCATTTTTAGTTTTTTGAGGAAATTCCAAAGTGTTTTCCACAGTGTCTGCACCAGTCTGCATTCCTACCAACAGTGTACTAGGGTTCCCTTTTCTCCACATCCTCACCAGCACTTGTTTGTTGATTTGTTTATGATGGACATTCTGACCCGTGTGAAGTGATATCTCTTTGTGGTTTTAATTTGCATCTCTCTGATGGCTAGTGATGCTGAGCATCTTTTCATGTGTCTCTGGGCCCCGTGTATGTCCTCTTTGGAAGTGTCTGTTCAGGTCCTTTGCCCATTTTTTTAATGGGTTGTTTGTCTTCCTGGAGTGGAGTCGTATGAGTTCTTTATATATTTTGGAGATCAGACCCTTGACTGAGGCATCATTGGCAAATATATTTTCCCATAAGGTCGGTGCTCTTTTCATTTTGCTGATGTTTTCTTTAGCCATGCAGAAGCTTCTTATTTTGGTGAAGTCCCATTTGCTTATTCTTTCCTTTATGTCCCTTGCTGTAGGGGACATATCAGTGAAAATATGGCTGTGTGAAATATCTGAGATTTTCCTGCCTATGTCCTCCTCTAGGACTTCTGTGGTGTCATGTATTATATTTAAGTCTTTTTTCCATCTTGAGATTATTTTTGTGTACAGTGTAAGTTAGTGGTCAAGATTCATTTTTTTGCTTGCAGCTGTCCAGCTCTCCCAACACCATTTGTTGAAGAGGCTATTTTTACTCTATTTTATGCTTCTGCCCCCTTTGTTGAATATTATTTGATGATAGGGACTTAGGTTTATTTCTGGGCCTTCTATTCTGTTCCATTGATCTATGTGTCTGTTCTTATGCCAGTACCAGGCTGTTTTGATTACAGTGACCTTATAATATAGTTTGATGTCAGGTATTGTGATCCCTCCTACTTCGTTCTTCTTTCTCAAAATTGCTGAGGCTATTTGGGGTCATTTATGGTTCCATATAAAATTTTGAAAGGTTTGTTCTATATATGTGAAATATGTCATTGGTATTTTAATAGGGATTGCATCGAATCTATAAATTGCTTTGGGTAGTATGGACACTTTCGTGGTGTTAATTCTCCCAATCCATGAGCATGGAATATGCTTCCATTTGTTTGTGTCTTGCTTAATTTCTTTCTTCAGTATTGTGTGGTTTTCTGAGTACAGGTCTTTTACCTCCTTGGTAAGGTTTATCCCTAGGTACTTTATTTTTCTGTTGCTATAGCAAATGAGATATTTTTTCCTGATGTCTGTTTCTGATATTTTGTTGTTGTACAAAAATGCCTTCGATTTCTGAATATTGACTTTGTATCCTGCTGCTTTGCAAATTCTTATATTAGGCTGGATAGTTTTTTGATGGAGTCTATAGGGTTTTCTATGTACACTATCATATCATCTGCAAACAGTGCCAATCTTACTTTCTCCCTTGAATTTAGATGCCTTTTATTTCCTTTTCTTATCTGATCACTGTAGCTAGGACTTCCAATACTGTTGAATAGCCATGGTAAAAGCAGCCTTCCTTGTCTTCTTCCTGATCTTACTGGGAAATTTTTAGTTTTTGCCCATTGAGTATGATGTTGGCTGTACATTTCTCATATATGTCCTTTATTATGTTGAATTATGCCCCCTTTATTCCCACTTTGCTGAATGCTTTTATCATAAATGGGTGCTGTACCTTATCAAATGTTTTTTCCACATCTATTGATATGATCAAGTGATTTTTGTTTTTCCTTTTGTTTATGTGATGTATTACATTTATTGATTTGTGCATGTTGTACCATCCTTGCATCCCTGGGGTGAATTCCACTTGATCGTGATGTGTGATCTTTTTAATGTATTGTTGGATGCTGTTTGCCAAAAATTTTTTGAGGAATTTAGCACCTATGTTCATCAGCAATATTGACCTGTAGTTTTCTTTCTTTGTTGTGTCTTTATCTCGTTTTGGGATTAGGATTTGGGTCTTCCTTCTTCTTGGATTTTTTGGAATAGTCTGAGAGGGACAGGGGTTAGCTCTTCCTTAAATGTTTTGTAAAATTCTCCTGTGAAACCATCTGGTCCAGGGCTTTTGTGTGCCTGGAGTTTTTTGATTACTGCTTCAATTTCTCCAGCTGCCATCAGTCTGTTCAGGCTTTCTGCTTGGTCCTCATTCAGTTTTGGAAGATGATATGTTCTAGAAATTTGTCCATTTCACCCAGGTTTTCAAATTTTTTGGCATATAGTTGCTCATAGTAATTTCTTACAATCCTTTGTATTTCTGTGGTATCAATTGTAATTTCTCCTCTTTCATTTCTGATTTTATTTATTTGCATCCTCCCCCTTTTTTTCTTAATGAGTCTGCTTAAAGGCTTGTCAATTTTGTTTATCTTTTCAAAGAACCAGCTCCTGGCTTTATTGATCCTTTGAATTGTTCTTTTAGTCTCTATGTCATTCAACTCTGCTCTGATCTTGATAATTTCCTTCCTTCTGCTCACTCTGAGCTTTGTTTGTTGTTGTTTCTCTAGTTCTTGAAGATACTGTGTTAGGTTGTTTATTTTGAATGTTTCTATCTTTTTTAGGTAGGCCTGAATTTCTATGAGCTTTCCTCTCAGGACTACCTTCACTGTGTCCCGTAAGTTTTGGACTGTTGTATGATCATTTTCATTTGTTTCCAGAAACTTTTTGATTTCTTCTTTGATCTAATTATTGACCCATTCATTGTTTAATAGCATGCTATTCAGTCTCCATGAGTTTCATTGTTTTTGAGTTTTTTCCTTCAGGTTGGTTTCTAGTTTTAAACCCTTGTGATCTAAGAAAATGCTTGATATGATTTCAATTTTCTTAAATTTGTTGAGTCTTGTTTTATGTCCTATCATGTGCATTTGAAAATGTTCCATGTGCATTTGAAAAGAAGTTCGCTTCTTTGGGTTGAAAGGTTCTATATATATTATTAAGTCCATTTGATCTAATGTGCCATTCAGTTCCATAATATCCTTGTTGATACTTAGTTTGGATGATCTATACATTGTTGACAGTAAAAAACCACTATTTTTTAATGAGACCTTTCTTCGGACATTAAATTTATTCCAATTTTTATAAGTATGATTGTGAGGAATATCCTTGTCCATAAATATTTAGAAACAGAGACACGGTATCATAGCATGTGGATATTCTAAGCCAGTTATCAGTGAGAGAATCGGTTTTCAGGGGCATCATCTGTGTATGCAGTGCTCCTTTCACATGGCCAGTTCTGCCGATAGTGTTCATTAGGCAATTGCCAAGTAGAAACGTGAAAATTATTTGCTTACCTAAATATATATTTATTTAATTAAAGGTAAGTTTGAATATTTTTTCATATATTTGTTGACCATTTGATATTCTTCTGTGAATTGATTGTTTGAGATCTTGGTCCAAAGACATTTTTTTTTAAAGAGAAAATAAACTTTTACTATATATACATATAGATGTACATATTTATGTATATACATATTTATATTAGCAGAAAAAAATGTGAAAGGATATATGCTTTGGGAGGGGTGTTTGATGTGCGCATAGGTTACTCACTTTTTATAAGTATCTCTGTTTTGTTTAAATTGGTATAACTTTTGTTTTTAAAAATATAAGTATTACAATGCTTCCTCTAAAAAGGTATTTGTGCAAAATTTTGGGGACCCTGGGAATAACTTCTGTACATAGAAATTAATTATAATTATTTGTAGTCTTTTAATTAACATTAAACTTTATCAATAAAGTCACAAATTCACAGATTTATTTTACTTAAGGTTTTAAGTTCAAATTCTAAGTTGTCTTATATTTTTCATTATTCTTTTCATAAATTGAGCAAATGTTAACATCTTTCAAGACAGCTTTTGTTAAATGTGTAATCAGCCTAATGTAAACAAACTGAAATCTCTTAATCTCCACACCATTTACAAACTTAGTTAATTAAATTCTTTGAAATACTTTCAGCTATAACTCATGTATAAATATATTCCTAGTATGTTAAATTTCTTTGAAAGTAATTTAATTACTCCAAGTTAGCAATTTGCTCAATTATTTAAATAATGTTAGTAACTAATATATTCAACTCCAAAATATAACATGAAAAATCATTTTATAATTTTTGACCTAAAAATTACAAGTCCTAAAAAGTACTTATATACACATTAATTGGCATATAAGGTTAATCTGCTAAACACTGTACTATTTCTAATTCCCTTATTAAAATATTTAAAATATCAAGTAAAACTGGTTGATAAAAGCATTACCAACAGAGCCCCTCCATTTCTAGATTTAACAAAAACACAGTAAGTCTACATATGATAATTTACACTTTATCATCTATATTTGCAATTCTAATACATCCAGAGTTTTATAGAAAATTATCCACTAAGGAAAAAAGAAAACTAGGATCACCATTCTAGAGAATGAAAGTTAAAAAATAGACTTCAGACATCCAGAAGAATTTTTTCCTGAGCCCTGAGGGACAAATTGGGCCACCTTTTCTAGTCACTATAACAATCATGGACCCAAGTCCATATATTCCAGATGTAGTTGGCTAATAGCACTATGCTTCTCAACTCAAGAAACTTTAGCAGAGATTATCTTCGGTCTGGTTTGAATCAATAACCTCATATCCTACTCACTTAACCACTTACTAGAATTCAATGAAATCTATTTCCTGCTTCATACTACCCATAATTTGTTTCATATCTTACAGTATAGCCAGGCCACAATTCTTAAGGATATTTAAATGATATCTGATTACATTCCTTACAGGTCTCAAAACTACATGGATTCTGTGGTTACATCATTCAAATCACATGAATGACAATTATAAAAATATAGTACATATTTGAAAAATGTGCTTTCTCAAGTGGTTATAGGCAAATATAAATCTAATAATGCATAATATTTTAGTTTCATGATGTACACAGAGTCATTCTATTTGTCACAGGGTATGTGTTCCCTGAAATTGGACTGTCTTCTGAAAAATTAATAGTATCTGTTCCCCACACAACTGTGTTCCTATGTCCTTATATGATCAGTCATATCAGGACATATCCTCTGAAGCAATCAGATGCCTGTACTACACTTTTTTTCTGGTAACTCGACATATTTTGTCATTTTCCTTCAAATTGTATTAATGTTTATAATGTCCTTTGTAAAGCAAAGGGTTTCCACTCATTTCCTATTGACCACTGATCTTTATCATCTATTTATTTGGTTGGAGCCTTAAAGATACTTGTTGGCTCAAGCCAGTAAAACCTCAGCTTCTCATGTTCTGTGTGATTTTTCTGCACTACTATTTGTCTGCCTTTGATTAACCAGAAACGATACATCAAAACTAGTCCTAACAACCCAAGTAATGGCCTAGAAACTCAGGGCAGGAATTCCGAAGCATGTGGCAGTCATTGTTAATTGTCCTCCAATCTCCAGTTTTCCTTTGTTCTAGAATAGTACAGACTTTGGCCGGATCTATCATTGTTCAGCAAAGACCAAATTTCTTAGAGTTCCTTGCAGCTAGGAGTGACTGTCTGACTAGGCTCTATAAAAGTGGGATGTGAGGGGAAGCATCTTTCAGCTACTCTCTTAAATGGAAATGACCAGGCCCTCTCTGCTCTTCCCCTTGTCCATGTTAGCTGGAATTACAGCCGGGGTCGAGGGTCCACCTTAGCGTACATGATGGAAAACACTTACTTAGCATGGCTGAGCAACAACATAGACAAAGCATGGGTCCCTAGCACCGTAGGGCCACCGAATATGACCTAGATGCCTATAATCACCTTGTTAACTTAGGGAGGTTTTTTTTTTAAATGCTATCTTAAACTTTACCATTTATTACTAGTCAAATAGCATATAAGCTGAGAGGATGCAAAGTAATATGCCAATCTATTTTTCATTAGTTGGAACATAATAGATTTTATTCAGTTGAATTGATTGGATGGGAGGAAAATTCCATTTATATTAACTGTACCAATTCAAATGTATTATAACAAATATTTGTATATGTAAAATCTTTCTCCAGCAAATACCTATATTTCTGAGCAAATGTGGATTTATCTCATTGGTGGGATGTAAATTTGGCATATGCCTGTTACTTTGAAAAAACATGTATACTGTGCTGACTTTGGCAAATTAAGAAATCTGCTTCAAAATAACTATAGGAAATGGCAGTAGAGCATAATATTAAGGAAAAGAACTTTGGAGTAAAAGGCGTCTGGATTTGGGTTATAGCTATGCGACAGTGGTCGGCAAAATTCTAAGTGGCCCACCCGATTCCCACTCCCTGGTGTGGATATCTCTTCCAATCTCTCCCTTTGAAAGTGGGAAGAAACTGAGAATATGACAGGATATCACTCCTGCAATTAGTTATTATTAATCAGTTGACTTTGAATTAATCAAAAGGTAGGAAAGCCAGGTAGGCCTGACCTAGTTAGTTGAGCCCTTACTGAAAAGACTGGACCATTCCTAAAGTCAGAAAGACTGGCAGTGTGGTCAGGCCTATGGAGAGACAGTACATGCAAGGACCTGAGAACAGCCCCTAGGAGCTGATGTGATTCCCACTGACAGATGTCAGGACAACATGGACACTATTCCCACAACCAAAAGAAACAAATTCTGCAAGCAACCTAAGCAACCTAAGGGAGGCGGGAAGCAAAATCTTCCTTAGTTGAGTCTTCAAATGATGAGGCATCTGGCTGACACCTTGATTCAAAGAAATGTGTCTTTTAAAGGAAAGATAAAATAAACTGTAAGTGTATATACATGTTTGGTATATATGTATATGAGCAGATAAAATAAGTGTGAAAGGATATACACCTCCATATCTGGAGGGGATGTTTGGAAGTACAGAGATATTAATTCGGTTTTATAGGTACATTGTTCTGTTGTTGTTGTTCCTAAATTTTCTACTTA
This sequence comes from Mormoops blainvillei, assembly GCA_004026545.1. Lineage (NCBI taxonomy): Eukaryota > Metazoa > Chordata > Mammalia > Chiroptera > Mormoopidae > Mormoops > Mormoops blainvillei. The sequence continues at coordinate 228,690 of PVJD01000871.1, read as the reverse complement.
TTTATTTTTAGACAGAGGGAAAGGGAGTGACAAAGAAACATCAATGTTTGATGGCCTGTCACGTGCTCCCTACTGGGGACCTGGCCCGCAACCCAGGCATGTGCCCTAACTGGGGAATCGAACTGGCGACCCTTTGGTTCACAGACCAACGCTCAATCCAGTGAGCCACACCAGCCAGGGCCTTTTTGCTGCCTATAGTAAAATGTCAAAAGATTCAGTCCAAAGCTATTTTAAGAGATTAGGAGTAACCTCACAGATCTCGACCAAACCAAAGGCCCTCTAAGAAGAGGAGCTAAAGAGAAAGAAGGGCTTATCTCAAAAAGATTTGTGGGTATGGCTTTTTCTTGTGGGACAAATGCCATGGAAACCCATGGAAGGCCCACAGAGTCTCAAGCTTGACCTGAAAAAGACAGAAGAAATGCAAACTAAAGGAGACTGTCAAACTACACCCCCTCTAAAAAAAAGTTCTATGGTAAGAGTCAGGCTGATGAGTTACCATTCAATTGCAAACATGTGCTATTTTTCACAAAAAAGGAAGGATGACTTAGAGGGTGATATTAAGTACCCAGAGGGTGGAATGCAAAGTTATGAAAAATTATTCACAGTCTTTACAAATTTATCAAGAAACTTTCATTTGCCAACTGGATTAGGAAACTGCTTTGGACAAGTGACTCCTTTTTACCTTCCATCCCCCCACCCCCTTTTCTAATTTAATCTTTCTTGTATTTTTTTTCATTATCATTTAGTTCCCTTAGACCCCACTACTCCTAGCAATCAGCACATTGTTGTCCATGCCCATGAGTCCTTTTCCTTCTGCTCAATCCCTCTGCCCCCTACCCTATCCCCCCTGTTTTGAGCCAGAGTGATTTTAGCTATAATCCTATGCCTGTCTCACCATGTATGTTGGCAGTGCTGAGGGCAGATAGCTGGTCTCTTTGCTTTTATAGGCCTACAGGTGGAGAGGCATTGAGCCCCAGGTGGTGTTGTACTTATGGATTACAGTAGGAACCTCATCTGCACCTCATTAAGATGATTTAGATGATGAGATTTTTTAACTTTAAGGAGATTTAGATACAGTTTGGGGCTTGACCTAATGAGATTGTGAAATTTATATTTTAATGATGTGATTTCAGAACACAGCTGATGCTATAATAAGATGTGTCTCTGAGAACCTAGGAAAGGAAGTCAGTGTATTTTGCAATGAAAGCAGAATTTTGAGAGGGCCTCCCAGATTTCTGACCCCTAGTGTACATACCCTGTGTAGTCACTCCCCTTCAAATGGGGTGGAAACTGTGAATATGATAGAATAGTAGTATATTTTTGGGTTCAGTTTTATGCCAAATGGTGATGGGATCGTCACTCGGTGATTACCTTATGTTATATAAGGCTCCATTATGACAATCGATAGAGGCACTTAGAAGTTAGAGGGAGGGATCAGGTCCCGTGGGCTTGGAAAAAAGCAAACCCGGTGAGCTGCCTGTTGTAGTCAGCTGGCAAGAAAGTCTCAACAGCCTCTAGGTGCTAAGTGTGGTCCCCAGATAACAGCTAGCAAGAAGACAGGGACCTTAGCCCCCCCCCCCCCATGAAGAAATGAATCATGCTAACAACAAATGAGCTTGGAAGATGTCCCCAAGCCTCAGATAAGAATCACCCTTGGTTAAAACCTTGACTTTAGCTTGGTGAGATCCTGAGCAGGGGATAACCTGTACCTGCACTTCTGACGTACAGGACCATGGGATGATAAGTGGGAATTGCTTTAAGCTGCTAAGTTTATGGTTATTTCTTACCTGGCAATATAAATCTCACATAGCACTAATGAAATAAGTCACCTTAGTAAAAGTTCTGTAGCAGACTCACTGCATATTAATTTCTGCATCAGTAAAATAAGATCATAATATCCACATCATACCATATTATATTGAGTGAAATAATTCTTACTAAGCCAAAATAAAATGTCAGGCACCTAGTAAGCACTTAACAACATGTATATATCATTATTTGCAAGAAAATTCCCAAACCTTAAGTTTTTCTTTCAACTGATTATATTGGAATCTATCTAAAATTTAACCTAAAGTAATGTAATCTGCTCTGCTCACCTTCTTATTCTCCACCTTTGGAAAGCATCCCTTGCACATCACAGGTCAAATTCCAATGTCTCCTTCTGCTAAAGCTTTACTTGGATCCTCTCAGGTAGCATTAATCAGTCTGTCCCCTCAATGACCACAGCATAGGGTCCGGCACAAATAACACCCCTATTTCATTACAATGTCTTTTATTACAAAATCATAAGCATGTAATTCGGCAACATAATAATATCACACTCAAGCACACCATATGACATTTTAGGTGAAATGTTCAAATTAAAACTATAAATTATGACACTCATATTATTACCCTACCAACCACACTCGAGCAGGCGTTACTTCTGCCACACCCTATATATGCTATTTGAGTTCTTTTTAAGGCATATTTCATACTACCCTGTACCTGGCTGCTTGCATGTCTATATTCTTCTTAAATGGCAAGCCCTTTTAAGTCAGTTTTATTCTTGGTATCTATGTCTTGGACTTTTGACCCCAGAATGTAACAAAGGGCCTGGTACACAATAGAAACTTAATACATATTGAACTGACAGGAATCACCAGAAGGGAATGCTATACAATGTATTCAGTTAATGACAAAAAAAAAAAATATATATATATATATATATATATATATATTTACTGCATACTTGTAATGGTTAAACACTGAACTTATTTTAGCAAAGCAAATAGAATGTACCTGGCGAATAATAAATTTTCATGCTTCAAATACAAATCTATCTTCAACACTGCTACTAATTTCATCTAGTTTTTATACTGTATGGAGCAACCAGGTAATTCATAAAGCTCAATTAAAAATCAAAATGTCTTATTTATTGTATATGAATATAATGTCTTCTAGGTGGGTTGAAGTGTTTTGTATTGCCACTGATTTTTCTCTTGTTATTGTTGAACAATGTTCTGGACTTCAGGTTAAGCCATTTATACTTTGAACAGTAAATAGATACAAGTTACCATTAGCTGATGCCTTCCTTCTTATTTCTTAAGTGTGCCCCACAACTGCTTAAGCACATCTGTGGAACCCTCTGTGCTTTTCAAAAGTTGTTTCAGAATTTTAGGTGCCATTATGAAATCTATTTGGTTACTGATGATTCATCCTCCCCAAAGGGAATAAAATGGGTGTCAATAATGTTGATGGCACCCTGGACCTCACTTAAGAAAATGCTCTCACTTGAAAACTGAAAGCACTAAATATGTTTTTATACCCAAGGCAAACAAATTGGGTACAACCAGAAATACTGAATTTTACTAGAAATTACAGCATTGGTTTTTAAAACAGAAATACTAACATTAATTTGACAGATTTGTATATAGAGCAACTAAAAGGAAATAATAATTAACTAGTGTGTCAAAATAGTCTATTTTGATAAAGAAGGGCTGTGCTTGATAAACAATAAGTGGAAACATCAACTTAAGTTCTTCCAAAGAATGAAAATCACCAATAATAGAGCAATAAGTCAGGTTACGAAAGTCATTAGAAGGATACAACTGAATACCGAAAAAAAATACTAAACCAGTTATTGCCTTTATTACATTACTTAGGACTTATAGAAATGTAACAAGACTCAAACCTGCTTAAAACTAAAATTTACTGTTTTAAAACATATACACAAGTTTAACAAATTGATTTTTCACTTAAGAGTCTTAACTCAAAGAGTTAAATAAGAATAAGGCAATAGCTTCTTGGCAATTTGCAAAGCAAAATTTAAAAAGATCTGGCAAAATTTCAGTTACTTAGACCTCAAACATAAAACCTCATTTCTAGCATGTTACCTGGGACTAACAAAATCCTAACATTTATGATTGCTTTTTGGTTGCTTGGTTGGCTTTAAGTTGTATGGTGTAGTAAAAAGAGCAAAGGGTCTGGAGTCAAAGGGCCGGGAGAAGTCACAAAGTCTTCCAGAGACTCAGTCTTACTCCCTGCAAAAGAGACCTCATAAATGATATAAAAACAGTCTTTGATCAGTGCCGATGATTTGTACTCTAACTGTGTGTAGAGGATAAAATTCAATTATCTTAAGCATTTAAAATAAGCATATCATTTCCCATATATATTTTATATTTGTATAAGGAGAATTTTACAAAAGTTTAGCTGAGTCTAGAATTCTAGTATACCATTTACTGTCCCCATGAAAGTTGAAGCGCTTTTCTCATCCTCTTTTAATTGTTGATGTTTCAGATTATCGGAGATATTGTAACTTGTCGGTCTAACTGTTTTTCCTTTCTAGGTGACCTAGGCTTTTTCTACAGCTGTTTCGAAGATTTCTTTGTCCTTGGTGTCACACATTTTCACTAATTTGTGTCTAGGTGATGGTTTATTTTTACTTACCCTGCTGTTAACTCATTTTGCTTTGCAAAACTTGACTCATGACTTCCATCTATTCAAAAAAAATTTAGTTGTTTTTTCACGTACCTACTAACATTCTCTCTATTCTGTCCTGAAACTTACAGTAGATGTGTGTTACACCATCTCATTATATCATTTGTGTGTCATAACCTCTTTTATAATTTTCAAGTTTTATATCTTTATACTGTACTCTGGGCAATTTCTCCAATTCTATATTTTAAATTACTAACTTTCTCTTTAGTTTCTTTAATGTTAATCTGTCCATTGAGAATTTTTTCTCCTTTAATTACAATGTTTTTATTTCATTTTAGAACTTCACATTAGTTGTTTTAAAATTTAACACTTTCATAGTGTCCTGTTCTTTCAAAGGATCCAATTATTGATTTTGAAAGCTGTTCATTTAAAAATACTAATTTTAAATTCTTAATCTACTTTAAATTCTTGAAATGCTAATGCTTTAGTATATTTATGCCTACCAATTAATCCGCATTAAATTTTCTTGATGTGTTTTGTAAATTTTCATTGTGAGTCATCTATAGCCCACTCTTTCACCAAACATACCTGTCACAGATTGGGTTCGATGGAAAACAGACTGAGAAAAAGTCCAGTGTTCAAACCATTTGTTAGGAAGTACTCTTGGGGTTAACACTATGGAAGGAAGTAAGATCGGACAGTGGATGGACTTGAACTGTAATGCAGTTGTGTTAAATGTCTCTACTGACCCGTGTGTGGTTTTGGTGTTGACATGGCTCTGTATTGTTGCTTCGTACTGAGGAAATATAGCCAGGCCTTAGCGGCCTTATCCGTCATTGGAGGCTGGCTGCCCTGGAAAAGGGGCATGGCTTGGGTGAGACACCTTTCTTGAGCTGCGACAATTTCCAAAAGGGGCTGGCAGCAAAAGACGATCTGCGTACTCCTAAACACTGGTGTGGTAGATTTTTTTTATTCCTGAAAGGGAATCTAACATCATATCATTCACCACACTACAGACTTCAAGGGCTCCAACTCCCGTCCACAGGTGGGCTCTACATTTCATCTCCTGTTCCATATGAGCATTAAACTTATGCTCTAACTTACTGACATCAAAATTACCAATTCCCTTCCCACCACACTCCACACCCTGCACCAGGACCAAGTGTATTAATTGTTCATGAGCTTCTAGTTCCTGTTTACAATTACTGGAGTTATCCAAACCAAGACATTTTCAGAAGTCCAGTTACATCTGGATAGCAGGACTGTCCCAGGCAAAATGGGATATATATTTCTTATTCCAAGTGTCTTCCTTTCTTGTGTTTTTTTTTTCACAAGATCATTTTTTGGTTTTAACATTTCCTCCCCCCAGAATTCTGTGTATATGTGGGAAGTTTTTTATGTCATTTTAGTCTTTCAGCCTGCAGGAAAGAAAATGTATGTTTTTAATTTTTAAATCTTAACCTGAATTTATCAGAATTGCATCAAATGAAATATATGCATATCCCATTATATTTTATACCAAATTACAAATACAATACCAATTTTGAAATAATCATTTATCCATTGATTTAAAGTGATACATGTATTACATTTGAATCCCAAACACATAAACATGAATACGTGTTTTCAAATTCAAACACTAAAATCTGTTTTTTCATTTTTTTAATTTTTATTGAATTTATTGGTGTGATATTGGTTAAGAAAATTATATGTTTTAAGTGTAAAATTCTATAATATACCATCTGTATGTTGTGTGTTCACCATCCAAAGTTAAGCCTATTTCTACCACCATTTATCCCTCTTTTACCATCTTCTAAAAAAACAGTGGCTAAAGGCCATGACGCAGGTGGCAATGCCTTAACCATATGCATGTTGTTAGGACCAAGAGCCTCTTCCATCCTTGTCAAGGGGACCGCTAACCGCCTCTCCTTCCACATAACACTGAAGCCCATTCTTGTGTTTTCTATACACCTCCATTAGCCTGCTTATCTAGTTTTGTACCAGTGTCACATTGATTTGATATCTGTAGACTCATAATTCATTTTATTATACAAGGTCCTCTTACATTCTCCTACCATAGGCTATTATTTAAAACAAACATTAAAATCACCTTTAAAACTGCACCCAACTCCCAGATGATAATTATAGAAGCAGAGGAAAGCTTCTGCTATTTTTCGGTATACATTGTGCAATCATCTACTTTATTGCATGTACATTTTAGTTTGTATAGTTTCTAAGGGAAAGCATTCTCTCTTTTCTCCCATACAAATATATCAATTTTTCAGTTTTGAATAGTGTGGCATGTCGTTATAGCTAGAGATTGGCCATGCTGATGATAAACATAGGAAGTAACACATGAGTGTGGCTTCTTTAGTTGTCTAATGCTAAGCAAAATTCCACTGCGGTTCAGTTTACAGGACAGTCCTCTTACAATATCCTTTGTATAAAAACAAATACCGCAATAATGACCACCCAGAAGTAATGGACTTGCTGCTAGGAGGATATAAGGAAAGAAAAACATTTGCTTTAAACATATGTTCTTGTTTATATTACACTTTTAGACAAATTTTAATTGAGATCTAATAATATAGTTCCTACCTGATTTAATTATTTCTAAAACATCTACTGTGAGATAATGATACCAATTGAAACATACCCTTATCTAGGATCAGAGGAACTTCTAAAAATCATGATCCTCAGTAACTAAATCACTACCAAAAACAGTATGGGAGCAGGAATAAAGTTAAATGTATTTGTAAAAATTTATTTTAAAAAACTCCCAATAATTTGTTTGTCACAGGTTAATCATTCCTCCTGGGGACTCAATAGTAGGTAATTCTGAACACATTTCAGTTCTTCCAATACACCCTGATGTATCTCTTGGTCCAGGAACATTTCACATGGTACTTTCCCTTACTGTACATCTCTCCCCTGTCCATCACATCTGCCTGTCCATCAGATATCAGTCTAGAAGTCTGGTTACCTAGCATGGCTTCCCTGCTGAATTCTTTTGGAAAGGGCTCAGCTACTTGCCTCTATTCTTACCTGTACTTCTCCTTCCACTTTTATTTTAATTGCTTCTTATATTTTTGTTCCTGAAAAGTTTGAGAAGGGGCATTTTGTTTAGAGTTGTATCTCCAACAACTAAAAAGGACCCTAGCAAGCAGTTAAGTCATTATTAAATATTTTTTGAATAAATAAAAGGATATGTAAATGACTAAAAAATAGCAGTGTGATAGTTTTATACTATGTCAACTTAGCTAAACTCAAACCATAATCCTCAGAATCCCCTTCTCCATATATTTCTTGTTTAAAGGTAGAAAAAAAGAAACTTGCACAAGGTTTGGAAATGGGTTTAATTTAATTTAAGCAGTCACTATTGTACTTTTAATGTCATTGCTCTTAGATGTGGTGGAAGTAGATGCAGTGGGGGTGGTGGGTCAGAGTTTTTCTTGCCCTCTCTTGCTTTCTGCTCAGCTCTGTTTCATCCCAGACCCCTAATACAAGGGGGGACACCCAAAAAGCTGGAGTTTATTTATAAAAAAGTGTGTGTTCATTCTTACATAGTTAACCTTCAGTCACCTTCAAAGTACTCTTCATTTGATGCAATACACCTTTCAAGACATTTTCCATTGCTCAAAACAGTTTTTGAACTCATCAATTTTGATGCCTTTAGTACTTCTGCTGTTTTTTGTTTCACCTCTTCCACATTGGCAAAATGTTTCCCTCTGAGGACTTTTTCCCTTCCATGGAAACAAACAAACAAAAAATTTGCTGGGGGCAAGATCAGGTGAATAGGAAGGATGGCGCACAGGGGCCATGCCGCTTTGGGTCAGAAACTGCTGAACACTCAGTATGCACTGGTAAATCACCCATCATGAAATGGGCAAACGCACTGAAAGGGTCTTCAAAAAAAAAAAATTCACCGAAGCTAAATGCAGCCTCTCACAACAATTCCAGCTGTACACTGATACAGATGGGTTCCTAAAACACTCACCTAGTGGGAGAAACCTGTATGACAAAGGGCCTGTGCTCCAAAAGATAATTCTGTTTTCTCACTCACATTATTTTGAAAAATATATTTATATTTTTATGCAAAATAACAGTCATGACCACAAAAAGATGTAAAACTTAACTCGTATAATATTTATACCTAAAACTTTCTGGGTTTTTGTTTTGTTTTGTTTTGTTTAGCATGAATCAAATCACTTTAATTTAATAAATTTTTTCCAAAGCCTCTTACATACCAAACACTGTCAGGCTCTGAAGAGGATACAAAATTGGTCAGTATGCAGACCTGGTTCCCACGGTACTCACAGCCCAGTAGTTGATGTAAAATGTAGATGATCTCTACAAGGCCAAATGTATGAGTTGGGGTTATGACGGAAAAGATTCAAAGTGGTATTTTGAGATCTGATTAAAGGGATAACATGATTATAGTTTGAACTTTATTCTGTCCTCATTAAAAACTTTTGAGGAAATGGAAATTATGATTATGATTGTGCTTAAAAACCATAGAAGAAATATTTGAGCAAAGTTGTCTTTTGTTTGGCTTGGTTTTATTGTGTTATTTTTCTCATTTGAACCAGTAGCCTTATCTATGGTAAGTAATGGTGGGGGGCAGATCAAACTAATAATATTAATTACAGTTTGACACCGCCATATTTCATTCTTACTTGAAATGTTTTGTTTTTGTTGTTATAGACAGCCTTTCTAGTAAACACAGCAAATTGGAATAATTTGGTGTCAGTTATAGGGATCTAATAAAAATAGAAATAATGATAATTTGCATAGCTTTACACTGAATTTATTTAGTAACCTAGTTAATTCCATAACTTTATTCCATATTTTATTCTTAAATTTCCATAGCTTTATTCACCTCAATGTGGACCTAGTGACTTAAGCTTTAATTTTTTTAAATTAAAAATCCCCTCTAGATCACATCAAAGCATTTTTTAATTTGAGATTATGTCATGGATAAGTTTGCTCACAGCTGCTTTCAGCCTCTTCACAAGTCTAAGAAACATGACCAGAGAAAAGTCATGATTTAGCTTGCCCTGATTTAGTCAAATTGATGACCTCTGTAAAGTCTTTATAAGAATGGATTGTCTACTTAAATCTTCAAATCAGTTCAATATCTTTCTGCAGTGAAAATCTCATAGAAAATCACTAAGCTTAATTTTGATCTTTAGCATTTTTAATTTCTTTTTCAGAGTTAATTTTAAGAATAAAACCCCAGGATAGTAAAAAAAAAATTAATATTACTTTCTTGCTGTTTTAATATTTAGAATATCATAGTATTCTTTTTGGTCAATACAATTTGCCCTGATTCTACCCATATTTAAGTTTACCTCTGCTTTCCAGTCATGTTCATATAATTATACCTGTTTTGCTAGGTTTAGAAAATATATCATCTTTACATGACCAACATACATTTTTTGCAATCAAATTAATAAACATTTTGGGAAGGGAAATGTTGTTATGTCTGTACTAATATCATTTAGGCTCACAAACACATCATTTAGACATTTTTTATTACCTTTATTGTTTATATTATGAATATGTGGTCTGAATATGTGGGTCCTTGAGGAAACATGTCTATTCAACTGAGTTTGGGAATATAAAAAACTGACTTTATGACAAAATTAGAACTAAAATTTAACATGAAACAACATCCAAATTAACTTGCTTATCTCTAATACTAGGCTAGCAAACTGAATAATGGAATCTTAGTTCTGGTAAGAGATATAGAATCTTTCAGGGTAAAAGCATTGTCTTTACATTGGAAAGATTATAAAATACGTTTTGTATAAATAAGTTAGTTACCAGTGTGTTTAAAATAAGTAAATATAAATAAAATAAATAAATAAATATAAATTAAAATAATATAAATTTCGTACTGAAATAGCCCAAAACACTGATATACTTCATTGGTAATAAACTCAAATGATTACAGCCATGAGAAAAACAATTTTAAAGTTACATTTTAATAAATCTTAAATATTAAACCATCTTTTGATTAATGTTATTTTTAAAAAGTAAACTTTTAGGAGTTATTAAATATCCATTATAAATTTTTCTTCTTTTAAAAAAATCCTTTCCAATGTCTCTTATGAAATAATGAAGAGGGATTATAAAAACTGACTTACCAGAACATAGGAAAAACCAAAGAGTGATGGTTATGAGGATAGAAAAATAGTATTCATTTCTATATGTGGTTTGAGTAATCATTCTCATTATTTTAAAAATGAAATGATTAACAACCGAACCAATGTCTGTGCATTCTTGAAGCAGTATCAGTATTAGCTGAATAACCACAAATATCAACATTATTTTACGAATATCCAATATATTTTAGGAAGTCATGAGTTCTATGATTATAATGACAATATCCATCCCTTGGAATTATTTACTGTTTGGCACATTTTTCTCTCCTTGAAATATTCTTGATCTTGATAAGTCTAGCTACTTTATACATAGCAGAGGTCAACAAACATTTGCTATAAATTGGCACATAAATATTTTACGCTCTGTGGCAACTACTCAACTCTGCTATTGTATCAGGAACCAACCATAAATAATTTGAAAACACTCATTCCAATAAAATATTATTTATGGATGTTGAAATTTGAATGTCATGTAATTTTTGTGTAATAAAATATTCTTGTTTTGATTTTTTAATCAATCAAAAAATGTAAAAATGTAAAAATCACTCCTTTTTTGTATATTTTATTGATTATGCTATTACAGTTGTCTAATTTAAAAATCACTCCTGAATGTACCAAAAAAAGTGGTGGGCTAGGTTTGGCCTGTGACCATAGTCCCTAACTCCTGATGTAATATATAGAGGAGCCTGTCAACTGTTTTTAGTTTCTGGATAACAATCTTAAGCTCATTCACTGATGGTGACCAGGCATCAAAAAAAAAAAAAAATCAGCTTAAATCTAGTTTTATAGTTAAAAAATGAACCATAATATGTTTTTATAAGGATAAATAGATGCAGTGATACCAACAAAGACAATCAGCTACATAACTGAATAGATAAAAAGAAAATGGAAAGATCTGGGACATAGAAAACAAAAAATAAAATTCACAAAGCCACACAGATTAATCTATCACACTATTTGATTTTCTGTTGGAGAACAATTATAATTTATTCAATATAGGCACACTGTTTTCTACCTAAACTACAAAGTAGAGGCATGTTGGATCCCTTTAAAAAGATGAAATTTTGTTGAACAACAAAGGGTCTCACAGATGAAGGAGGTCTCCCTTCATTCCACAAACTTGGGTAACTGATATCTTTTTGAAGGTAGAAAAAGCATAGTCCACACAACATAGCTTTCAGGTATATTTCATAAGAGACACTATGGGCAGTATGGTAAGCCTGTCCTAAAACTGAGACTAGCCCTTTGTAACCAAAAGCATCAAAGGAAAGTAACAAGCCTGCTTGAGCCAGTCTTTTTTATTTATTCATGTAAAAGTACAAAAATACTTGCTAGTAAAATGAATTAAGCGGATGTTTCTGCTGGCCACAGAATTCTAATGAAAACTGCAATACTTGGTACACAAGAATTACAGCTTAGAAAGGAAGGCTTGGAGTTTCTTAAGCAATGACAAAGATCTATCTAGGATCTACTAGTAATTGGGTTGTGTTGGATTTCCACCTCCCATTCAGTTCAACTTCGACTTTCGTTATCCACTTTATCACTCTGAAAAGTAAAGGGTAAACTTAATAACTGAATGGTAGAATCTTCTTAGCAGTCTTCTAAGTATATTTGTTCTACATGATTTATGGCCCTTTGATTTCATTCCCAAAATAATTTGTCATAATACATAATTGGGAAAACACTGAAGAATGTTTTCAAAATCAATCAAATGAAATGGAAGGAAGTTCTAAATTTTAATGCCCTATGAAGAGCTTAATATTTCTTACTCAAGGTCTTTGTTTAGTCATTTCTTTTCTTTTGTTAGATCTGCCTCCAAAGGAGACAATTTTGCATTTAGCCTAATGCCCATTGGTTCTACTCATCTCTCTCAAAGAGCAAATGATGTTACATTTTAATTTTTTCTATTAAAAAAGTCAAACAAAAATAGTAGGGAAATAATATTTGGACTATTACAGGCTCTATCTCATTTGATTACTACTGACCTTAGAAAAATCTCAGGCTGCCCTGATCTCTAGGACTAAGGTTCACGTTGTCTCACAGCAATTAATGACTTAAAAATGAATATCTGGTTCCAGCCATGATGTAGAAAGAACAGAAGAGTATTATTGCTGCTACTCTTATGGCAACAACAACACCTCCAGCAGTCTATAAACACAACTTTTCTTGAACTCATCAGGGATTTGAAGTCACAAATTAACTAGCATGAACTCTAAGGAAAGGAAGGCTCTGCAAAGACTGACAGAATACAAGAACTTGCTTACCTGGAGCAGACACCAATGAACATCTGGAAGAATTCAGCTAAAATTTTTTAGCAAATTATTGAATGGCTGTGGGATAGCAAGAAACATAGATCACTTTGGAACTACGGATGCAAGAGAAATTCATGCTATCAGACTTTCATGACCAATAAAGGTCATAAGAAAGCCTCATAAGGTGCAGGTCTACTGGAGAGGAAGAGCAACCACTTTTAGAAAAAGCAAAACGCCCTGCCCAGATCCTTCCCCTCATTTCCATATGAAAAAAGCAAAAAGCTTTAAAATAGTGGGGAAATGGCAATGAACACTGTCACCCTTATGTAATTCATGATAACTCATTGCAACTAGAAGGAAACAAACAAACAAAGACCCACTCTGCCCTTGGAGGAGAAGGAGGGATACATGTATGGCCTTAAATAGGGGGTTGGAACAGGGTCACTGGGATGGCCTCATTCCAATACCCATAGATGAAGTGCTTGCCTAAAAGCAGGTCTTAGTGTGACAGCGTGCTCCTGACACCCACCCGCAGCACGATGGCAAGCACTGGATTGCAGCAGTCCTCCCACTCTTGGGAGGGGGGCAAGAGCTTGTAGAAAGACACCTTAAGGCACCGTGCAAGACAAATATCAATAGTCTCTAGGCATTCATCTCAGAGAGGTGGAAAAACAACAGAAAAATGAAGAAAAATACAATAAAGGTAATATAAATGATTAAAGCTATAAAGAGGAACATTGAAGACAACTTTGGATTTTTGATAACAATAATAATAATAATGTGTCCCCTAGTGATGCTGATTAAGAGAAAAAGAGTGAAAACATAATTAACCAATACCAAGAATGAAAAAGTTACTTAAGGTCACATTGAGTTTTAAAAGATCATAAAGAATTTTACAAACAAGCTTATGCCAATAAATTGGAAAATCTATGAGGATATAAAATTCCTAAAAAAAGCACATGCTACTAAATTTGCCTAAGAATAAAATAATTTCCTTGGATGTATAAATAATTTTATTTGAGTCCATAAATAAAAGTCTTTTGTACAACAAAACTTTGGCTCAGACAGCTTCAGTAAACTTTACTAATCATTTAAGGAAGAAATATGTCCATCTTTAAAAAAACTATTTCAGAATATAGAAAATGTAAAATACAGTCAAACTTTTTTATGGGGCTAAGATAACTGATAACAAAATCTGAAGGAAATATTGTAGGAAGAGAATATCATAGGTTGTCTCATATTTATATGCCCACATATTTATGTCCAAAATATTAATAAGCCAAATCTAGTTATATATAAAGGATAATATGTAATCACCAGGTTAGGCTTATTGATTGATGCCATTTAACACATTAAACAGAATAAAAGGCAGAAAAATAAAATTATCTCAAATAACATCCAGAACAGAATATGTAAATTTGTAATAAAAAATTGCAGCAAAATTAAGATTAGAAGGCAATATTCTTAATCTGACAAAGAAGATTAACAAAGAAATTAAAGAATATTTCATACTCACTGGTAAGTAACTCTTTCTCTCTAATATTAGGAACAAGATATAGATGCTAACTATTAGCACTTCTACTCAAACTACAGGGAAGAGAAACTCATTAATAAAATAAAGAGAAAAAAAGGGAAAAAGTGATATTTATGAATCTTAGAAGGTAAAAATGATAGTTTATTTGTATATAATATAATTGTGTATACATAACATGCAAAATTAAAATATTAAAGTAAGTGTGTTTAACCATTTGTCTTGATAGAAAGTTAACATTAAAAAAATCAATTCATGTTCCCACTTACCAGCCACAAAAAGTTAAGAAAAAGGCATTTTCAAGTTACCAGTTATAATAATAACAACATCAAACAGTTAGAAACAAATCTAATGAAAATTTTAAAACATTATTTTGAGAAACAAAACAAGTCCTAAATAAATGGAAGGAACTACCATATTCATAAATTGGGAAGACCATTTTTTACAGGCTCTAATTTTCTCCAAACTGCTCTATACAGTCAAAATTCAGAATTCCATCATATTTTTTGGTGAAAATTGACAAAATGACTGTAAAGCAGCTATTTATATGCAATGGTCAAATAGTCCAGACAACCTTGAAGAACAACAAAATGGGAGAGAATTTACTCTGCCTAATATCAAGACTTTTTATAAGCTTATGTTAATTCAGACAGGAGTGTTTGTGCAAGGACAAACAGATCAATAAAACAGAGAAGAAAGAAATAGTTCTACAATAAACAATGATTTCATTTATAAGACAGGTGCCTCTGAAGGAAGGGGAGAAACCCAAGTTGTTTTAATAAATGGTTCCAAGTCCAGGGAACATCTGTTCAGGGGAAAGAAAAATGAAAGCCTGAACTACCTACTTGATATAATACACAAAAATCCATTCCAGGTGGTTGGTAAACATACATATGAAAGGTAGAACAAAATAATGTAGAAAATATCTGCATGTCATTAGGACAAGGAAATGTTTCTTAAACGTGGCAGGGAAAAAGCAGTAACCATAAGAGATTCATCGTTGAACCTAAAACAATTTTTAGCTACTTCCTAATCTGGATTAATGAAACTACAACTTCATCACCATTATCGTTATCACCATCCCTCTTAGTCTTCTTCAGTTTAGTTGTCATCAATATAAACTACTTAAGTACTTCATGTCCTTTAGTAAAGCCTTAGATTAAATTACAATATGTATTATTTTAAAAAATCTATTGGATTTTATCTACTGAGGTTTTTTTTTAAATTTAAAATGTTTGAAATTTCTTTCTCCCTCCAATAACAGATGAATTTTTTCAAGTCGTTCTTAGTAACTACCTTTGTAGAGACATTGTCTGTCATACCATAGACTGAGTGGATTATAAATAACACATTTATTTCTTACAGTTCTGGAGGCTAGGAAGTCCAAGATCAAAGCACCAGCAGATTCAGTGTCTGGTTAGATGCCGCTTCCTGGTTCACAGATGGCTGTCTTCTCTCTGTCCTCACGTGGCAGAAGAGAGAAGGGGGCTCTCTGGAGCCTCTTTCATAATAGCACTAATCCCATTCATGAAGTCACCACCCTCAATCGCTTCCCAGAGGCCCACCTCCAAATACCATCACATTGCAGATTAGGTGTGAACTCAGGAATTTTGAGGGGACATAAGCATTCATTCTATAGTAGACATGTTAAATTAATATGTGGAATGAAATAATAGTAATGAAATTGCAAATAGGATGCTTCATCTTTGCAGTACAGAAATAGTTGCCAACAATAGAAATGTAGGCTGAGCTAAAACCAGTCTGATTGTATTTTACAAAAATATAAGAGTATTCCCGTTTGAAAAGAAGATTTAATATTGTATTTAACAAAGTGAGACAGCTGAAGTTAGAATGTCTGCATAGTTTTATGATTTTATACTTGGTTCATGATTTGTTAATTTTTAAAAACTTTAAAATATCTTAAGAATGGACTATTTTTTTCCTTTTAAACTAAACCTACCTAACTCTTTTGCATTTCAATTTTTTATTCCAAAGTGGTAATAGAGAAGTAAAACTGTAGGGAAATGTATTAGGACACATACATTTGGAAATAATTTGAGGAAAAGCCCAAGTATACACGTATAACTGAAGCAATCTTTAATACAGAATATTTCTTTGAATTGAATGTTAATGCAGGGTTGTTGGAATATTTTAACATTTCTCCTGCATACATAACAACTAAGAATGTTATATTTAGCTTGCTTCCTGAAAAACCAGTCCTGCTCATATATATGACATTATTATATTCAATATATTAAATATTGACTGAATTGCCCAGAGCCCTAAAATTCAAACCTATCATCATGTGATAATATTAAGAATATATATTCCTTCTACAGTAAACCTCTCCAAAATTTCTTTGGCTAAAATTAATTGTTCTCCTCTTTTCATAAACTCATTTGCTCTAAAACCTGTTACAGATATTTGAATTGCACTCAGATTCATATGTTGAAGTCTTAACCCTCAGCACTTCAAAATAGAACTATTTTGAATGGTGCTTTCAAAGAGGTAATTAGGTAAAATAGGTCATATGGGCAAGCCCTAATCTGATATGACTGTTGTCCTTATAAGAAGAGGTAATTAGAATACAGATATATGGAGGAAATATCATCTGGAGACACCGGAGAAAGGAGGCCATCTACAAACCAAGCCTGAGATGGATCTCAGATAAAATGAACTTTGCTTACACCCTGATCTTGCACTTCTAACCTCCAGAGCTGTGAAAAAGCAGTTTTTATTATTTGAAGCCATCCAGTCTACAGTACTTTGTTATGGTGGCCATAGCAACTGAACACACTGTGCATAACACTGTCTGTAGCTAGTGGTAATTGTACGTGGGGATTTTTTAGATACTGAAAAAAGAAAACTCATCCTCTTCTCCTTGCTGTACTTCTTCCTCTTCCTGTCTTTTTTTCCTTGCATTTCTTTCTTTTTCTCTTATTCTCTCACTCCTTCTTCAACATGTCTCTCCCAGCCCGTTTCTTTGTCAATAAAAATTTTAATGAATAAAATTTGTGAAGAGCAATGCTGGTATTTAGAGAAGACAGAATAAAGAAAATTATAACAACTACTTTAGGAAAGATGGAAGTAATAAATATTAACCTAAATTTTTCAATGAATACATTGTAAAAGAAAGGGATATTGGAAAGACAATTCTCCTTTTAAGAGAGCTCCTCACTTTCTTTCACTGTTTTGAAGGCATGTTTCTTCTTAATAGACTTTGAGTGTGGAAATTTAGCATGCTTTCTGAAAGCCTTGTTTTTCTTTCCTTCTTCCTCCTTTCTCAGGCCTCTATTTTAAGTTGACAAGTAAAATGTGCCCCGAACTCCTGAAACTTTGAACGTGGTATTACCTTGCAACACTTTTTATGACTTTGTCTTTCTTAAAGGACAGTTGATGCAGAGCCTCACATAACCCAAAGCACATTTTGTTTTCTGATGCCTTCACAATGTGATCAAACCATGATATTGCCAAAGTAACTCACTCATGAGCTGAGCTTTCAACATGACTTAAATCAAACTCAAAATCTGTTCTGTAAATAATGCTCATGGTTTCAAGCCTATAAGATAATGAGAGAGAAAGTATAATTAATGACCACTGTGTTTTCTTATCTGATAGACAGGTGCACTTTTACTGGTGTTGAAAAATTGTGGCTGAGTTCCAAAACCGTAAAACCACAGGTGGATTATATTATATAAGATTTATGATCCTTATTCATAGATTTCATTGTTACTATGCATGTAATGAACTTGATAATGGCATTATTCCACATGTAAACTCAGCAATTATAAGAACGTATATCAGAATGTTACAAAGTCTAACAGTGACTTGAATATTAAGAATAGAATCCTCTTCCCATTTAAGCATGCAGAGCACTTATTAATTTATGATCTAGATATGTCAAGAATGTTATAAATGCTTTAAAGTGCTATCCTTGATTTTTAAAAGAATATTATTATTTTAAAATGTGATTCTACAAGAGTAGGGAGACTTTCCATTATAATACCATTTTATACAGTGTGAATGATTGATCATGTATTTGTATAAACTACTTTACAATATTAGACATTTCACATTAGAAAACATAAGTATTGGCCTGTGTCATATTTTAAAATATATTTCATATTTTTTATTTTATATATATTTATATTTTATAGTAAGTATACTTAAATCTATTTCATATTAAAATCAATGATGTCAGATGCAAGATTCATCTTCTTAAGTTTTACTTTAGTAATTGTTAAGATTTATTATTGCCTACCAATGGCCAGATATTGTGATAAGTGCTTTCTTTTTTAATCCTCATAACAGCCTTGTATGATGAAATACTTATTTTTATTTCTATGTTATACACAAGGAAAGAAAAATAAGTAGCTTGAATAGCTTTTATGTAGTACAACGAGAATTCAAAGCTAGGTCATAGATACTACATGCTTGTACCTAATAATCAGTACGACCTTCCAGGCATTGAACATCAGGTAGCATTATTATTCATGATTCCTTACCTATTCAGTAAATGTTTTAAAATAAATGGATGAATGTTTGCCTTCTGTTTAATGATGTATAACTAGATCTTAAGCATGTATGCCTTCAAAAATGTCACCTATTAAATAATGAAAGAGAAAATACATATTCTATAGAGAAAGAGGAAGTTGAAACAATAGTTAAACATAGTGCTGTGTTATGAATCTGGACAGAAGTTTACTTTTAATATTGAAACCCAATTTTTGCCAAAAGAAAAGAAATAATCCTGTCTGCTGTTGCAGTGTGGCAAAGAATATACAGGCTGAATATGTGGGCAAATTATCTGAACACATAATCCTTTCAAGAGGGCAAAGCCAGTCCCAGGCATTTAAGAAAATAGTGGCACAGCATGGTGACTGCTGGGGGAAGGGAGGTATAAGGGGGCTACATGGTAATGGAAAAAATACAAAAAAGATTACATTAAAAAACAGTGGCAGAGATTTTGTGGAGCATATTGATGAGGAAAAAATCTCCTTAGAGATATAGTAAATGGAGACACTGTGCTTAGATGAATTTGAGCTTACCTTTAAAGAACACTGATGAGGAACACCTAAAATCAAAAAGTAATACTCCAGGGTAAGTGAGAATGTGGAACATAGCATGATACATTCTATCCATTCATAAAAATGTATTTAACTACTACTAAGTGCCAAAAAAAATAAGAACACAAAAAACAAAACCTCAGTTGGGTCTATGGGAAGTGATAGAGATGAGGTTGGAGAAGTCAGCAAGACTAAATTAATGTCCGATTGTTTAGGGCACTTTAACAGATTACAGGACTTTTATTATCCAAAAGGCATGGAAAAACATTGAAGGGGGTTAATTGAGGAAATGATATATTAATATTTGCATTCTAAATAGATAATTCTTCAATGTGAAGGAAGGGCTAGAGCCACAGAGTAAATGTAAGGGAATTAATCAAAGAGGTGTTGGTGTAATGTATTTAAAACTTGATACTGCCTTGAAAAGGAGAAATGTTTAATAAGAAGAAAGGCAGAATTAGGTGACTTAAGAAATACAGGAGGATAAAGAAAAGGTGTAAAACTTAGACTAGAAGATGTATGGAGGTATGATTTACCTAGCTGGAGAACATTGGGGAATTGCAGAAAAGTTCATGATTTTGTTTTTGGACATGTTTTATTTAAAGTGGAAAAAAAATAAAGTGCCTGTAACATATCTAGGTACAGATATTACTTAGTTGGGTCTATAAAGCAGGAATTCAGAAAAGATGCTTGATTTGAAGATATAAATGTATAAGTTATCTGCGCCTAGCGGAGAGGGAATAAACAGTAAAAAAGAAGAAAGCCTAGGAGAGAGAGCTCTAGGAATTTCACCTTTTTAAGCCAGATATTTTAGAAGTTGAAAAAGAGACTGAAAAGTAACAAGAATTATTTCAGGAAAGTATTAGCTATGTCATGGAAGACACAGAAATACTAGCTAGTAGGTAGTCAACTATGCAGAATGATATCAAGACATTATAGAAGATGAGAATATAAATAACACATAAAAGAAATCATAGCCAAGATTATTGTTATTCGTCTTCAGGAAAGATGAAGTCAAAATTTATTTCAGTACTCTACTATATAACTATCCTGTATGTAACTATAGACTCATAACAGCAAAGATTAACAAATTTGGTCTACATTATGTTGAAAGCTCCTGTTTATTGAGATGCAATTAAAGAAATGTAAAGGTTAGTATAAAGTGAGAAATGATATTTATAATACATATAATTGATAGAAGACTCAAATATTACAAACTATGTAAAGAACACTTAGAAATCAACAAGCGAAGGACAACTCAATTTAAAACTGTCAATTACTTTCACAACCTCACAAAAGGTATATCCAAGTGGCCAGTAAATATATAAAAATATGTCACCCCCATTAGAAATCAGTAATATCACAATGTAATAGTTCTACAAATTCACCAGAATGGCTTTAAAAAAGTGATCAACAATCCCAAATTTTGATGAGGTTATAGAGCAATTGGAAATCTCACATACTTCCAGTGGGCATATAATCTGTTAAATCTACTATAGAGAATTGTTAATATTTCTACTGAATATGAAACTAACAACAATCTATGGCCCAGCAATTCTACTGCTGGTTATATTTCCTATTGTAATGTATGCACAAGTCTACCATAAAAAAAGTTTAGATCAGCATTATTCCTAAAAGCCAAAAATGGAAACAACTCAAATGCCTGGTATTTGTTTCTCTAACTCTTTTTGACCCTAATCTTTCTCTCACGAAGTTCTGTCCAGTTTTAACTCAGGTTTCATAAGAACTATGTCATCTCTCATGTACATCACATCAAACTCACTGAAGTTCAGGGGTCCCCACTATCCACATCAGAGATAATTTTAAGTAGGTGAAATTTGTGTTTGAGTGGCATCTGTTAAGCAACACACACATAGAGGCAAAATCATCACTGGTTGGCTAATTGCTGTTTCTTGCTATCCCAAGCTAAACTGCAGGGCTGGGGCCTGGGGAAATCTGGAACATGTCATTACAAGAATGAATCAAGGAAATGTGGAAAAGGGAAAAAGAGGAAAAATACAATAGGCATCAGTGTTTACTTGGAATATTGATATTTTTAGGCACCCAGATGGGCACCAGTTAAATGTCAGCAACTCCTTTCGAGGTGATAAATGTGTTCTTCCTAGTTGCTGTGTACTGAAGGACCATTGACTTAAAACATTGATAATCCCAGTGGGCAGATTAGAAAGCCCACAGCTAACAACTGCACAGCAAGGATGGCTTACTACTGTGTGGTTGAGTGCCAACAGTCGCCCTCCCTTTCATTTTTTTTCAAGTGACTGTTCCTTGTCAAAGTGATTTGATTAGCAGTGACATCACAGACTCCAACTGTGTAGAACTATTGCCTTGGCAATGCATGTATGAAGCCTACTTTAGGGAAACAGACTGGATGCTTGGGATATTGTCCATAGACATGCTGATGTCATGGCACCTGGAGTGGAAACAGAAAATGGGCTCATCTGTAAGCCAGCTGGGCTGTAAACACAAGGCTGCCATTTCACACTGGTTGAATTCACTGAGTCTAGTTCTACTGTGTCCCGCCTAAAAAAAAATTAAAGTAAAACAAAGAAAGCTCAGAGCCAATAATACTTCTTCTTTGTACATGTAGCCATGCTGCTTTTGTTTTCCTACCTTTGTATGTGTTTAGGAATATTGACTATATTGAGAGCCCCCAAATTTACTAATTTTAATGTTATTTTGTTCTTACAAAGCAGTAAACAGTGAAAAGAGCAAATGAGCCTGTAATTATAATTCCTATAATTACAATTACAATTATAATTATAATTAGCACCTAGAAATATATGTTCAGGTTTAAGACTCAGGTGAAATTTGCTAACTTGGAAAGAGCACATCCGTTTAACAGAGACAGAAATAACTATGCTAGATTCAATTTTGCTGAAAAACTGCCAGCTTATTCTTGGTCTTGGCATGAAAATGTTTGTTCAAAATAATAATAAATTTTAAGCAACCTAGCTGGAACTCAAGATTCTGGTCTAAATACCTTTTTCTCCATTTTTAATTTTTATTTTATTTTTAATAGTAATATTTTAATGTGTCAAACTGCATTCTTTAGGCCTTAATTTTATAATCAACTCAGAATATAAGAAACATCACCTTAGCATCACTTGATTATTCAGTTTATTAATTCAATATCTTCTTTATTATTGGTTCCTCTTATTCTATTTGTGGAATCTCTTCCACTCAAAAATAGCAACTCCAGCCCCTGGAGCTGAAGAGGAATTATTTTGTGTGCTATCTATTTATACTCTGTTCACAAATGTCATTAATTGTTGATTTGAGATGTTTCTGTCCATTGTTTTAATGAATTTACATCTGAGTCCATCTTAGGCTTTTGTGTCAGGAGTTGATATGCTAATGGTTATGCCCTTTGGCTTAAAATAAAATTTGAGTGAGTTTTATATAAATAAAATCACTAGCTAGCTAGTATGTACATTTATTGAAAAATTGAAAAGACATAGATGAAATTTATTTGTAAATTTTTTATTAGATACCCTGTATATGTTAAATTGTAAAGTTCCTGATATTTTATGAAACTTTACTTGTAAAATCTTAAACAGCATTTTAGCCATAATATGAATGTGTAAGCAATTTCTAGATATTACTTGGAACAAATAAATTTCTATTTTTATTGTATATATTAATTATTTATTTTCTTCCCACAATATTTATTCCCATTTGAGTTTGTAGGTCATCACCCTATATTTTTTTATATCTACAGCCTTAAAAATAACATTGGGCTTAAAGCAAAATAAAATAAGTCCTCTTACATATAGACATATTTTACAAATATATGGAACCTACTTCAGAGGGAATGTTGTCTAGTAAATCAAACTATTCCAGGTTTTTGGGGTTTTTTTTGGCAATTATTACGATTATATTACTTTAATGGAGGACAGATTAGCTAAACTATGAAATGAAGACAAACAGCCAAATATCCAGCTCACCCCGGCAAAAGTTACAAACCCCTTTTACATTACAGAATATCCAATTCTATCTGAAAAGATTTCCACAGCCTCTCTGACATATATCAGCAGTGCCTGCTCCTTTCTTTCAATATCTTACTCTGCTTCTCCATCTCAATAGACTTAAAACCATCTTCCACCTGCTTCAGATAAACTTAAAACTGTCTTGTAAATGGAGACTTATGCTAAAACTAAATTAAATAGAAAGCAAAAAGAAACAGGGAACATTAAATTTCCTCTAGGCTTGCTGCCTAATTCTTCTTGGGCTCAGAGCCCAATTTCCGTTGAACTCACTCTGGTTTCTTTAATGCCATGGATACAGAGGGTAGTCCCTACTATCACGATCACTCAATCTTATCTAGCTTGTCATATTCCGAAGAACATTTCCTAGTTTCTAGTTTGTTTTCCTAATGGCCTTATTTATGCACACAAGATTTGAATGGGCTTGATTAGGTTTCTTTTAACAGGCTAACTGAAAAACTCATCACAAAGAAGACTACATGCAATCTCTTGTTATTTTTACCATCCACTTGAATAGAGGTCTGTAGAAACATCTGTCTGTCCCGATATTTAATCATCACTCAAGGGTGATCAGCCACTAAGGAGCTGATGCATCACTGCTTCTGAAGGAAGTCATGTTAGCCTGACATATCAACCTCTAAATTTGATAAACAACAAAATTTTAGCACTCTAAAAAACTGAATAGATGTTTTACTCATAGAAAGATCTATGGTGTCATTATAGTGAAATCATATGCAAAAACCCCTTAGGAAAGTATGTATTTTCAAACAAATATTTTCACAAATTAGGTAGGATTACTTTTTTATATCACTCATTTTAACAGAGTTTTATAAAGGTCTATTCTGTGCCCAACCCAATATGCAGTATCAAATAATAGCTTTTAAAGCTACTATTTGATAATAGCTGACCATATCAAGGAAATATATTACAAACTTATCATGTTTCATTTGTTTTAATCTTTACAACACTCTCTAAAGTAGAAGGTGGCCCTTTACTTATTTGTAAACTGGCTCTGGGAGATTAATATATTTTCCCAAGAACAAAACATCTAGTAAGTAGTTAAACCAAGACTCAAGAATAAGTCCGTTTTGCTTTCTGTGACAACCCCAATTCTTCACCGGAAGAGAAGCTCCAGGTCATAAATTGTTTGTACATTGGTGTCTTTATACCATGGCTACCCCAACTCACATGGTATTAACAGCTGGAAGACTAGAAAATTAGGACAGAAATTGAATCCCTTAGGCAATTTCTTAGCTCAAGATACACATCAGACAAATCCATCCTGAGGGATGTTCTGACCAGCACTCCTCAAAACTGTCAAGTCTTCAAAAGCAGGGAAACTGGGAGCAGCCTAAGGAAATGTGATAACTAAATACAGTGTGGTGTCCTGAATGGGATCCTGGAACAGAAAAGGGACTTTAGGTAGAAACTAAGGAAATTTGAAGAAAGTAGGGACTTTAATAATAATAAATTAATATTTGTTCATTAATCTGATAAAGGTATCATACTAATGTAAGACAATAATAGTCTAAACTTGGTGTGTGGTAATATGGGAACCCTCTGTATTATCTTCACAAATTTTCTGTAAATCCAAATCTATTCTAAAATAAAAAGTCCATTTAAAAAGTTGAAACATGATTCTTTGTAATTCATTTTTACTCATGAGACCTATAAATACAATTCTCAGACTGAATGTGACATTTTTGATGAAGATTTACCAGAAACACACAAAGGCAATTTTATTTGGTGGATCATATCCATGGCAATATCCCAACCTGCAACTTAATTAACGTTTGGTTCATACTCTATTTGCATCTGTTACTCCTTTTTAGTAGTGTTATTTTTATATCATCTATAACATTAGTTTCATATTTTTTATCAATGCATGACCTTTCACAAACTCCTCATGTAGTTTTAGTCTGTCTCTTTATATGTAAACTGGGGATATCAACAGATAACTCACAGGACTGAGGTTAGGATAAAAGAACATAAAGGTATCAAGTCTAACAAAAGACCATATATATAATCTCTTAAAGTGCATTGCTATCCTATTAAAACAGTATTTTTGAGTTTATAACATCAAATTTTGCTCCTCTGCTTTTAATCGTCTGACACCTTTCAGAGAGCATATGTGGCAGATTAGAAATTATTTCACTGCAAGATGGGCTAAGGCTCACAGCATCTCGATGAGTCACCAACCATGAGTATTGAGATGTTACAACAGAGTGAGGTGCAGCCACCATTTCTGAAGATTTGCTGTCTCATTTGTTTTAGGTCTGTTGTTTCCTGTGACTTAATGCCTGCCTACATTGTGGGATTGGCTCTGACACTTACTATGTTTATGATCTTTATTTCAAAATCAGTTTTTATCTGTTTTTTTCTTTGTTGTTAGTTTGTTTTTTTAGCCAGATTAATTGTTTGTCTTTGTCTTTGTTGAAACAAATAATGCATTGGAAACTCCACTTTGGTAGTGTGAGCTTTAGTTCAGAATGATTTTACCACATATCAGAAATGTTTTATTACCCCTCAGGAATATTTACTGCCACATATAATATGACCAACAAAACTCCACAACCAGTAGAATAGGATAATCTATTTTTTAAGTCACCTGTGTCTGAGATAATTAAGGTACTTTTCTATCATGAAGTCAATTCTTAAGTTGAGGAGAAATTTGAAACTCATAATTATTATAAAAGATAGCTAGATTATTAACAATCAATGTACTTCCTATCAACTATATAAATGACTCCTAAGGAATCACTTACATGCTGGGGGATCTTGTGGGTTAATAGGTAATAATAAAGTAAGCAACCTTTAAAGAGAAGAAGAAGAAATCCGTAAAATGTAAGGTAGAGGGAGTGCTCACAGGCAGAGAAGCAGGACTATTTGCCAAACATGGTGTCCCCCTTGCAAAATGTTAGGGCTGCCCTGCCTTAGAGAAATATGTACATCAAGTTTTTCAAACCGGGAGTGAGTGCCTATCCATCTAGATTCCACTATTTTCTCCAAATTCTTATGAACCACAGCAAATACCTCTGAGTTGACTGGTCAGGTTTGAAGGACAGCCACAAACAGACACAGAATATAGCAGGAATTACAACCATGACCTATTGTCTTCTTTTATAGAAAC
This sequence comes from Mormoops blainvillei, assembly GCA_004026545.1. Classification (NCBI taxonomy): domain Eukaryota; kingdom Metazoa; phylum Chordata; class Mammalia; order Chiroptera; family Mormoopidae; genus Mormoops; species Mormoops blainvillei. The sequence continues at coordinate 202,118 of PVJD01000871.1, read as the reverse complement.
TCATGAACATTCAGGCCTAACATCAATTACATAAATAATGTTATCTTATACCTTTCATAGACAAATGAAGAAACTTAACCTACAGCTTGTAGCAAAGTACAAAGATATTATCTTTATGGAAACCTCACATCTGTAAAGAGTTGCAAACAGACTGAACTAAATTTCCCAAGGAACAGCCTGGGTCCATAGCTACAATCTGGAAATAATCATATTTACTATAAATGACGAAAAATACCACTTGTGTTGTACATGGAGGCATGAAAGACCTTTAGATACATTTGCTTGTATGACTTCTGACATGTGGCAAATTAAGTCATATTTTATAGATTTCAATTCAACTCATTCTCAAATACCACTGAGCAGTTGAATAGTCTCTTTAAGATCTCTCCTTCAGCTAAGCCAGAAACTAGTTTGTGAAAACCAAATCATTATATATTGTGAGTTAAAAATTCAATTTGACCTTACTTTGCATTTATAAACATTTATCCACATATATTATTGGCTACTGTCAAATGCATTTCTTATTTTATCAGAGGTCAAAAACTAACCACAGTATCAGATAAACCTGTGTGTGTGTCTGAATGTGTGTGTGTATGGAAAATAATATACATAAATATAAATTTAGATAAAGAATTTAGTTATATTGTGATGCTTAAATTTTTCTTTCCTCTTACTTTTTCATCATTTCTAGCAACAAGTTATCATAGTTTTACAGATCATTTTGTTAAACATTTCTGTGCTGGTTTGAGATTGCTCTGTTATCATTTACATGCCAGGTTATAGGGTTAATGGAGGAAATTCAAAATTTTATGTACCAAAAGAGAGAATTCCTAATGTGGAAGGAAGCCTGGCTTATGATCATAAATGACAATATTAACCCTTTGAAGTCATGTATTTATTAATTTAAGTGCATAATTAATAGCCATTTTTATGAGATTTTGGAAAAGAATTTAGATCTCCATAAGAAATGAGAATTGTTTTATCTATGTAGATACATGCTTTCAAAAAATAATCTGTACTATTTCCTTGTGTTTTTTAAAATTAAAAGTTCAGTAAATGGGAGTGAAACCATTTGATTTAGTTTTAGGGATAATAACATGTCTTCTCAAGTCTAACTCTTATCTGCTGGTGAAGAGAACAGAATTCTCTCTTGTCTGAAAACATTACCAGCTACCTGAATTTGAACCAAAAAACCTGATGACTTAAAACCCAACTTACTCTAAAAATAAAAATAATACCCTACTCTAATTATTCTAGAAATAAAAATAATGCCCTACTCTTTGCTATTGACTAATTACTTGCCAATGTACCCTGATATTTTAATGATCATTAACAAAATAATGTTTGAAAAGTGACCTTAATCTTTCTATGAATGAATCATATTATTATATAACTTAAATGTACTGCGTGTGTAAACACACACATATATGCTTTATATTTTTTGATGACATGTAAAATGAATATTAAATTTAATAACAAGCTACACAATCAGGTTGGGTCAACTAACAAAAGTAGTTAGATGCAAACAAGTCGACTGATTTCACAATTCTTAGAATATTTTGTACACAATGTCTATGTTTTTCATAAACAGTACTATCTTCATATACAATATATCTGAAATATTTCATACATGAAGGATCAAGATAATTAAGTTGCCAGAGTGAGTCACATTTCCTGTATGATATAACACTGCCTCTGTTTCTGAGATGAATTTGTCTTGTTTCATGCTTTTAAGCACAGAACATTATTAGGACTTTTTTCATGTCGAATAGACTTAAGACCAATATTTTTTGGCTTCATTGGCCATCCAATGCTTGTCTCCTACATCTCATTCTTATCTAAAGTCAGATTGCTTCCAAAATTACCTCACTTGTAGAAAGCATTTTTAGATCTTGATAATATCATTTTGATAAAATGGTCTTTTCTTACCACCTACTAAAATAGCCAACTTATTCTCTGACCCTTTCTTTTTTCAAAGCACTTACCAAAGGCTAACATTCTTTCTTTCTATTATCTATCTATCTATCTATCTATCTATCTATCTATCTATCTATCATCTATCTATCTATCTATCTATCTATCTATCTATCATCATTGGTTTACCATCAGTCTGTGATAGATTTATTGTTTTTTTAGATTTTATTTTATTTTTAGACAGAGGAGAAAGGAGGGAGAAAGAGAGAGAGAAACATCAATTGTGGTTGCCTCTCACACACTCACTACTGGGAACCTGACCTGCAACCCAGGCATGTGCCCTGATGGGGGAATTGAACTGGCGACCCTTTGGTTCACAGGCCGACCCTCAATCCACTGAGCTGCACCAGCCGCACCAGCCACACCAGCCGGGGTAATGTTATGATATATCTAATATATCATAATAGATTATATTATAGTTTATCTTCATCACTAGAGTTTCACTGCATGGGGGCAGGAAATTTGTTTTATCTCCAGCTACTGCCTAGTGTTAAAATGATACCTGGTACTTTTTAGAGACTCAGTAATTATTTCTTGAGTGAGTAAGAAAATAAATAAATAAATGTAATACCTTTTATTAGAAAATGTCTTATTTCTTCTATGTGAACTCTATATACATCTGATTTTATTCCCTATTTAATACCCTATGTTAAACTGAAAGAATATTAGCTATTCATTACAATTGGCATAAGTTCAAAGAGTAACTTAGTAGTTCATTTAAAAAGATTATTTGCATGCCCTCACAAATTTTAATTTACATCCAATACCCATTCATAGATTTTTAGTTATAGTTTATGCTGGTAGATTTATGTGGGCTTCAAAATTATTACATACAGAATTTATTATATTATTGTCTCAAAATTATAGCCACATACAGATGACAAGCGACCATAGTCACATTGCAGATGTGAGCCCAATTAATACTGATTTGGCAGTATACAGGCAGACTCCTGGGGATTTTGAAGTATAACCTATATCAAACATTTCTATGAGGCTTATAACTCATCCCTAGTTAGAAAACAAGGCTAAAATTATTGTCATGGCTCTTGGAAGATGATGAAAAATTTATATTTGTCTTTTTTTGAGCTTTTAAACACAGATAAGACTTTCTTCCTTCTTGCTTTCTTTTCTCAAATCATTTGCTGAGACTCTGTTACATAACACAAGGAGTACAGAAAGGAATGAGTTCAAGGTCTAGAGGGACAGAGGAAGGTAAACAAAGTAATGATGCAATGTTATTTAGTACTCAGTGTGGGGACCTAGGAAGGGTGTCAGAAGACTTTCCCCTAGGAGTTAGATCTTGAAGTTAGAAGAAGAATTCATGAGGAGAGAAGAGAACGATAATGACCAATAGGGGTAATTGCTGCTCTGCTTCTAAAGAATTGGGACAGTAAGAATCAAAGATTATAGTGTTTTGAAAGAATTCCTCTCCAGTTGCTGTTCCTTTCCTTTATTGGCTAATTAGATGAAAGTTCAGAGGACTTTTTTAATTAACCCTCTTGTATGGTCTCACGGTCTTGTTTCTAGTCAGAAATGAAGGCAATTTCTTAATTATTGAAAAGCTGAGGAGCTGAGGTTAATGTAGAATGGAAGAACAGGCAGCAGGTCACTCTTTGCATCTGGAAACAGTGAGCAGAACTTGTAGTTTAAGGCTGGTGATCCTGCAGGCAAACGCCAGAGCGTCAATGGCTTTTCTCCAAGTAAACAGGAAGATTTATGAAGGAAAGTCATGAAACAGAATCACTTCTTTCAAATATTCCACCCTTTCTGGCACGTTTCCAATCAGATTGGTCATTTTCCTGCTCAGAGTATCTACACTCAAAACACAAAATATTGCTGTTTTAATGCAGGGAAATCTTTGCACAGGACTTTTAAGGAGAAATTGCATATACTAGAGAGAAAATGTTATGGAAGCTTTTAGTAATGATGCAGTTAGGGGTTATATCATTGCAAACACATGGCAAGTTGATAAATTAAGAATTATAAGTTATAAAAATAAGTCCTCAAACGGTCACATTGAGGTGGTTGAGAATTTTAAAAGTCAGGGATTGTTCTTTAATCCCATACCTAGAAAGTGAACAGGTGATAATCATGACATTATGAGGAAAACATGAACAGCTGATGAAAATCAACTCAGTCAAAGGCTCCCATAGTTTTTAGGCCAATGAACTTAAGAATACAAGGTCACTCACTACTTGATCATGCTGAAATCAAGGTATTTTTTTCTTTCCATTGGTAAATTGAGCTTGCCATGGCAGTGCTAAATTATTGAGACGATGAGGGCAAACAGATGGAGTGGGCACTGGGTAACAGCCAGTGATAAGGGGGTTAAATATAAACAAAAACATGTGAAGAACCAACTGCACCTGCACCTATTAAAGCTTGGTAGTGGCCACTGGGCCCTGATAGGAACCAGAATGTTTGACTCCTTGTAATTTGAAAGTTATTTTACCAGCAATCATTGTGCGTTTCCTCATGCATACCTTCCTTTTTATTGTCAATGGAGGTTTCAAGGGGAATTGCCACAGGGCATTTTTAAAATGCAGAAGACCTGGTGATTTTACTGTGGCTGTTTTTGTTTACACACGTATTAGTTAACGTTTATTTTAGCAACTTGGAACCACCTTGTACCTGTTTCAACATGTGATTCAATTTGCATTCTAAAGCTTTCAGCAGTTAAAAAAATAACCCATGCACCTACTGCTCTCACAAGAATATAAAGGAAAGGTTTTCCTTTATGTTTTTCAGGAGGAAAAGTAGATGTCATCTTCAAACATACACACAGAGAAAAGAAGTACATAGAATTAAGCTACATATTTGTGAGTCAACATAGCTCTCAAGTCATTACAGTAGATTCTGAGCAGCAGGTACAAAAGACAGAAGTAATGCAGAGACGTGCTCTGTAAGGTTACCACCTCAGGAAGCCTCAGAGTAAGATTGGAGAACAAGAAGGGTTGAAGGGCAGTCTAGGGAGAAGAAAAGGAAATACAAAGGCCAAAAGAAATGAAACAAGATGCATGTGGGAATCTCTAAAGTACTGCATTATTTTTGCAGTGTAATTTAGCTAATGGCAGCCAATGCATTGCACGGAGGCATAAGAGTTGTGAAGAGCAATGTATTAATTATCTATTGATGAAATTATACCCAAAATTTAGCACATTAAAACAACAAACATTTATTATTTCACAGTTACTGTGAGTCAAGAATCCAGGTCCAGCTTCATTGGGTGTCTCTGGATCAGGGTCTCTCATAAGGTTGCAGTCAAGCTTTTAGCAAGGATCCACTTCCAAAGTGGATCAAGGATCCACTTCCTTGCTCACTCAAGTGGGCCTCTCCCCAAAGTTGTTATGTCAGCTATGCCCCTTAGCGTGAGTGATCTAATAGAAAGTACCTAAAATGAAAACAGCAGTCTTTTTGCAACCCAATTTCAAGAGTGAGATACCCACCCTTTCAGCTGTGTTCTATTTGTTAAAAGTGAGTCACAAAGGCCAGCCCACCTAAGGGGAGAAGATTGTGTAGGTGCACACATATCAGGGTGAGGATCATCGGGAAACATCTAAAAACCAAAAACACATGTGAATTAACTTCCAGGTGTAGCCAGCAGTGGCACTGCTGAGACTACGGAATCAGCGACCTAAAGAGTGCTAAACTAGCATTGGCATAGCTTCTCAGTTCCTTCACATAGGACCTTTTCTATTGCCCTGTCTGATACCAAACTGAGACCTCAATTCTGCAGATGGCAGGAATTCGTGAAAGCTTTCTGGCAGCATCCAGTGTTACAGACATTTATTTAGGGTAAAGATGCATCTACCTACCTTTTATTTATTTTGGTAATATCCACCTCACCACTAAAGGGGACAAGCTAACAGCAACCTGCAAGTCTTTACACCTAAGAAACTTTGTCTTGGTTAATTAAACTCACTTTTCCTTATCACAGGAAAAAGGAATTGATCTCTTTTGGTTGTTTGGTGGTTGCGGGGAGATTTTCAGCATTGTATCTTTTAAAAACTGAGCGTACCATCAGTGTAAAGGGCAAAGAACAACAATGGATAGGTAGGCAAGAATCAGGAATGACAGGCTTAGTGTCTCTCATTAAAGAGCTTTGATTTATGCTGTGGGCAACACATGGCCTCTAAAGGGGATTACATTTTATAGAGGACATATTGACAACAATGTGGAAAGAGAGTCAATTTGCGGGGCTCTTGGAGGAACTAAAATAGGAACAGAGAAGACAAAGAGAATTGAATGCAGAGATTATTAAAAAGCAAAATGCATGGGACTGAGTGACTAACTGAATGTATAGTGTATGAAAGAAAGAAGGGTGTAGGTGAGTTTCCAGTCTCCTAGTATAGTAGATGAGATCAATGGGGAATTTAGAAGAAAATATGTTTGAAAGAAATGATAATAACAAAGGATAAACAGAGGATATAGTTCTAAATAGCTTCATAAATCTAAGGTCAAAAGAAAATGAAATGATACAGAGAGAACATATCAGATCACTGTGGGAGAGAACGAAAAGGCTGTAGGAGGAGGTTGCCCAGGCAATGGTAAACAACCTAGAATGAGATTGGCTGAGAAGCTGAACACCTCTGGAGTGCATGGAATTATGGGCCAGAAGATTTAAAACAGAAGGAAGCAGAGACTGTCTCCTCTTCCTTGGGGATACCTGGGTGACTGTGCTGCAGCTGCCTGTATTTATCAAAAGACAGTATTTTAAATTGGAGAAGGAATTCCGGGTGCAGCCTGGGACTGGTGTGGCTTGGCAGAGGGTGACAGGGTTAATTTTCTTTGGGTGTTCTGAAGGGGATGGGCTCTGAGGCAGAGCCTGCCATTCTTCCAAAACTGTGTAGCCTTTGTATCTTATGTTGTTTTAGTTTGTAAACTAACCTTATAGAAATAAGATAATTAAAAACAAATAGGGGGAATGATAGGGGAACTCAAGAGTTTAAGATTTTAGCCATAATTTATGGGCTTAAGTGATTAAAGCTATAACTCAGGAGTTAAAGATTTTAGCCTTAGTTGATAGGCTTCAGTGACTAATGCACGAGGAAAGCTGTTATACCAAAATGTGTAGCTTTTGAATAAAGATTCCTTTCTTTCTTCACCAAACCTGGGACTCCAGAAGTTTGCCCAAAGGGCAGAGGAGGACAGCAGGACCTCACTTGCTGTTTGGTAACAGAAATAACTAAATAAACTGTGACATTGAGAAGGGAGCATTATTTTTTAATAGAAAATAGAATCCATAGTAACATTCTTCAGCCCACTGTCTTATTTTCCCATTTTTAATATACATATATATATATATATTTTTTTTTTGGCCTATTACTCCTCTGTCATCGGAGCATGTAAAAAGTGCTAAGCCAAAGTTTCGTGGACTTGAAATTTTTAAGAAAGCTCTAATATTAGAGAAAAAAATATTCTATAGGTTTGGAAATATAGGGGGTATAAAAATAACATTAGTATTGTGCAACAAATTTCAACAGTTGGAAAATTATTTACTGAAATTACTTACTGAAATATTAAGAACGGCTTTGTTCCAAAACAAACAGGAATTCTTTTATTGCTATTGATTTTTAAATTTTAATATGTTGTGAAGGAAAAACCCATTTCTAGTTTTAGACATACAAATTATTTTTATTATGCATTAAAGGCAGAATTGGTTTGAGCTTTTCTTAAACTGCAAATGAATTGTTGAAAAAATTTCTGTTTATAAATATATTTATATTGCTATCCCTTCAAAATAGTACAAGGAGTTTACCAGAATATTTTACCAAATAATTCACATTTGTTTTTCTAGATTGTTTTCTGAAATATATTTTGCTTTTCAACGAAAGTCTGGGAAGTCAGGAAACAAAGTCTTTGGTTTCTGTCCCAAATCTAACTATAGCATGTACTTGGGTAACATCTTAAAATGCGCTTTCTTGACTTGGTATTTATGATAGTTTATGATAATTTTGACAATTAATACATAACATTTATTGAGTTCTTACTAAGTAACTGACACTATGTTATGCTTATTATATGTGTTATCTTTAATTTCTTAATATTTCCATGTGGCACTATTATTAGTACTATTTTAATCATAAGAAAACCGAGGACCATGTTTTCACAAGACAACCAAGATTTAAACTCAAGTAGCCTTGGGCTCAAGAGTCCATTACTATTAAACACCTCTTTGTGTTTTTCCAGATATTTGTAGTCCTTAAAGAAACTACACATGATAGTAGTATATAAATTAATACAATTCATATTCTGCAATCTTTTCCTGTTGGAGTCATAAAGGAAAGTATAGACTAGTTAAATAATTTTCTGAAGACATTCTAGCTATTTTAAAATATTATAGTAGTAAAGCAGTAGATAAAATGTTCCAGAAGGAAAATAAGAACACGTAGATATTTTCATTAAATGATCTGGAATTTTGAGCTATGTCATATTTTACTACTGAGCCAAAATAAAAATATTTTTGTAGAAAGCATATGTAGATGTTCTTTCACATTGAAAGTAAATATTTTTTCTTAAAATACACAAATGTTATCTTGTAATACATAAGATATTGCTTAAAGTCATAATGATCTATTTTTCTTGTACTTATTTTTTACTTTATTTTTGCTAGAAGTCTGGGGTGGGTGCAGAAAGAGAAAAACGTGAGTTGTTTTTTTTTTTTTTAGCTAAATTACTGAACTAAAAGAAAAGCAATATGATCATGAAAAGAATTCCTAGATGGGAAAAGTCCAATTGATAAACACATACCTGTATCCAACTGATTATATAATACCTCATGGGTGCTGTGGTAATACTGTAAAAACATGGTTCATATCTTTGAAATATCAGATTTAATTTGAATCCATTTCAAGCCAACTACTTTATTCCACCACTGGTGAGTAATATAGCCAGTCCCCACAATGTTTAAGTTAGTGAAGAAATGGAAAATCAGGGAAAGAACATATGCCAGTGTTGATCTGCTATGGATGTGAAATGCCAAAAGCATTACAAAGAAAGATAGCTCATAACACATTTCAGCACCAGTGGAGTGTGAAAAAAAAGTCAATATCTTCTTCATATATTTTGTTTTTCCTTTCCTTTTCATTCTCATTATTTTATGATTATTCAATTTTGAACACAGATTGTGTGTCTATATTTGTTTTATTGTTAATTCAAATATATTTAAAATAAGTATAGTATAAATAAATAAAAATAAATGTATTTGGAGGCTTTTTAAGAGAGATTTTCTTCTCTCTACTAATGTAAATTAAATTTACCAAGTATTAGTGATCACCTAAGGCAAAAACAAACAAACAAACAAAAAAACAACAAAAAAAAACCCCTGAAAACTAAAATATTTAAAAAATTATAGGCAGCTTCAATATATAAATTTCAATGTTATCACTCCAACTGTGTCATAGAGGAAGAGTTCAGGTTTCTGGGTACATATGATGGACTGAACACGGCCATTTACTTCTGCTCCCTCTGTAAAGCCCAATGAAATAACAGTAAAGGCATAAAAATGTATCAACTCATAAGGGAAATGAGAACTAGGTGGGAAATGAGAACTAGGTTGGAAATGAAGAAGACAGAAATCCACAAAACTGTAGAAGATGTAAAGCAGATTGTTGATCACTACTTACTACAGCATAAAATGTGGCTGCCCCAGTGTTCTCCGCAGAGGGGAAAGAAGATTAGAGATACTAGGTTCCTGAAGGTGTCAGTGGGTGTGGGGCTGAAATCAGGAGAATTACATGAAAGCCTGTATGAGGACCAGTTAACACTACCTCCATCCCTTCCTAGCAGCCAAGAAACGGTCCCCCTCCCTCACCACCACAAATGTTTAGAGAAGTTGCAAAGCACAGGTCTCTGGAACTCAGAAATCAGTCGAGCAGAAGGATCAGCAGCCATGTTGAAAACAGAGTAATGAAGTGAAAGTCAGCAAACCAGGTCTGAGAAGAAGACCATGGTCCTTTCTTCTACTTAGCTCTCAGTTTGACTGCGAGGTCTATTTTGCATCTTTTTATGAATATTATGGGCAGAAGATTGGAGAAGTCCCTGATGGCAAAATTACCTCTGAAGAGAAAGAATCTGAGTTGGGGAGAGGGCTCCCCTGACTAATTAGTTGCTTTCTCCGGTTAAGAGCCCCTCCTTGGCGAGATCTACCTTTGCACCTTCGGAACTGGATTTTTTTTTTTTAGCCATTACTCCTCATATTTTTCTGTCCCATCCCTTTTGTGAATTCAAATTTTACATATAGTAGGCTGTTTGAGGTTATTCCTCAGCTCACGGAATTGCTATGCATTTTTTTCATCCTTTTTTCCTCTGTATGTTTAATTTTGGATAGATTCTAATGTCAATTCTTTAAGTTCACTTATTTGTTTTAATCAACATATAATTTAGTATTAATTTTATTCAGTTTATTTTTCTTTTCAAACACTGCAGTTTTATCATTAGTTTGATTTAGATAGTTTAAAAAATATCTTCCAACTCTACTTAACATGTTCAGTCTTTCCTAATTTCCTGAACATAAGAAATAGAGTTATAATAATTATTTTAATATCATCGACCATTAGTTCTATCATCTGTACCAATTCTGAGCCAGTTTTGTTAATTTCTCTTCTCATTCAATAGAATCTATTATGTGTAGTGTTTTCCTGTTTCTTTGTATCTTTGTAATTTCTATTAGATGTCAGACATTGTAGATTTTACCTTTTGGGGTGCTGAATATTTTTGTATTCCTGGAAATATTCTTGAGCTTTATCCTGAAAAGTGGTCATTACTTGGAATTCACTTTATTACTGCAGTTCCCACTTTTAAGGTTTGTTAAGTGGGACCAGGTCGATATTTAGTCTATGGTTAATTTTTCCTGCTACAGAGGGAAATCCCCTCTGAGTACTCTACTTGATGCTCTGTAAATTGTGAAGTGGTTTTTTTTTTTTTTTTTCATTCAAGCCAGAGGCCTGGGGTTGGCTTTAAATATTGTTCCATTTCATCCTTTCAGATAATTCATCCCCCTGTTTCAGACAAGGTACCACATGCATTACTGATAACCAGCTTGAAGTTTCTGGGGACCCTCTCCATATTTTAGATGTTATGGCGTCTCTGTGTATTTTACTCTTCTCCAGTCTACTGCCCAGTGAACCAGGGCTGCCTTCGCCTCCTCAGACTATCAGCTCCACCACCTCAACCCACAGAGACTTCTGGGCTCTGCCTGCGTTTCCCCTCCCTGCACTGTAACCTAGGCACTTTCCCAGGGCAGGAATTTGGGGAAATTTCAGAATTCATCTCTTTTACTTCCAGTCTCTCAGGGGACACTGTCAGGGGACACTGTGCATTGTTCCCTGATGTCCAACATAAGAACAACTGTTGCTTAATGTTTTTTTTCCATTTCTTTAATTGCATGAGCGAACTAAATCTGGTCCCTGTTCTTCCACCTTAGTCAGAAGGGAAAAATCTCTTCACTATTTGTAAACCATCAGCAAAGATGTCTCCTTCACCCACTCCTGCTCCCACTTGTCCACCTAGGTGCTAAGACAGCAGCAGTGAAGGTCTTCATTCATTCATTTCTATTTTTTCAGTTTTTGATGATAAAAACATTTAGTGCTTTGAATTTTGGTCTGATTGCTGCTTAAATATATGAAATTTGTATTGATATGCAGTATTTTTTATTATAATTACTGTTTAGACATTGTTATGTCAGTTTATTTTTCCTTTTTCATCTGAGAGTTAATAGATTTTATTTTTGATTTACAGATGAAAGGACCTTTTTGTTCTTTATTTTTGTCAATAATCTTTAATCTTATTGCCCTGTAACTGAAGAGTATTTTTTTGGTAATATTTTTACTTTAGGAAAGCTCCTGATGCTTTATTTGTGACCTACTATATGCTTGATCTTTTAAATAACAATTTGTTTTTAAGCATTATTTTTATTTTGTCTTCATCTTTAATATTTCAAACCTCCTTCTGATTTCCAATAAATTTCTTAAATCTCCCCTATCAATAACCGTTTACTCTTGACAACTGTTCCAAAATACTAAACGGAGACAGCTCCAGTATGTTTTCATTGATGAAACAGAACGTAACTGTTTTAAGCACATTCCTTATTGAGCAGACCTTTTTCCCGCTACCTATATATTCTTTAATTCATGAAAAATTTATCCAGTATAATGTGGGTACTATAGATGCCAGGTTGAAGCCTTGGTCCTTTCCCCAGAGGAAACATGATAATCTGCAGTTATTCCCTCTTCGAGTTTTTCTACAATTTCCTATGGTGTTGTTTCTATATTTCCAAGTACAATATTCCGAAGCTTTACTGATGTCAGAGTGTTACTCAGGTTAGTGTAAAACCTGTCCAGAAACCCTCCGCTGACGAACACTGCAACAACAGGGCACATCAGTCTCATCTCGCCCTGTTCTCTTACCTTTCCTTGACTTGAAAAACCTCTGGCTTTGATAATTAGTATATTCCTACTACGAGTATAAAATAAAAAGAAGCCCACATATAATTATAAGTATAAGACTAAATTGGTAAAAAAAATCACAGGGATTAATAATGAAAAGGTATTTGTGGGATGGAGAAAGTCAAATGTTTCAACTGGCACACAGGTGTATATCTAATATTTTATAAAAGTAAAACTTCAATATTAATAGCATCAAATGAAAACTAAACTAACTTCAGCTCAATTTTTATTTTTACAAAACGATGATAAAAATACCAGCTTTATGGTGTTGTTGATAAGATCAGAATTAATGAATGCAAAATCTTTCTTCACACATAGCAGGTACTGCTGTATACTAATTCATTTTTATTATTATTAATTTATAAAGATACACATTTTTTAAATGTTTAAACAATTATCCTGAGACAAAATAACTTAAAGGCAGTTCAAGGATGCATTTTGGAGAAATATAGATGTTTTCTCTACCAGTAGTTGAAAAGGAAGAGTAGGAGTCTATGTTATTTCTGCTGGCCTGAGTTTATTTCCAGTAACACATAGTGGTCACAACAAAGCTTTCAAATATGACTTTGTATATTTCAAATGTCATGGGAGAAGCTGGAACTACACAGGAGAAAATCATTGCCAGATATTCTGGTTCTCTTCTCTTATTTAAAAAAAGCTAACTCAACTCATCCTTCATTTTTCTGCATAAACACGCTCACTTCCGCAGTGGGGCTATCCTCTTTAAACTAGACTCCTCTAAAGTCCTATGCCAAAACCCCAATTTCCCCTATTACAATATTAATCAATTTTCATAGCTTTTTGTTAAAGATTTTATTTAATTTATTTTTAGAGAGAGGGAGAGGGAGGGAAAAGAGAGAGAGAGAAACATTGATGTGAGAGAGAAATATCAGCTGGTTGCCTCTGATACCTCCCCTGACGGGGGACCAAACCCAGGCAAGCACCCTGATCAAGAATTAAACCAGGAAACTTGCATTTGTGGGATGTCGCCCAACCAACTGAGCCACACCAATCAGGACCACATTTATTTTTAATTATATTATACTTTTCAATATATTGCAAACTTCATAAAAAGAGGAGACAGGCCTATCTTAACTCATTGTGGGTCTCCAGCACCAAGCAGACTGTTTGGCACAACATTGGAACTCCAATTTATTTATTAAACAAATGAATACATTCCCTAATAAATGTACAAATTTAAATTTAGGGTCAGAGATAGCTCTAGAATCTGAGTTTGAAGCTGACACAGGAGAAGATGCAACTTACACTTCCAAAGGTTTTGATAAAGTAAGAAAAGTTATTTGCATCCCCAAAGCAACATTTCTATTACTGATGATCATCACAGACTCTCAGGGACCTTCAGAATTGGCATTACTGTGGAACCAGCTAGGACTTCGTAATCTGCTGCTACACATTGAATATATACATAGTCAGGTTCAACTAGTGTAGAGAACTAGCTATGTACCAGGCTAAGTGCTGTGTGATTTATCACATAATTTCACTCAATGGCACAAACTTTAAATGTGGTAGGATGACCATTTCTACTGTAAAGGAGAGTGGCTACAAAAGATATAACTAGAGCAAAATAATCTGGCTTGTTAGCAGAAGAACCAGATGCATATACAGGATGTAAACTTGCGTGTTAAGAGTCAATGTTTTGGGTAAAGCAGAGTGATGTGATTATGTTCCAGCTGTTTTGCATGGGGCAGGCAGGTCTGCACATGTTATCAGTGAGCTCAACTGAAGCCTAAATTAACTTATTTATAGCATATCTTAGGAATTAGTGCTATGGTTACTAACATTCACTTGCTGTCAGACATTAGATCTTTAAGCTTTCTAACCTTCATTTTCCTTATCTGCAAAGTAAAAATGCTATGTGTTTTGTTTCATGGGTTCATTGGGAGAAAGTTTCATTGTATTTACATAGTACTTCAAAATTTTAAAGGGATTATTAATACAGCTATCATCGCTTTTTTTCTTACTCCATTCCTATTTTTCTCAGCAAAGTTTGTTCACTTTCTTATTTTTATTTTCATTTTTATTATTTTTGGAGATTTATAACCACATAGGTTATTATTCCTGCATTCTTTCAGTCCTGTGAACATCATGCTATTATGGTTACAAATAGGAAAATTACTTTCAGATTCTGACATAATGAAAATCAAATAAGGTTCCCAGAAAAATAACAAAAAAGCTTACATTAACTGTTAGCTATGTCATGGTTACCATTAAAATGCATACAAATTCAAGAAAGGTTGATGGAAACAACATTGGACTTGACTTTTAAACATAGCTCTGCATTTATTAGCATAGTGGCCTTTATTCTGAAATCCTCATCCATAAAATGGGGATAAAAAACTCAAACTTTCTGAAAGTCATCATATTCACTCAAATTATAAATAGTAATGTTATAAAGAGTTTACATTGTACTCACATAGTCAGTATTTAAGGAAGGCATTCATTTAAGGGAAAACATACTTTCTATATTTAAAACCAACTTTTATTTGTTTTTTAAAAATATTTTTAAGGAATCTCTGAAAAGCCCTTACCCATAATGTTAAGTAAATTGATGAGGAATGGACTATATTTTTTGACAACACACTGTAGACTCGCTGTGCACTTTCAGAAGTGCAATATTTATGACAACCTTCAGAATATGAATAGATATCTCATTTTTACATCAGAAACAAAATAAAGTTTATGCTATCACAAAAAAAACTTTTTGTGGAAAATATTTCTTGACCTGTTATTATCAGCAACAAGTTGACCTAAGTATTGCCAGAATTTGTAGTGAGATCAAAATACATCTGAGGCAAGTCAAGTTGTCATCTTTTTCCCCTCCCTTAAAGGTTGGGTCATATAGAGGCAGCAAAACGCTTTCTGTTTCCTTTAGTGTGTTCCACCCAAGTCACACAGCCAAGTTTCAGTACCATTATGTTTGTAGAATGAACTTCAAACACCTTTTCCCTAATTTGAATTGATCAGAACATCTTCAAAACATCTTCCTAACCTGGTGCACTGCCCAGGAAGTCTAATAACTTTTGAGAAGAGAAAATGAAATGTATTGGCTAAGACAGAGCTACCTGGAAAATTAGGAGGTTTTAATAAGACTATCAGTACTCCTAGCTTTGCCAAGAGGCGGCCGAGTGGGATGCAGTAAGAACTCTAGGCAGCTTTAAAATAAACTCGCTGATTAAATGAAAGTGTAAGAAACTATCAGCTGTCAGAATTGATATGTTTCCTTGCAATAATGTAAAAAGTCATCAATGTCAGAATTATGATTAGTAGATTTTCAAAACTGATTCAATTTTCCTACATGGCATGGTTTGGAGGTAATGGGAAAGTCTACTCTCTCAAAACTCTACGTCCCTTTCAAGTCCTGAGATGCTTACGACCTGAGTTTCTAAACAGGCCTTTTAAGGCTTTCCAGAGGGAAGGGGCACACAGCAAGGTAAGGGTGTAACACAGGAAAAACAAGCTGGATTATTGCCAAACCTCAGCAGAGAAGAGCATTTTCCTTGCATTATTCACCATGACTCCAGGCTCGTCCTCAGGGTCTCAGACTCAGAAATTCGCTTCGAGAGCATTCTGGGAATGGATGTTTGCCTTAGGAACTCACTCAGATTAACTAACTCATACCTGTATAATAGATAAAACCAGATGCTATCTGTAGGACTGAAATTGAGAACTACAGCCAGCTGTGTATGCAGGACCCTCATCCTCACCCAGAGCACCTGTCTCCAAGCAGTCCGACTACAGTAAAAGTCAAATTATAATAAGAAGTTGAAGAAGGATTTATTACTCCATGATTTGAATGTTTAAATTAATCATACCAGGTGACTAGTTTAAAATTAAGAGTGAGCCCTTTCAGGAAGCAACCCTTTCCAAGTTTTTAAGATGCCTCACTCCCCCCGTTCTCCAGCTGCCCACTCTGCATACAGACTTCCTCTGGGAGAAATAGCCCAACGAGCTACTAACAAGCGGGCTGTTCAAATCAGTTTCTCAGGTAACTTTTATCCTAAGAGGTAGGAAAGACATAATTAGATCACAGATAACTTTGGTAGGAAAAAAATGTCAACAAGACATAAGGGTAAAGAGACAAGTGCTGAAGATACATTCTACTACTTCATAAGTTTAATAGAGCCTGTTTTGTGGCTTACTTCTGTTTGGGTATAAGCAGCCTCCTTCTCTAGAGTTCAGACACCCATCAAAATGACACAAACGTGACCCAGCAATTACCCTTCTGGTTATTTACTCAAAGAAAATGAAAACAAGCAGCTATATGCACCCCTATGTTTATTGCATTATTTATAATAGCCAAGATATTGAAGCAGACTAGGTGCCCATTAATAAGTGAATGAATAAAGATGATGTGATATATATATACACATATACATATTATTATATCAGATATATACATTATATGTATATACACTTATGTGTGTGTGTGTGTGTATATATGTGTGTGTGTATATATATGTATGTATGTGTATATATATATATATATATATATATATATATATATAGTCTGTCCAGAAAAAGTCCAATCATTGTTAATATAATGAGAATGGTTTGCACAACATCAGTGTAACCTGGCAGGCAAGGAGGGTGAAATGGAATGTACATGTGTGAACAATGACAACTTCACTGTATTAGTCAGTGGGGGCGGTAGATGCCATTGAGTGAGCATGTATACTGTGTGTCTGTCACATTCAAAATGACTGAGTGAGTAGAGCAATGAATCTGCATCAAATGTTGCTTTAAGCTTGAACATCCCTCCATGGAAACTATTTGGATGATTCAGAAGAGCACAGTTATGGGCAACTGGAGATCGGCAGCTTCGTTTTGACAATATGCCTGCTCATGCATCATGTCTTGTGCAGAGTTTTCTGCTAAAACATCAAATCACTCAGGTGACTTAGTCCCCCTACAGCCTAGATTTGGCACCTTACAACTTCTGGGTATTCCCAAAACTAAAATCACCTCTGGAAGAAATCTCAGACTGTCAATGAGATTCAGAAAAGTATGATGGGGCACCTGATGACTGGTGGGAAAGTTGTGTGAGGTCCCAAGGTGTCCAGTTCGAAGGGGACTGAGGCATCATTGTTCTGTGTACAATGTTTCTTATATTTTATACTTTTTTCAATAAAGATCTCTATTTTCATATTACAGACTGAATACTTTCTAGGCAGTCCATATATATGGACCCCCCAAAGAAAAAAAAGGAGTTATCTTCTTGAGGGCAGGCCCCTTGTAGTACAGGGTGCCCCCACTGGGTGAATGTTCTAGGAACCCACCTGTATCAATGTACCAGCTGGCATTGTTGTGAGAGGTTGCATTCAGCTTCACTGAATTTTTTCTTAAGACTCTTTCAACACATTTGCCCATTTCATGATGGGTGATTTATGAGCACATCTGCCCACACCACACTGAGTCTTCAACAGTTTGTTTTTGTTGTTGTTTTTTGGGTTTTTTTGTTAAACCTTCTTTAACTTTATTTTTCTTATTGTTGTACAAGTACAGTTTTCCCCATTTGCCCCCTACTACTCCTCCCCTCTCCCATCCATTCCTACCTCCCCCCCTTGATCCTATCCCCGTTTGTCTTTGTCCAGGTGTCCTTTATACACTCTCCTTGAGGACTCCTCTCCTTCTTTCGCACATTATCCCCTTCCCCACCCCTCTGGTTACTGTCAGTTTTTCTTTATTTTAATGTCTCTTGTTATATGCTGCTCACTTGTTTGTTTTGTTGATTAGTCTCTGCATATCGGTGAGATCACATGGTATTTGACTTTCACTGCCTGACTTATTTCACTTACATAATGCTCTCCAGATCCATCCATGCTGTTGCAAAGGGTAGGAGCTCCTTCTCTCTTTCTGTTGCATAGTATTCCATTGTGTAAATGAACTATGATTTTTTGATCTACTCATTTACTGATGGGCACTTAGGTTGCTTCAAAGAAATCTCTATGGTCAATTAATATTTGACAAAGGGGGCAGAAGCATAAACTGGAGTAAAAATAGCCTCTTCAGCAGATGGTGCTATGTGCAAAAAAATGAGACTTGACCACCAACTTACACCATACACAAAAATAAACTCAAGATGGATGAAAGACTTATATATAAGTTGCAGCACCATAAAAATCCTAGAGGAGAACATAGGCAGGAAAATCTCAGATATTCCATGCAGCAATATTTTCATTGATGTGTCCCCAAAGCCAGGGACATAAAGGAAAGAATAAACAAATGGGACTTCATCAAAATAAAAACTTTCTGTATAGCTAAAGTGTTCAGCAGTTTTTGATTCAAAATGACATGACCCTCCTTATTCACCCAGTCTCACCTGAGTGACATTTTTTGTTTCTCCAGATGAAAAAAACCCTCAAATGGGGAAGTTTTGCCAATGTGGAAGAGGTGAAACAAAAAACAGCAGAAACACTAAAAGGCATCAAAATTGATGAGTTCAAAAACTGTTCTGAGCAGTGGGTAAAAGTCTTGATAGGTATATTGCATCATTACTTTGAAGGTGACTGAAGTCTAAACATGTAGGAATAATTACATAATTTTTTATAAATAAATTTCTTTTCCTAGAGGGCCTTCTTTTGCACAATGGAATATTACTCAGCAATAAAAAAGGAATGTAAACTCACATTTGGTGACAACAAGGACAGACCTAGAGGCTATGTGAAATAACTCAGGCATAGAAAGACAAATACCATGTGATTCCACCTATGTGTGGAATTGGAAAAAAAAAAAAAGAAAAACAAAATAGAAACAGACTTATAGATACAGGTAACAAACTGATGGTTTCCAGAGGGGGGCAGGGAAATAGGTGAAAAAAGTGAAGAGGAATAAAAGACACATACTTTCAGTCACATAGTAAGTTACGGGGATACAACATAAAGCAGGGGGAATATAGTCAATGAAAATCACAACTTTGTATACAGATGGTTGGTTACTATACTTATGGTGATTACATTATAAGGTTTATAAATGTCAAATCATTATGTTGTACAACTGAAACTAATGTAACCTTGTATGTCAACTATAATTTAATAAAAATAAATAAATAAATAAAAATAAATTTCCCTTTGAAGTAAGGATAAAAACAGTCACAAAGCCCATTTAGCTTTATTACTTTAGGAGTGAAATTTATTGTGAAAGCCCTTATTTATTCCTTTTAAGCTCTTATTAAGCCTTTCTTTATTCTGAAAGCCCTTTATTATTTTACACAAACATAAAGTTATAAATTAAATAAGCGTGGTTGCATAACATGCTCATAAATACCATAGCTCTAAAAAAAGGTCTCACTTGAAGTCTCAGCTCACCCATTTTCTAGCTGTGAGACTCTCTCTAAACATGGGAATAGTAAGAGTACCTAACTCACAAAGTCAGAGTAAGGACTGCACTGGAGCATATAAAGTCTTGGCAGCATGCCTGGTGCATAGCGACATAAATTCCGGTTGCTACTGATGTTGCCTCTGATGTTACCATTGTTGCTATTGTGGGAGTCTTCTGACATCCTCAAATTCCTCCCACATTATAGAAAATGATTTATTTTCTATGGAATAAGAACAGTCTAGTTCAGATCATCATCTCTTGTCTGGTCTCTTGTCATACTCTGATTGTTCTTTTCTCAAAAGGGTGCACAGCTGTGTGTTGTACAGCTGAACAGGCAGTTCTCCTGACTTCAGCTCCGCAATGGCCCCCTACAGGGGCTCAAGCCCTTTACGAGGTCTTTGTAGCTAAGTGTCTGCCCAGCTCTCCAGCCTCTTCTGACTTTATGACCCATTAACACTATTAACCTTCAGTCTTTTACATATCACACTGTCTCTCACATCCATGCAACTGCTTGAGTCTCTCTGTCCTCCTGGAATGCCCTCTCATCCCCTATTAGGTTAACTCCTGCATATCATTGAATAGTCAGTTCTTAAAGTCTTTCCTAACCTCTCCAAATTCAATGGTTGCTTCTCCACTATATCTCAGCACCTAGTACAGTTCTTGGTACACTGCAGGCTCTCAAAGAATAAATGGATGGAAGGATACCACTCTGATAGGGCACCCCACTACAGAGATGAAGAAATGGAGGTACAGAAACTGCATTTGCAGATTTGAAGTATAATATCAGTCAGATTATGAAAACAGTATATATATATATATATATATATATATACTGTAGTATATATGAAAGTATATACACAGCAGAACTTTCAGAGCTATTTTTGTTAAATGTAAAGGTCAACAGATCATTTCAGCACAAACTATTCACTGACTTCTTAAATTGATCCAGTTCTTATGGAAGGATACAGTCTAAATCATTTCAAATATTTCACTTTTTAAGTCTTTAGACCCATGATAATGAGTTTAAAGTTTATTCATTTTAGTGAAGAAAATGATTGAAACTGTTATGCATGGATCATATAATTAGTCACCATTATTAACTTACACATTTAATTTGTTCAAGTCAAAACAAGATTTTTCATAAGCCAGTACTACAAGCTCGAGCAAGTAGCTAAGAAATGAAGAGTGCCATTTCTGGTTGGTCTTCCTCATACTTTATGTTATCACACATAACCTAGATTCTGGACTTAGTATTTATCTGAAGTTTTTTTCAATAATGAGATTAAATGAAGCTAATCTATTCTATCCCAGCTGTATTGGCTTTGTAATATCAACATGGTACAAATATAGGGGATTTTTTTAGTATGCTGAACAGTCATAATTCAGATAATATTTAACTGGCAGATGCTGGGAGATAATGGTTCTGAAATAGTAATGGCAATTGAGAAATAACCACATGCCTCAAATACATAAAAAGGGCATGTTGTTAGGGTCTTATACCTGTAACTTTCAAGAAGTATGGTTACTTCATAAGCACAGCCTCCACATGTTAACTCATTGACATTTGGCTTACTTAAACATTTAAGGAGTTTCTGAATGACATTTCAAGCTAGGTAACCATTGCTTCCTCATTACTGACATTAGAGTTTAACCACAGAGAATGCTCTATTTTAGAAATGCAAGCAAAGGATGTCACTTTAAACACTGGGATAATAACTCCAAGTTCATATTTAATCTGCTTTAACAGAACAAAATCAATCCTTAGAACCTGTTTTATATCTGGGTCCAATCTTCAAGTAGCCCCAATTAGATGAAAGATAGCAACTCTTTTTTTTCCAGAATAATTAGAAATATGTCATTGTACATGAGAACATGTTCCAGATGACTAAATATTTAGTCATCTTTGTAGTTCCATATTTTACAAATGTCAATAGTAAACAACAGTTTAAGGAAGTAGAGTATAATGGAAAGACTTCAATCCCAGTTAAGTGGTAATTAAGACCCTGCTCCTACTACTCACAAGCTATGTACAGGACTTTTGACAAGTCACTTAGCATCCCTTAGCCTCAGTTTTACTATCTGTGAAAAAAATATGATACTACCCTTTAACGTTATTCTGAGGGTTGGTCTCAGACACATAAAAGGGGCCCAACAATTAGTCGATATTATTGTTCATTCTATTATTATGCTTAGAGACTGACTGAATTTTAAAGCCAAAGAAAGACTGTATAAAGAGAGGTAGAAAAGTTTCAAATTCAAGTTCTGTCTGAGACAAAGCAAGCGTGTGAGTAAGGGGGACAAAGGGTAGAGCAGGGGAGCTCTGCTGGAATCAGGAAATGTATGAAAGTCTCTTTAAGGTTTTTAGATTCAAAATCTTTTAAACATCATGGACCAAAAAAAAAAAAAATCTCACTTCAGTTCTTTAAATCTGATCTCAGGCCATCAATCTATAAAGCCTAATGTTCCAATATAATAATTTTAAAAGTAAGAAAGCCAATGCTCAGAGAAGGCATTACTTGCCCTAATCACCCAACAGCTTCATGGCAGAGTTGAAATGAGAATCTGCTTCTCCAGTGTTTCTTTGAGCGCCTTCTTTTAATCCTAAATTTGTCTCTTTCTGAAATCCCTAAGAAATCTAATTTCCTTTTCTGGTTTTTGCACGTTGCTTTTCTTGGACAAAGTTAAACCTATTTTCCTCAACAATCTTGGTCAATGAGCAAACAACTTCACTAACTTCCTCATTGGGCTTCAAATAATGAGGCTCAGATAAAATGCTCTCCCAGCACAAATTCTTCTGATTTTTCAGTCCTGGAGATAGCTGGCTGCAGAGCTTTCTTCCCTCTTTAATCTCCAGTCTCTAATCCCACCAATTTTCTTTCAGCTACTCTAGTAATCATCACTGCCTTATGTAATTCAGTCTTGATTTATCTTTCATATTGTTCTGAGATCAGTAATTCCATCTAGCATTCAGATGAATATGATAATTGCCTAATAGCTATTAATTATATTGCTTATCATAGATATAATAATGTCAATCAGTCGTGCACTACTTATTGTACATATGTAGCTGTATATAGACAGTTTCTACTTTGGCTGAGCAACAGCTGTGAGAGCTACTAACATTTATTATGTACTTGTTAATTGTCATAGGGGCTTTAACATGTGTTAATTCATTTAATTTTACATTAGAATGTAGGTGCTAGTATTATTTCTACTTCATGGACGAAGAAGTTGGGTTACAGAGACATTAAGCAATTTGCCTGAGGTCACATAGCTGTAAGACTTGGAAGTGTGCCCCAGAGCACATGTTTTTAGCTATTACTCATACACTCTACTATCCCTTACAATCTATTCATATTATTTAAACAAAAGTTGTATTAAGTTAAAAGAATTTCAAAGAAAATGAGAGTCTACATCACACATTGGACTAAACTCCCTTCTTATATCTTTCCTTCCTTCTTTCCTTCCTTCCTCAGATGTGTCCTGAGTTCCTACAATGTTGAAGCAACATATCAAGGTTTTTGTCCATTGCTACCAACATGACTGAACTCTGGATCACTGTGTGAAGTGCTGGCTTAATAAACAAACTTCTTGTTCAACCAGTCTGTTCAACCCTATGCCTAATGACCCTAAGGACCCAGTCTGTGTTTGTTTTACATTTTATCTAGCTTGTACATGGCAGGACACCACAGGCCTTTGCTGAATCAGATAGTCTAGCACCTGGACTACTAGGGGTAGGTGAAGCAGTGATCCATTCACACTGAAGAAGCAATTTGACTTTGGGAAGAAACATGCTAAATAAAAGTTCTTAATCAGAGTGGTACTGATTTCTATCAAAATATGAATGAAAAGTAATATATAACAGTGCTTCTGACAAGCCCGATATTTAACCAAGATTATCTACATGTATTACAGGCTTATGCTTGTTTGCAACCTTGGCAAATTTTCTTTTGTCATTATAATTTACAAGAGCATAATTTACTTTCATTTACCCATATAACAGGGAGGATGTTAAGTAAAAAGTCTTTCAAAAAAGCTACATCCTTTAACAAATGTAAAACACATGGAAAATTAAAACAGCCAACTTTAAAAAGAAAAATGGAGTTTTCTAGCTACTGACTGATATCTAAATGTAAAGCATTTGTCTATAGTAGTATATTTGCCTTACTTATGTTATAACATTTATTGAGTTCATTTTGGTTTAGCATACTTTTTCCAGCTATTGAAAAAATAGTGAAAGTGTTAGTAGTCATAGTATCTATAATGATGAAAACAGAGCTTACGTATATTTTGTGTGACTTTTACGGCTCTAAGGCTGATATTCTACCAATCAAATGGCAAATTAACCATACCCTAATTCCCAATATTAATCTTTAAATATTTTTTTACATTAAAAAAATGCTTATAGTCATCTACTTAAATATTTTATTGTTGTGCTTTTGGTTATTAGTAACCAAAAGTTTAAATTAAAGAGTATTTTCCCATGATAGATCAGTCTTAAACGTTAGTTGTTTTTAACTATATTATCATTTAGATTGTTTTTTTGTGTGAGTGATTATAGGCAGAGAGATCTTACAATATAACAACTTTGGAAAATTGTCTAAATAACTCTCTGTTGAAAGAAAGGTGTTTGGACAGATCTGTACTTACTCCTTTCGGTATGTGACAAACGCAAACGTCAAGGGAAGGGGTGAATGGGGAAAGATTGCCTAATGGGCATGGGATGTGCTTTTTCAGTGATAAAAATGTTCTGGGACTGGAACTAGATCATAGTGGGGGTTGCACGACACTGTAAACATATTTAATACTACTGAATAGTACACTTGAAAATGGATAAAATGGTCAATTTACTGTTACATGAATTTATCACAATAAAAAAGTCAGTCAACAGAATTCACAAATTTAACAGAATAAAGGGAGGAAATACCATCTCAATAGATGTAGGAAAAACACTGGATACATTTTCTATACCTATATTTATGACCAGAACTCTCAATAAGTTGTGGAATGCAACTTTTTCAATGTGCTAAGGGGCATCTACAAAAATTTGCAGCAAGCATCAAACTTAAAAGGGAAAGATCGAATGCTTTTCCCCTACGATCAGGAACAAGGCGCAGGTGCACGCTATCAGCGTAACTATTTTGGGGGCCTTAGCCAGTACAATAAAGGAAGAAAAAAATAAACTCAGGTTGAAAAGGAAGAAGCAGAATTTTGTTTATTCATGGAAAACATAATTGTGCATAGAGAAAATCCTAAAGACTCTACAAAAACAGGTGCTAGGTGAATTTAGCAAAATCACAGGATACAGCTCAATAAACAAAAATTGATTATATAGTATATGCTAACAATGAAAATTGGAAATTGAAATTTAAAGTACTATTTACAATGATATTAAACAGCATAAAAATTTCTAGATCTCCTCACTATAAGATACAACACACTACTAAGAGAAATTAGGAATTCCTAATTAAATAGGTATAGATATATAATGTTCTTGTATTAGAAAACTCAGAGTTGCTGAGATGTCAATCTCCCTCAGTTGATCTATAGACCCAATAAAATTCCAGTGAAAACCTAGCCGGGCTTTATTTTTGCAGAACTTGGCAACACAATTTTTAAATTTACATAGAAATACAAAGAATCTTTTTAAAAAATCAATGGCATTTTTCCATAAAAAAATTTATACTAATTTAAAATAGGACCCTAGCAAACTTTATAAGAAAAATACAAACCAACTGTTTTTCTCAATTGGATTTCTCTATGAAGAGTAAAATCTGAACTGTAAATAGTACATTGAATCTAACAAAGAAAACATCAGGCATCGTGTGGATTGCTGTATTCTGCTTTACTCACATTCAGTAAAGCACAATGAATTTGGAATACACTCACATAAAGAGCAACATGACAAAGAACATGCCTGTTTCCTGCTAATATTGAACTCTAATCTAGGTGGTCTGCAAAGACAGCAAAAATGCAAAAAGCATAAAGCATATATTTGTCAGTCCTTTCTTAGCAGCCACCTTAAAAGAAGACTGATTGAAATCTAACAGGAAAGCCTTGTGTATGCATCAAATAATAAACTGTGAAAATCATACCAAATAAAGCAACTTGACTGAAAAGCTTGCCAAGGGTTGTTTGCTGGTGAGCAGTTGCCCCCGGATTTGCTAGTAATGTCATCATGCCTGATTGCTATTGATTTCAAACCCATAGTCCTACGCTCAAATTGAAATATCTTCTCGTTTATAGCAGAATTGCAGCACTGATTCAATAATTTTTTTAAAAAGTTATCTGAATTGGAATCAGTTCTTGGAATCCAAACTCAATATGCTTTTCCTTTTTCTAGCCAAATACACTTAATTCAAATGATTCTGCTTCCAATAGCAAAAGTGATCAAATTTTGTAAATACACCAGAGAGCCCCCTGGGAATCATGGATACTCCTAAAAAGTAAAAATAATAAAGTCTTACATTAGTGGATAAAATGTTTTATGGTTTTCTTTATTTAGTCAGGATTTTCTGAATACCTACTATGTTTCAAGCACAGTGAAAGATGCAGAGGATACAAACATAAGGAAGACATGGAGTCTTACTTGGGCTTGAAAAATTCATGTTGAAGGCATTGGAGACAAATGTAGGCCTGTGAAATGAAACAGCGGACAGCAATAATAATGCTCTAAGGGGGCCGCTGGGGTAGGAACCACTTAATAGGAGAGTCCAGAAAGCCGTCGTATAATGGTTAATAATTGAGTGGGGTCTTAAAATATATGGACGAAGATTCTTTTAAGCATAGAGAATAGTGTAGGCATGGAATGCTGATAGGACATGAAGTATTTAGGGGATGACATGAAGTACAGTTCGGTTAGACCACTGGGTGAAGGACTGGATCACATGGGGTGGTTGTAGGTGGTGAAGATGCAGTAAATAACCTTCTCAAAACAAAAAGCTGATATTATCCTGTATTTAAAATTTTTTATGGCTTACCCTTTTGCTTAAATAAATCAAACTTCCTTTTGAAATGTGTGGTGCCTTGAATAATGTCTTTCCCTCCTCATCTGTGCCACTCTTTCCCTTTACGTGCTATGCTACATGCCAAACACACAGGAAATTTTTTCTAATATTTACTGAGAACTTAGAGGTGCTGTAGATGCTGCAATGAGCAAAACAGGCCCTGCTTCAGGGTTTTTGCATATGCTGTTTTCTTCATTAGCACACTTTTCCTTCCAGTCTTTGCATTAATAGCTCCTCTACTATTTAGGCATCAACCTCTATGGTCACCATAGGAGAGCATTCCTTATGCATTTGAAATAATAATGACTCTGATTATTTACTTTTTCAACTTTTGCTTGTTTCTTCCCACTAGAATGTAAACTCCATGAGGAAAAGCATCTTCGATTGTTTTATTTACTGTTGTATCAACCATGCCTAGAATAGTGCCTGGCTCAGAGAAAGAAAATCAGTAAGTATCTGGAATGAACAAATGAATAAAATTAGCTGCAATTTAGAAATATTTTACATATTTGTTTTTATTTTATTTTACTTATTTTTCTTTTATTGTTTTTCTGCTTTCCAAATTAGAATGTAAATTCATGAGAGCAGGAACTAAGTCCATCTTGTTCACCCATTATCTCTTCACCATGATTAACATGGTAGCTGCTGGCTAACAGGTGCTAAAAACTTGACAGACTAATAAATGGAAAGAAATGGAGGAGTTAAGGAGACAGGAAGGATGAAGAAGACATACTAAAATAGAAAATTCATGGGGAAGAGCTGGATGACTTTATTGGTTTTGTTTCATCTTGGATACATGAAGAAATGAGTTCAGTTTAGATATGTCAAGTTTGACACACCTCCTGCATGCAAGTTTAAAATATGAAACTTGAAGTTGGAATTCCTAAGGAATACATATAGAGTCTTCAGTAGTTATGAATTGAAAACACAGGAGTGAATAAGATTAACTTTTGAAAATTGGAAATACATCCTCAAAGTGGAGGTCAAATAAAAATAAAAAATATGTTACTTGATTTGTTTCATTGATATATACCCAGATGTATCTTGATATTATGAGGTTGAGTCTTCTTAGGGGAGTGATTAGTCTACTAATTTCAGTAATAACATATAACTATTACATATGCTCTACATAGGTTTAATTTTTAACCCCTATATTTTTGCAATAAGATAAAAAATCTCATTAATAAGTAGAAACTCACTAATAAACTCCCTCCCTACTTGTGACCTATATATGCGTATACATACACCATTATATAACTTCTAAGTCCACTACCAAATAATATAAAGAAGATTAATGTGTAATTTATTAATAGAAAATCCTATATGTGTTAAAATTTCCAGAGCATGAAACTTATAATAAAGCTTAATTAACCTGAGACCTAAAGATGCATAGACAAGCAATGATCAAAAGAGAACGACAAAGGTGGAAATCATAGAGACTCTTTATAAGGGTGCTAATTAGCCAGTCCTATATAAGATATCACTCAGAAACAAGTACCAAAACAACTAGACTATCACTATCATCATGGTCTCACAGTAAATTGCATAATTCTAAAGCAAGGAGTGACAAAATCTTCCTTTATAAGGGCAGATAGTAAATATTTTAGGTTTTGTTGGTCAAGACACAAAATTGAGAAAATTATTTAGGTAATTATAAAACATAAAGAAAACATATTCATAAAAATTCAAACAATAATGATAGATTTTAACTTTTTATAAGATAGGTCTACTAATAAGAATAAAAGTTCTTGTTTTTTAAATAACATTTTGCTTAACTGATGTTCAAATATAGCTATCTATCATCAAAATCTATTGCCAATGATCATCTGTTAATGCTGACCTACTTGAAAATATCTTTTCACACAGCCAGATATTGCCAAATACTGATGTCAGTCCATAAAACTATGATTTTAATTGAGCATATTCATTGCTTGGAGGGCATTTATAAAATTCTATCACATTAAACTTGTATAGTTTCTATTTAGCACATTATTATTGCAAGTTAATCACTTCCAACTGAAAGTTATGGGAACTTTTAAGTATAAAAATTTCCTTTGGGATCCTGGACTTCCAGTCAAGATGGAGGCATAGGTATACATGCCTCACTTTTGTACACAACTATAGCAAAATATACAAAAAGACTACAAAACAAGTATCACATAGAAATTTCAGAAAATTGAGCTGTGTGGAAGTCCTACAGCCAAAGATTTAAAGAAGTCACATTCACCCAGACAGGTTGGAGAGGTGGAGACGTGGAGAGGTGTGGACAGGCATGGAGAGGTGTGGAGATGAGAACAGGAAGTCCCACATACACACATAGTGGATAAAAAAATGGGGAGAATATCTTGGGAGTGAGGGATCCCAGCCCCAGTCCAGGCTAACCAGCCCAGGGTTCCAGTACCAGGAAGATAAGTCCCTTTAACTCATGGCTATAAAAATCCAGTGGGGGTTGGAGCAGCAGAAGAAACTGGAGGATTCTCAAGAGGCTCCTCTTAAAAGGACTCACAACAGACTTAGAACTTACGCAGACCCCCCACTGTGGGATTCAGCGCCAGAACAAGAACTAAAAGGGCACCAGTGGCAAGTGGGGAGAAAGTGAAGTGCAAGTGCCAGGAGACAGCTTCCTCCTGTAGAAAACTCCAGAGGTCAGGCAGTGGCAATTGTCCCTTCTGCAAGCACCACTGCACACTGAGCAACAGAATGGTGACACAGATTGCTCTGCCTTGGTGATTACCTAAGACTCTGCCCCTTACAACTTAATGGGTACACTTTTCTACAATAGGCCACACTCCTAAGACAGGAGTCAAAGCAACTCTACCCAGTACACAGAAACAAACACAAGGAGGCTGCCAAAATGAGGAGACAAAGAAATATAGCCCAAATGAAAGAAGAGAACAAAACTCCAGAAAAAGCTAAATGAAATGGAGATAAGCAACCTATCAGATGCAGAGTTCAAAACACTGGTTATCAGGATGCACCAGGAACTCACTGGTGACTTCAATGACATAAAAAAGACCCAGGCAGAAATGAAGGTTGTCTTACGTGAAATAAAGAAAAATCAACAGAGAACCAACAATGGAGGGGATGGAGATAAGAATCAAATCAACAATTTGGAGCACAAGGAAGGAAAAGGCATTTAATCCTAACAGAAGGAAGAAAAATGAATTTTTAAAAAACGAGATAGACTTATGAACCTCTGGGGCATCTTTAAATGTACTAACATCCAAATCATAGGGGTGCAGGAAGGAGAAGAGAAAGAATAAGAAATTGAAAACTTATTTGAAAAAATAATGAAAGAAAACTTCACTAATTTGATGACGGTAATAGACATACAATCCCAGGAACCACAGAGAGTCCCAAACAAGATGGACACAAAGAAGACTACACCAAAACACATCATAATTAAAATGCCAAAGGTTAAAGAGAAATAGAGAATATTAAAAGCAGCAAGAGAAAAGCAGAGAATAATCTACAAATGAGTTCCCATAAGAATGTCAGATTTCTCAAGAGAAACTTTGCAGGCTAGAAGGGACTGGCACAAAGTATTTGAAGTGATGAGAAGCAAGGATCTACAACCTAGATTACTCTATCCAGCAAAACTACCATTTAGAATTGAAGGTCAGATAAAGTGCTTCCCAGACAAGGTAAAGCTAAAGGAGCTCATTACCACCACGCCATAGTTATATGAAATGTTAAAGGGAATTATATAATAAAAAGAAGATGATCAAAATGATGAACATTAAAATGGCAATAAATTCACAACAATCAACAATTGAATCTAAAAATCAAACTAAGCAAACAAGCAGAACAAGAACAGAATCATAGATATAGAGATCATTTGGAGGATTATCAGTTGGGAGGGGGAAGGGATTAAGAAGAACAAATTGGTAGGTACAAAATAGACAGAAGGATGGTAAGAACAGTATAAGTAATGGAGCAGTAGCCAAAGAACTCTGTGCATGACACATGGACATGAACTAAGGGGTGGATTGCTGGAGGGAATGCGTGTACCTGGTGGAGGAGGGTAAAGGGGAATAACTGGGACAACCATAATAGTATAATCAATAAAATATATTTTAAAAATAAAAATTTCCTTTCTGCTTACATAGAGGTCTCGAAAACATTACTGGATCTATAGTGTTAGTTAAAAATATATATATTTGTTGCAAATTTGTATAGAAATGGAGTTCTTGCTTTTCATTTTACCTTTTGATAACACAGGAAGTATATAAAGCTCCTTGACATCATGTGTGTGGTAGGCAGAATTCTAAAATGACTCCCCAAATCCCACCCTCTAGTGTATACACCTTATGTAATCTCTAGGATTATTAATAGGGCTGATTTCACTCCCATGACTGGGCCTGACCACAGGAGCCCTTTACATCTAGTGTAGAGGTCAGAGATAGAGGAAGTCCGACATTTTAGCGAGAAGAATTTGCACCATTGCTGACCTGAAGATGGACAGGGCCATGCAGCAAGAAATGTGGGCAGTTTCTAGTTGCTGAGAGTGGTTCTTGGCTGCAGCCATAAAGAAAACTTGACTTTCTGTCCTAATAGCTGAAATGAATTGAATTTTGCCAAAAAAAAGCATGAGCTTGGAAGTGGGTTTTTCCCTAGAGTCTTCATAGGAGAACTTAGCCTGGCTGACACCTTGATTTCAGCATACAGAACTGTGAGTTAATTAATGGGTTTTGCTTTAAGTTGCCTAGCTGGGGTAATTTATTTAGTACTCCTTAAAGTATTGCTGTAGTTATATAGCCATAGAAAAGTAATACGAGGAGGCTCCCCAAAATGGAATTATCTTCTGGAGGTGGGGCCCCTTGTAGTACAAGATTCCCCTACTAGGTGAGTGTTCTAGGAACCCACCTGTATCAGTGTACTAGCTGGTGGTGTTGTGAGAGGCTGTGTTCAGCTTCAGTGAATTTTTTTGAAGACTCTTCCAACAGGTTGCCCATTTCATGATGGGTGATTTATGAGCACACCTTCCTACACTGCACTGAGTGTTCAGTAGTTTTTAACCAAAAATGGCATGATCCCTGTGCCCCACCCTCCCTATTCACCCCATTTCACCCTGAGCAACTGTTTTTTGTTTCCCTTAATGAAAAAATCCTCAAAGGGAAACATTTTGCAGATGTGGAAGAGGTGAAACAAAAAACAGCAGAAGCACTAAAATGCATCAAAATCAACAAGTTCAAAAACTGTTTTGAGAAGTGCAAAAAAATGTCTCAATAGGTGCATTGCATCAAATGGAGAGTACTTTGAAGGTGACTGAAGTTTAAACATGTAAGAATGAAAATACGATATTTTATAAATTCTGGGGTTTGGGGGAGTACCTCTCATATATTTGATTTGATAATTGTTGAAACAGCTTTACTGGAGTAAAATGTGCACATGTAAGCACTGTTTTGCTTGTTAAGTTTAGGTTGAGTCCATTAAGAAGCATATCAAGTCTGAAGCAAAAATAATTTCCAAAAACATCTGAAAATAGTGGTTCAAGGTTGTTCTTCTTATTCAAAAAAATTTCATTCTCAGCCCTAAGTTAAAAAAGAAAACTATAATAAGATTTAACCACTGGTAAGCCATTAAACTGCTGCATGTGGGGCAACTGAGCATATTCAGTTTCTATTTCTGACACAAATGCATGGAACCAACAATGGTTAAAGCCACAAGAGTGATTGAAGCTCACTCATTGACATTTTGGTTCAATAATACAATATAGATACAAATATTTCCACAAAGTGACTAGTGATGAATAATACTTTAAACACCTTTTATTTTCACGAACTCTGTAAATTTGTAAAACTAATCCTTTCTTTGTGCTACACAGATTTGCAACACCATTAGTTACAATATCGGTAATTCCACCTCAAGTTGTACTGAAGTCTTCTCGACATCTTTAAAAACTTTTTGCCTGTAGTTTTTCCATATAGATTATTCATAGGGGCTAATTCTTTAGTCACTTTACACTTGGCATTGGCTCCCCAAATAAACAATACTGAGCAGCATTAGCAACATCTGTTGGCTGATTAATAACCAACTCGATAATAAACAACTCAAAATCACCTGCTTCATTTTTCAATTGACTATTAATACTGTTCCCAACATCCTCAATTCTTTCAGTAACTGCTCTTATAAAAAGGCTAGTAGTCTTAAACAAGTTTATTTTCTGTGGGTAAATTATTTTCGCTACTGTGATCAAACAT
Organism: Mormoops blainvillei; assembly: GCA_004026545.1. Taxonomy (NCBI): domain Eukaryota; kingdom Metazoa; phylum Chordata; class Mammalia; order Chiroptera; family Mormoopidae; genus Mormoops; species Mormoops blainvillei. Next base: position 169,151 of record PVJD01000871.1, on the reverse strand, counting down.
GATTTAATTAACTCAGCATCAGCAAATGGCTTTCCTTACTTGACTAACAAATGAGTAACTCAGAAACACTTTGGCTGGGTCTTCACTTTCATTTTTTACTTTTGTGAAGAAATGCTAAGATGTGACATTTTAATTTTCTAATTTTTCCGACTATTGTTTTCTTATGAGTTGGGAATATTGTTGATGAGTGCTTAGTTTGGTGATAATTGACATGTGTTGTATTTTTTGGTACAACTACAGTGCCACTGCAAATTAAACACAGTGCCTTGTCAGTGCTATGATACGAACATACACACAGCGCTTGAAAGATTATAGAATTATAACAGTATCACAGCAATTGGCAGTGCACTGAGCAGCAATGAAAAGTGATGAGAGCACAATAGACGGTCTCTGTGGTGGCTACTCAACTTTGTCATTGTAGTACATAAACAGGTGGGCAGACTGGGTGACCTGCAACTTGAATATAATTCCCATAGCTTGCCAGGCCCTGCTCTATATGTTCAGATGCAAACCAGGGCAGTTTGTTGATCAGGGTCCCCATGTATTGCTACAGAGTTCACATAACATATGGATTAAATATGAATCTGGAAGAACATAAAATATTCACTTCAGAAAAATCATTTTGCTTGAGTCTTGATGTAAGATGCATGATAAATGAGGCAAACATCAAAATATTCCTTGATATGCTCCTTAAGGCAATGTTTCTTGATGTGTGATCCGTGGATCAAGTATCTTGTGGGGGGGGGTGCTTATAATAAACACATATTAATATCCCTCTTCTAATTTTAATTCATTAGAAACCTATACTTTTAATAAGTTATCCAGTTAATTTCTATATATTATAATTCAAGAAACACTTCCTTAAGATAGAGATATTTTGTTAGGTGTCATAACTGACCAAAACAATATTTCATTCTCGTCGTGAAAACAAAGGAGCCCATTTCTTTCTTTTTTTTTAAGATTTCATTTATTTATTTTTAGAGAGAGGGGAAGGGAAGGAGAAAGAAGAGAGAAACATCAATATGTGGTTGCCTCTTGTGCGCCCCCCACTAGGGACTTGGCTGGCAACCCAGGCATGTGCCCTGACTGGGAATCGAACTGGCAATCATTTGGTTAGCAGGCCTGCACTCAATCCACTGAACTACACCATCTGGGACCCATTTCTAATTACTTATAGAAATATTGTCAAAATGTCTCTGGCATTAAACCATTAATAAAATACCACTGTAATGAACTGGTACAAAGGGAAACCAGGAAACTCAGTCTTACATATATGCTAAACATATACACATAGTACACACACAGAGATACACAGACACATGTAATCTTCTGTCTTCTCAGGAAACAATTTCATGTATCTGCAAATTTTTAAAACTTTCTTCTTATGACCTTTCAGGCTATAATTTCATATATTTTTATACCTATGATTATCAGGAATTCGTATGATTGTATGTTGGAAAGGTATTAGGAGAGAAGAAGATAATAATTTTAAATTTGATTTGAGTTCTTTTTTGGCCCAGAAAAATCTTTCCTTTGGCAAAACCTTTACTCTTTGAAATTTTGAAGTTTGTACTAACTTGTGAGGCCAAGATGTAATATAAATAGTTTTTCATTTAATCCTTAGACAATACAGGGGTTCTCAAATATTCTCATTTGTCTTAATTAAAAGTTTCAATGTTTTAAGATATGTTCACACAAACTCAACTCTCAAATATGAGTAAAAATAAGCAATATTTTCTCAAGACATAGCACAGACCATACAGTGACAAAGGCCAACCATGGTAACAATTTTTAAAAGAATGTATCTGGGTATACTTGCTTATGAGAGCCTACATTCAAAGTCAAATTAGAATTATAAGGAAAGTATAATATGAATTTTGAAAATTCCATAGCAGCCATTTAAAAATATCATATGCATTCATGTACCTTAATATATGCACTTAAACATACTTCAGAAATGTGTATTTGTCATGTAAAAAGCAAGAGGTTTTATTTTTTCCATAAATAATGCAGCAATAGCAGAAATTTTAAAAATAAAAACATCATGCAAAATTGCATTAACTTAACAAATCAATATTCTCCTGCTCCCTTGACAAAATGCATTAATTATTTTACTGTTGTCAATCATTGTGGAGATAAAACTCTATGTCCTTGGAAATGTTAAGAATTTTCCACATTGCTTCATCATCAAGGGACATTTATAGTAACAGTACTGAGTAGGTAAATTCTAACAATATTCAACAACCTCCAAATGTTGGATAATAAGATTAATTGTTGATATTTTTTATTTAAAAAATATCTTCAAGCAAGACTACCTAGAAATTACACCAGCCAAGTGTTTAGAATCATTTACTGGAGATTGGGGTTAGGTAGGAGATAGCTTTGCCTATTAGATTAATATACCAGTGTGGTTGTTAGCAGATAGTATGGCACCCACTATGACACAGAGCTGTTCCACACCCCTTTTTCTCTTTCCATGGCCACACAACTAGATTACATTCTCAATTAAGTTTGGCAACATGACAGAGTCCTGGATAATGGAATGTTAGCATCAAAGTGCAATACTTCTAGATTGGCTCATCAAACTTTCCATAAGCCAGCTTCCATGATCTTTGTCATTTTCTAATTGGAAGGAGACAACTATACAACCTTGGAAATCATGCCTTAAAGTTGGTAGAGACTCCATTAACTTGTGTCCTTGAGTGACTAAGTGGAATGAAGTATCCCCTAGTTTCCACTAACCTGGAATAGCTCAGGCCTGTTTGGTGAGCAAGAAATAAACTAGTTGTTAAGCAATTATAAGTGTGCTGGTCATTTTTTTTATAGCAGTTACTATTACTGTATTATTATGTAATTGGAGACATAGGCAAAGAGGGGGTTGCATTTTCTCTCTTCCTTCTTCTCAAGACAAAGGCGGAGGGACACTCTTGTACCTCCAGTGTCTGCATGCCTTCTGACTTCACTGTCGTCCCCATCTCTAGTTTCTACCTGAACCTGTAGTAGAGCCAAAAGACATTGGTTCCATGCTCTCCTATCTATACAAAACCTGGGTGAGCCTTGTCCAATTTCTATCACATCTAAAATGGTAAATTAACCATTTAATCCTGCAGTCTTATTTTTTCTTAACTGACAACTCCAATAATTTAAAACTATGTATAGCAACATTTTACAAAACAGAACGAATTAGCATTGGCTGAAACCTCCAGAAGTGCTTAATACATCTGCAGATACAGTTCTAAGACAGATAGAGCTTGTATGCCATGGAATTGTTTTGGCAACCGTTATCTATCCATTTAATTAAAATTAAAGGTTTGAAGAAAGGCATGCTGTTTCTGCAATTTCAGGAATGTTTGATGTGTTGCCAACAATAACACTGACATGTAATTATACCTATTATCTGCTATATCTATCATGAAACTAACATGTAACTGTACAGCACCAAGCCTCATTCTTAGAAATGAACAAAATATGAGAATCTCAAGAGCAATCTGTACCATCTCTGTGTGTATCTAATCTCACCTACAGCTTCAGTTTAATTTTGCATTCCTTAAATTCAGCTGACTACCTATCTTATTTCCTATGATAGCTATCCCAGAATTTTTCTCCTCTTCTTAAGTGTTCCTCTCCAACTCTGCATTTCTCATTTTCAGTAGTTTACATTACTGAGAAGATGCAGGCCATCATAATGAGGTCACTCAAATTCTTCACCTTTGACTTTTCAATGTCTCCACCTATATGTTCCTCTTTACTTCTCGTAGCAGATGAATAACTTTCCAGCGTCTACCTGAAGCCTTATCATATACTTCCTGTTCTCTACATACACACCCATACTTGCTTTTGATTCAATTTTTTCAACTCTTCCAGATTTTAGCTATCAAGTTCCCTCTTTCTTAGTAAATATAATTGTGTCTTCCTCTTTATTAATTTATTATTTTCAGTCAAAAGCAAAATTTTACATATCCAGTGGACAAAAAAAGATAAAAAAAACTTCTTCAAGGACTATCAGTGTTATTCATTTTCTTCCTCCTTCCTACTAACAAAGTTTTAAAATAATAATCTACCATTTCTGCTTGCTTTCCTTCCCTAGCAACTGGTTCCTTTTTTTCAAATTTAATCTTTATTGTATTTTTTTCCATTATCATTAGTCCCCTAATACCTCCCTTGTTCCCAGCAATCACCACAGTGTAATCCACGTCCATGAGTCCTTTTTCCTTTTTATTCAAACCCTTCACTTCCCTTCACCCAGCTGTCATCCTGCTCTCCACCTATGACTCTTTCTCCATTTTCCTTATTAATTCAGTTTGTTCATTAGATTCTACATATGAATGAAAGTATATGGTATTTGTCTTTCTCTGGTTGGCTTATTTCACTTAGCATAATGTTCTCCATGTCCATCCATACTGTCGCAAAGGGTAAAAAGTTCTTCTTTTTTTATAGCTGATTAGTATTCCATTGTGTAAATGTTCCATAGTTGCTTCACCTACTCATCTATTGATGGACACTTGGGTTCTTCCATACCTTGCAATTGTAAATAATACTGCAACGAACACATGGGTGCTCATGTTTTTTTGAATTAGTGTTTTGGGTTCCTTTGGATATATTCCCAGAAGTGGCATCACTGGGTCAAAAGGCAGATCCATTTTTAATTATTTGAGATATCTCCACTCTGCTTTCCATAGTGCCTGCACCAATGTGCATTCCCACCAACAGTGCAAAAGGGTTTCCCTTTCTCCACATCCTCGCCAGAACTTGTAGTTTGTTGACTTATTGATGATAGCCATTCTGACAGGTGCGAGATGATATCTCGTTGTGGTTTTAATTTGCATTTCTCTGATTATTAGTGATGTTAAGCATCTTTTCAAATGTCTTCTGGCCATCTGTATGTCCTCTTTGGAGAAGTGTCTATTCAGACCCTTTGCCCATTTGTCAGTTGGGTTGTTTGTGTCTTTTGGTGTTGAGTTTTGTAAATTCTTTATAAATTTTGGATATTAACCCCTAATGAGGTTATTGGTGAATATGTTCTCCCTTTCTGTGGGTTATCTTTTTATTTTGTTGATGGTTTCTTTTGCTGTGCAAAAACATTTTAGTTTGATGTAGTCCCATTTATTTATTTTTTCTTTTGTTTCCCTTGCCTGGCGAGATATGTCCAATAAAATGTTTCTATGAGCAATGTCCGAGATTTTGCTGCCTATGTTTTCTTCTACAATTTTTATGGTTTTTGGTCTAACATTTAAGTCTTTGATCCATTTTGAATTTATTCTTGTGTGTGGTATAAGAAGGTGGTCTAGTTTCATTTTTCTTCACATATCTGTCCAATTTTCTCAACACCTTTTATTAAATAAACTTTCTTTTAGCCCATTTTATGTGCTTGCTTCCTCTGTCAAATATTAATTGACTATAAAGGTATGGGTTTATTTTTGGGCTCTCTATTCTTAATTTTTCTTAATCTAGATTTCTGAGGAAGTGGGTTAGATATTGTCAGATGAAGATAAAAAAAGACAGTCATAGAAATAGAAGAGCAAAGGCAAGACTGAAGGACATGATGAAGGGAAATATACTTGTCTGGTGGGGTGGTAGAATTGTGTACTTGCAGGGGAGGAATGGAAGAAAGGGCTAGGAATGTAGAATACGATAGAGTGTAGAGGGCTCTAAATATCAAAACCTGTGTATCATATTCAGTGGTTTCACTGAAGTTATTTTTCAGCAAACAGGTAATTCACAACCTTTAAACCCAACAAAATAAGAGAATACACTTTACTTGTTTACTCATTCAGGAAAATGGGTAAGAGACCTTAGCTCCTCTTGTCAGTCCCGCTATGTCTTTTGCTACATCTAATCAATTTTTCTTGCTATTATATTCTTCTGCCTCTAGACCAAATCTAAGTATCAATATCCTTATCACATCATAACAATGCATAGCTTTCCTTTCCAACACTAGAACTGACATTTTCATATATTTTACATGACATATGAAAGGCAGTAAAGGGAAATCTGAGTGTGTGTGTTTATGTAAGCCACTAATTAATCACATCCTAGTTAAAAGAATGAGAAATAACTGTTTACCATCACTTTCAAGGTTTCCTATAGGCTTTTTGAGGTATAATTCTTTCATAAGATTGCTGTGCCTATAACAGGAAAACTTGCTGAACCAATAATTCAGCCCTAGGAACAGAGTTTCTCATTTGGCCATTAAATATGTATAGTTGTCACAGTTTCTTCTGAGCTATGATGTGCAATGGTGTTTCAGGTGCCTGCTGAAATAGAATGTCTATGGGCTGGCCTGATATGTGCTTAACTATCTATAGGAATTGACTGCTGACACTTAATTGTTTTCTATGTTCCAGATACTGTTCTGTGTGCTCTGCATGAGAAAGGTGGCTTAGAGAAGTTGAGAGTTTGGCCTAACATGGAAGAGGAAGGGTCTGCCCAGGCAGATAAGTACCAGGCTCATACTGTCACCATCACAGAATCTGGGCCTTTCTTAGGGCACCAAAGGCTGCCACTTGTATGTGCCACTGTCTTAAGTCTGTTAAGCCGTAAAAGTGATTTGTAGAGGCAATAAGTGTTTACACAAAATGCCAAAATTTAAAGGAAAGATAACCTGAGAAAAGAGATGTTATTTTTTTCCCCAATAACAAACAAAGAGGCATGGGTCGGTTTACTTGGTTTTTAGATTAGGAAGCAGTTGAGTGCTCTGCAATAACTAAATAGAAATTAGCCTACTTTTCTAGATGGAAGGGACGGGCCATCATTAGTAGGCACTGGTGATTACAGAGGGACAAGTGGGCAGCAATAGCAGGTAAGTGTCTTCTCAGGTGTCAGAGACCTGAGGGGAAGGAGAGAACAGAGGGGAGAAGGGAAGATACTAGATAGACCTCTATAGATATTTCAATTTTGTTTATAGGTCTTAGTTTCCCAAAGTTTAATTTAAACCCAGGCTTATTTCTTAAAGTTTTCACCTTTGGTCATAAGAAATATGCTATTATTCTTCACAGGTCTAATGATAATTACCAGTATCATTTCAATAGTCTAAGGGCAATATGTTTTTAAGGGCATATATAGAGGGCAAGCTAGATGATTCTTTTCTTAGGTCTTTCTGACACTGACATCTTCCCTGACATAGCAGTGTGCTAGTTACAGACAGGAGTAGTTCAGCAGATCCAGGCCTAGTCAGACAGTCTTTGTTCAGAAAGGTTTTGGTTTAATAAACAAACACAAACAAAAAAAAAACTATAGATGTTAACTGGCATTAACCTGTAGCAAGACCTACTAGCTCCTTTGTTAAGTAGACATATACTATGTTTATGGTAAAAGGGACAGGTATAGATTCCCCTCCAGTCCCACTAAGACAGGTCATGAAAGGAGAAATAGACTTAAGTAGGGGAAAAGAGAGCAGAGTATATGTCGAGCTGGAGGTTGATCTAACTATGAAGGATGGTATTAGCACAGTTTATTTCCATGATATCTTTCCAAAAAGTTAAGCATTTTTTTCTTCCACTATGTCAGTTTTTCCAAAGCTAGTACAGAAATACTTCATGAATCAGAATACAGACTCAATTGGAATAATTTCCAGTTTTTCTGATGAGGCTTATTTGTTATATGATGCAAGATTTTAAACCTCACTCGCAATTAACTAGGATGAAATGCTTAACATAGGCAAAATTATTTGAGACCCTATATACTTACTTTTAAACATATAAAATGTAGAATATTTGCAGAGATGCATTTATTTCTTATTTAGCAGATGTTGTGAGGTAAGGTGGCCAGGAAAAAAATATTAAACAAAATTCCAAAATTTACCCAAACAGCAATAACTTTAAAAAGGGATAAATAAAAAAGTAGTTGCATGGTCTTATCTGAGTACAATTTTCTGGAATGACCTAATCTTCACTACAGACATGTAGATCAGCCTGCACTAATGCCAACATTGCAGACATTTGGTAAGGTATTTATCTCCCGTCCACCTAAAAAACAGCTTAGTACTGTATATTAAAGCAGAGAAATAATTTATTTCTTCAGCATTTCCAAAAGAAACGTTCTGTGCCATAAGATTCTTTAAGTAATAAATGTCTTTTTAACAGAAGGGAAAAAATTAAAAACCAAGTAAGGGCTTATAAAATACATGCAAAAATGGTTTCTGAAAAAATGGATATTTACAAATATTGGAATATGTCTTCTTCATTGCATTAAGCAAAATAAAGTGCAAGGTATTTAATAAGAAACTTCTAACCTTGCAATTCATTTGAGTTATTGAAAAAGGCTAAGTAAATTTTTGAAAGGACTTTCTAAAAATTAAATCTACTTATGAATCTCCTCAAGCATCTCTGCAGAGTTTTTCCACTCCACCTCATTCTCCCACCTGTTTGGAAAGATATGTCCTGGCAGTGTGTCTGGGACCTAATATCATTCCTAACCACATACAAATTGAATTCCAGCCTCATAGCATCAAATCCCTGGGGAATAAAATCTGGCCACATACAAAGAACACAAACTGTTCCTTAACAAGATGGCAGGTATTTGGCACATGATTTGGGTTTTGTTTAAACAAGCTGATTAGTAGTATCATGCTGGCAAGTTCATTGTTTATAATCATTCTATTTCACTTGCCTATAAAAAGTCGAAGTACATATTCAGTTTTATAAGCCTGGTATGAATCAATTGGGATTTATTTTTTCTCTAGAGGAAATACTGCATAGCTAAAAACAAGGGGGAAAAAGATAATTTAAGTGCAAGAGATTATAAAGCCCACCAGCACTGCTGTAAGAAGGAGGTTTCTGCTAACAATTATCCCATTAACGACACTAAATCTTCTGTGGAAAAAAAAAACACATCAGTAAATTTCACTGTATTTCTTGCTTAAAATGAAGGCAGATAAATGGACTTATATCTAGAATTATTACTTTTAGATACCATTTTCAAATTTTTCTTCTCAAAGTTGTCTTAGCACTACCTCAAGAGCACTAACACATTTAGGTATTTTTGAGAAAGCAGTTAATTAAACTTGTTTGATGGCTGGTGTTTGACAACGGAAAATTAAGATCTAGACATTTTAATATAAATAATGCCACTTGTATTTTCACAGAAACAGAACTATGAAAAAATCTATTTTCTATATCCTCTTACTCATTTAATATCTTGCTTTCTAATCAAACCCAAAAATCTCAAACAATGTTCTTAACTCTTTGATGCTCTTGATTTTTCTATTTGTATTCTTAATTCTAATTCCTGCTACCGCTTTTAGGGTCAGTGTCCATTATTTCTTTTATTTCATGTTGGAAGTAAAATAGTACAGTGCATAGAGGCATGAACTTGGGTACCAGGCAGCCTTGGGTTCAAGGCCACACATGCAGCTTGTCTTCTCAAACCCTCAGCTTCATCTTGCATCCATGTTGCTTGGTTCTGAGGCTCCAGTGACATAATGCATGTGTTTAGGACAGTGGCTGACACAAAATAGATATGAGATATGTCTTCCATTAGTAAATAATTAATATTCATTTTCATTGTGATTTTTTAAAAGAGTTTTCCTTTCCTTGCCCTCTTCTGGCATTATATAAACTCAGTCTATAAATATATTAAATCTATTCCATGTTTATTTAAAATACTTTAAAATTTTATTTTAAAAGAATTTATTTAAAATAATTCTTCCTCTTTTTAGCTACTGCCATTCTTATTTTCCTTATCATCTACAACTTCTTGAAATAATCAGCTAGATATCCTGTCACCACATTTTCATTTCACGTATGCCTGAAAACATTAGTTTCTGTATAATACCCCAACCCAAGGATATTTTTAGAAGGCAATCTTGCCTACTCACATTTTTCTAGCCAGAGCCCCCGCTAGAACTGCAGACTCATCTTCTGGCTGTATGCTGCTACCCTGATACATGACTGGCACCTCGAACTCAATAATTCTCAGTCAGAACACCACCTTAGACTGCTTTGCCTCTTCTATTGCCTACTTTAGTTTGCAGCACTACTACCATCCACATGCTCATTTTAAAATACTAGAAGTATTTTATCTACAAGCTATAACAGCAATAACTAAAGCAATCTGAATGTTTACTGTGTGCCATTGTTCAAAGTATTTAGAAATATTAACTCAGTGTTCACAAAAATCCTATGATGTGACTATAATATTATCATTATTTGAGGAAGCACAGGCTGAAGTAACTTGTCCAAGGTCACAATGCTAGTAAAACCAGGCATTCCTTTGGAGCCTACACTTTACTGACTTCAGCTTGGAAGCCAGAAAGATGAAAGTCACCTTTAACTTCTCAACTGTCTTAACTTACTTTATTGGGTTAGTACCAAATTCAGCTCATTTTGCTACTATATATGTAACAAATAGACATCTTAAAATTCTCATTTTATCTCACCTATGTGATGGTTACATTCTTTGATTTTAGTTCTTTCCAATATATCTACTCACATCCTGCCAAAAAGGTCTATCTAATATTAAATTCTGATGCATTAATTAATACTTCAATTATTCCCAATGACTTTGAGGATAAAAACTAAATTTCAATATACAGGTACTGTCTACCTCTTTAGTGCCAACTCTTGTCACTTTTATCCCCACACATAACATCCCAGGCGAACAGTGATACCAAACCGAGGTTAAGCTGTGGCCAGGGCTGAAGTTCAAGCATGTGTGATAACCTGGCAGAGTATTTAGATCAGGGGACTTAAGAGCTTTCTGGGAGAAGTCAAACTTAGGAACAACAAGAACTGGCCAAAAAGTGGTTTGGAGTCAAGGTAAGTTTGAAAGATAACATAATGAGTTAAACTTTAGAAATATTGAATTTGAGGAGCCAATGGCAAATCCATATGTCAATAAGCAATAAATAAATGTGCACTAGTAATAAAGCCTTAGTTACCAGAGGTAAGGAGTTATTTCAAATACAGCACATTGACCATCTCTTCAACTGTTCCCTGGAACTTGACAACATGTAACAATTGAAGAGACTGTAAAATATGAGCTAATAGCATTTTTTGAGACTCTAATAAAGTTTAAATCAGAGGAGAGAAGGTCATCTTCCTCCTGCCCATCTTGCCACAGATTGCTTTTTCCCTTGGGCACAGTGGGGATTCAGGATGTCTCTAGTGCTGACTGGTGGAAAAGTAATTGTGCTTTCTACCTCTGGAAGAAATGTGGTAATGGTGGGGTATTATGAAGTCTGGAAAAGCAGCCATAGATAACATGGTATCTGTTGGAGCAACAATGAAATGTTGACGGGACACCCACGTCCCAACAGAGAGCCTACTCTGCCCAACAGAGCACATGCAGAACCTATTTGGAACAAATTTTTTTATACACGTTTGAGATAATATTGACTAATCTCAAACATAGCTAGGTGACTGGGGGTGGGTAGAAATTACACCTTGGTGGGTCTGAAAGTAGTGGGAACTTACAAGAAAGGAGAAGAATTTAAGTATCACTGTTAAATAACTTCTTGGTACCGATAAGTTTATAGGGTATGAGAAAATTCAAATTATGCCAGGATTATTCAACATTTGGCAATTTTCCAAATATAGTTGTCCAGCTCACTGTTCTAACCCATATCTGTGCTGGAATTATTTTGCAGCTTGTGTTGTGAAGTCTTTGAAGACAATGATAGTGTAACCTAAAAGAGTGCTCAGCACATAGTAGGCACCCAAATATATTTTATGTACTGGGTTAAATAAAAATTGAGAAAATGATCCAATTAATCTAACATTAAGAAATTCAAATGCAGTAGATTCATTCATCCATTCATTCTTTTATTGATTCAAAGACATCTCTAGAATCTAGCCCAGGGTCATATTCTAGAGATATAATGGTACAAAAAGCACAATTTTTGTCCTTAAGGAGTCTACTGGGATATAAAACAGTAATGGCAACTCCAAACTGGGGTACTTACTAAAGGTAGCCAGTTATGTTAGTGGCTGTAAATGAAGCATCTCATTTAATTCTCACAAAATAAGGATGAAGTTTGTATTATTTTCTCCATTTTATAAGTGGTCACTCAAAGATTAAAGGGATCTGTCAAAGTCACACAGCTAGGAATTTGCAGAGCCAGAATTTACAAAGTCTATTTTATGTTAATGCTAGCATTCCTCGATCTTCCATTATTTATGTATGACATTGATAAGTTTTGTCATATCACTACTATTTCCATTTAAATATGTTTGCTTGAACTTGTCTAAAACAATAATGTCTGAAAAATCATTAGTTTGATGTTATTTATTTTTTCATAATATGCATTAAAATAAATATTTCAAAATAAAAGCTTGTCCCCAAATTACTCCATGTTATCTTGGGTGTCACTTTGGATACATCTGGAAGCATGCAGCCTTGTATGATGTTACCTCACATGAAATTATGGGACCAAAGTGAAGCCAGCTGCTAACAGCCATAAATCTTGCTCTTATCTGCTACCATTGTGAGAAATCTAGTTACAATCACTCTTAACTTTCACCATGGTCCAAAGCCAGTATTCAACAAGGCTAAGAGGTTTCCATGACCCATCCCAGGGAGTGGTCTCCATTGCTGTCATCCAGTGTCACTGAGGTTTAGCTTAAATTGCATAGGTTCAAAATCCAAGTTTAAAAGGCCAGGAGCCACTTAATTCTTATTTCAGTCTGTCTTTTGCTGTTGTTCCTTTGTTTTGTTTACTTGTGTGTTTGTTTAGAGGTGGGGGTATTCCTGGTTCCAGCACCTATTTGAATAGGCTGGGAAAGGTGAGGTAATAGGATTCTATTGTAAGAGTGGCAGGGATTAAAAAGACAACCAAAACAATGATTGTACAACCAAATTTGTTTCTAAAATTACCTCCACACCTTAGACTACCACCCTATAAAGAAATTAATCCTCTTCAAGACATCGCTTAACCATTTCTGAGTTGTTTCACATAGATTATTTTTTTAATAACTAGAAATAACTGCTTTAAGGAATGAGTATATTTACTTTGATTAAAAATTGTATACATTTTTAATGAAATTTTTTATATATTCTTTATACATGTTAGGTACACTGAACTTCAGTTCATCTTTTCTATTGGCACAATAGAAATAAACCAAACTGTTTCTCCGTAGAAATAGTCACTATGATTTATGTCTGGCTACCTCCCCAACCTCATCTCCTATTACTTTTCCCAGGGCTCACCACAGTCCAAGCAACACTAAACTTCTTGCTGTTCTTCACACACATTAAGCACATTTATACTTCAAGGTCTTTACACTTACTGTTCCTTTTGCTGAGAACACTCGCATCAGTTTTTCCCATTGCTCTTCTAACCATTCAGACCTCACCCCAAATGTTGCTGTCTCAGCGAGAGCTTCCATAACCACTCCTTGGAATTGTCCCTCATGCTTTCTCACATACATTGTTTATTCCCTTTTGCATTTATCACAGGAAATTATCAAATTTATTTTCTATTAACGTCTTTTTTTGTCTATCTTACCAAATAGAATTTAAATTGTGCAGTAAGAAGGACTTTGTTTAATCCATAGTTTTACATCTTCAGTGTCTGCTTCACTCACTGTTCCATAGCCTTACTATGTAGAACATAAAAGACATTAACTATTAAAGAAAGAATAATTTTAGAGACCCAGTGATGAAGTTTCAGATTCAGTGCATTTTTATAGATTTTGTGCTGCTTTCTTTATTTTTCTGTCTCTTATCCTGGTATTTGATTGTCATTTGTCATTTCTGACTGCGATCAGGGTATTTTCCTCCTACATGGTGCAGTAAGAATATCCTCTGTGACACAATATTCTCCAAAAACAGATTCTTCTCTTTTTATATATCCGCTGAACAAATAACATTTGAAATTAGTGTATTTAAGACATAGTGGGTCAAATTTTTCTTCTACTCTTTTTAAAATTCTACATATATAAGACTTTTTTTTTGTTGTGTCTGTGCTGAAGGTTTTGTAGCATTTAAGATGGTAAAGATAAGACCCACAGTTGTTCTCTACTCTAGCAGAGCATGTGTGGTCCTGCCTTGGTTAATTTCTGATGCAGTCAACTCTAGCTATATGAAAGAAAAGGAACATTTGAGGATGTGGTGAATGGGAATAATACAAACAATATTTATACAGATGCTCACATCCATTTGGGCCACATTCTCATTCTGAAAAAAAAATGAGCATGTAGATGAATAGCATACAGCTTGTTCCATCTGGGTGGGTAGTGAAAATATTTGCTGAGGACGGCAATTGGACCTCACTGCATGCGAGGAAGCTGTCTCTGGAATAAGGTAAGTGGGAAGAAGCTAGATGGTAAAAAATAAAACAAGAAGGCTCTAGTAGTCCCTGGATTATCGCTAGACTTTATGGAATTGATTTTCTAATACATCTAGGATTATCCAGAACAGTCCACATGGCTGTTAGTTAACAATATACCAAACATTCCCCTAAATGAATGATGAAGTGTAGATGTGCTCTAGAAACATCATCCTATACCCAAATAAAGGAAAACCACCTGCACGTTTGTATTAATTTAACTTTCAACAAATCTAAGTGTATAGTTTATTTTAGTGATGCTACTGTAAGACATGTTACAAATGTACAGAGTTTTGTTAGAAAACCTTAATGATCTGGTCACCACGGGAACAATTTTAGCCCCCAAAATCTGGCCCCTGCATCTAACAAGATGTTAAGTTTGGGAGACTCAGGCTAAGCAAATGAAATTTTTGTTTCTGATTTGGACTCTAAAACTTATAATTTTTTTCTGAATAATTTAATCATAGTTCTTTTACTTTATTTTTAACAGTATCAAATTCAAGACACAACAAAACACTTTTGCCCAAACACATGTTGCAAATAACCTGAGGTATTATAAGAATAGTAAACATGCTTTCTATGCACAGTTGACATTTATAAATAATAAATACAATGTTTTTTATTGAAAGCTGAAACTTGCTAAAGAGCCATTGCCAAGTAAAAATTCAAGATATCGATTAAATACCACTTTATTCTGGCAAGTACGGTAATAATTGAATTCGCAAACACTCTTCAGAAAATGGTAACTATTCTCCACACCTATTACGTGTTACAATAAAATTTAAAAATTGAGCATATTTTGCAAGCTGTCTGCTTTGAAACCATGTTGGTAATCAAGATTGAAACCAGCACATAGATATATATTGTTCTTTTCTGATGAGAAAACATTACCATACATAAAACTACTGGTGACCAGCATCTGACCTTGCAAAATAAGAATAAAAAACAGAGTCATCCACTTTCAGTCAGGTGGTATGAGTGCTGAACATTTTGCTTTTCATAGGAATCTGCAGGAAAAGAGCTGAAGAACTCCTCTCTTGTGAAATGTATGTATTGACCTCAAAGGGTGAAATACAGAGCACTATTTATTCAGGTGAAAAAATACAAAGACTTGCGTGTTGTTCAGCAATGATCAAACAAAGAAGATTCCAAAGAATGTACTCCACGTGTGATTTTCAGAATTCAACTGTTATATTTCCGTTATTAAGTGGTTAGACAGAAACACCACAGTTGTGAGGGCAGTGACAATTTTATTCATAGTAAATTTTCAAATAGAAGGTTTTTATAATTTTTGTCTATAAACACTAAGAATGATTTTCTCTGTGACTAAATTTAGTTGTTTATGATGCTTATAAGGGTAATAATCTCCTGAGTTAAATGAATCAATTTTACGAATTATTTTTTGCCAAGTTTCTCATAATGAAAGCTCATACTTTTTATGTTTTGGATAGCCTTTAGATGACTAAAATTGGTTCCCATATTTTACCATGTAAATTTGACTATAGAGTCATCATCAAATTGTTAAGAAAGCACACACTGCATGCTTTCTAGGTTACAGACATAAGTCCCAAATTCTGCTATCAAAGAATTTATAGTAGTGATGCACCACCCCAGGGTAAATTCCTTCTCTGAGCATCCTGAAAGCTTTCTGCAATAACAAGCTAAGAATTTTATCTTCCATAGGCATAAGTCATCTTACATGTACAACGAGATGAAGAGAGCATTTACAAAGCTCCTTTTAGGTGTAAAAATTCTGAGATTCTAAAATACTTAATTTCAAGAGTGCTGAGGCTGAGGAAATCATGGGTGGTAGAGCTGGTGTTTCAGTTGGGAATGTGAAATATGGGGCTTTAATAAATAGATAGGATGGAGAAACACATTCCAGGCAAATGGAATTAGGTAAGCACAGGTTAGATGTGAGTTGAACAATAGTATCAGTAGAAGAAGGAGGAGGACAAGGAGAAGGAGGGCAAGGAGAAAGAGAGAGAAATATAGTTAAAAGAATAAAATGACAATAAATACATACCCATCAGTAATCACTTTAAATGTAAATGATTTAAATGCTCCAATCAAAAGATATAGGGTAGCTGAATGGATAAGAAAACAAGACCTGTATACATGCTGTCTACAAGAGACCCACCTCAGAACAAAAGATATGCATGGACTAAAGGTAACGGGATGGAAAAAGATAGTTTATGAAAACAGAAACAAAAAAAACAAGCTGTGGTAGCAATACTTACTATCTGACAAAATAGACTTTAAAACAAAAAGTACAGTAAGAGACAAAGAAGGACATTACATAATGATAAAGGGAGCAATCCAATAAGAGGATATAATCCTTATAAATATTTATGCACCAAACGTAAGAGCACCTAAACATGTAAACCAAATCTTAATGGATAAAAGGGAAATATTGACAGTCATATTAGGGGATTTTTAACACCCCATTGACTTTAATGGATAGATGCTCCAGACAAAAAATCAACAAGAAAACACCTTAAATGGCACACTAGATTGCATGGATTTAATTGATATGTTCAGAACATTTCACCCCAAGGCAGCAGAATATATATTATTTTCAAGTGCACAAGGAATGTTTTCTAGGCTAAATCACATATTAGAATGCAAAAAAATGTCTGAATAAACTTAAGAGATTGAAATCATGTCAAGCATCTTCTCTGACCATAATGCTGTGAAACTAGAAATCAATAACAAGAAATACACACACACACACACACACACACACACACACACAAAGGCATGGAGATTAAATAACATGTTACTAAGCAATGAAAAGGTTAACAATGAGATCAATGAAGAAATCAAAAGATACCTTGAAGCAAATGAATATGAGAACACAACAACTCAAAATCTATGGGACACACTGAAAGCAGTCCTGAGAGGGAAATTCATGGCACTACAGACCTATCTCAAGAAACAAGATAAAAGCTCAAATAAATAATCTAATTTTACACTTAAAGGAACTTGAAAAAAAACAAACAAAGCCGGAAGTGAGTAGGAGATAGGAAGTAAAAAAGATCAGAGTAGTAATAAAAGTAGAGTACAAAATGAAAAAAAAAAAAAAATCCCTGAAACCAAAAGCTGGTTCTTTGAAAATATAAAGAAGATTGACAAACCTTTACCCAGACTCATCAAGAAAAAGAGAGAATCCAAAAAAATAAAATCAGAAATGAAAGAGGAGAAATAATAACTGACACCAAAGAAATACAAAGGGTTTTAACAACATATTACTAATAACTATTTGACAATGAATTGGACATTCAGGAAAAAAATGGATAAATTCCTAGGAATATAAAATCTTCTGAAACTGAATCAGAAAAATTAGAGAATCTGAATAGACAGATTAAAACTACTGAACTGAAGCAGTAATCAAAAACTTCCAACAGACAAAAGTCATGGATTGGATGGGTTTACAGGTCAATTTTACCAAACACTGAAGAAAGAACTAACACCTATCTTTCTCAAACTATTCCAAATCATTCAAGAGGTGGGAAGACTTGCAAGCTCATTTTACAAGGCCAGCATTATCCTAATTCCAAAACCAAATACAGACACTACAAAGAAAGAAAATTATAGGGCAATATCCCTGATGAACATAGATGCTAAAGTCCTCAACAAAATATTACCAAACCAGATCCAGCAACACATTAGAAAGATCATATACCATGATTAAGTGGGGTTGATTCTAGGGATGCAAGTTTAGTATAAGATTTGCAAATTAATAAACATGATACACTACATAAACAAAATGAAGGAGAAAAACCATTTGATTATATTAATAGATGCAGAAAGAGCATTTGACAAAATCCAGCACTGATTTATGATAAAAACCGTCAGCAAAATGGGAATAGAGGGAACATACTTCAGTGCAATAAGGGTCATACATGACAAGCCTACATCAAATATCATACTCAATGGGCAAAAACTAAAAGTATTTTTCTTAAAATTGAGATCAAGACAGGGATGTCTATTTTCACCACTCTTATTCAACATAGTACTGGAAGTTCTAGCCACAGCAATCAGACAAGAAGAGGAAATAAAAGGAATCCAAATTAGAAAAAAAAAGGAAAACTGTTATTATTTGCCGATGACATGATATTATATTGAGAGAACCCTAAAGATTCTATCTAGAAAACTACTAGAACTGATAAATGAATTCAGTAAAGTAGCAGAATACAAAACAAATATCCAGAAGACAGTTGTATTTTTATACACCAAAAATGAATTATCAGAAAGGGAAACTAAGAAAATCTCTTTCATAATTACTTCAAAAAGAATAAAATACCCAGGAATAAATTTAACCAAGGATGTAAAAGAACTGTACTGGGAAAATTATAAGACACTGTAGAAAGAAACTGAAGATGATTCTTCTTCAAGTTTCCTGAAGTGGAATAAGTAGAAGCATATACCATGCTCACAGATAGGAAGACTTAACATCATTAAAATGTCGCTACCTCCCAAAGCAATCTATAGATTCAATGTAATTCCTATCAATATACCAATGGTATATTTCACAGAACTAATACAAATATTTCAAAAATTCACATGGAACTACAAAAGACCCCAAATAGCAACAGTGAACTTAAGAAGAATGAAGCTGGAGGAATCATTCTACCTGATATCAAAGTATACTACAAGGCAATAGTAATCAAAGAGCATGGCACAAAAACTAACATATAGATGAATGAAACACAATAGAGAGCCCAGAAATAAACCCACACCTTTATAGTGAATTAATATTTGACTAAAGAACAAAACCATATGATGGGGTAAAGATAGTCTATTCAATAAATGGTTGGGAATATTAGACAGGTATGTGCAAAAAAAAAAAAGAAGAAGAAAGAAACTAGAAACTTCTTACACCATGCACAAGAATAAACTCAAAATGGATTAAATATTTAAATACTAGACCCTTAGACTCAAAGCTATAAAAATTCTAGAAGAAAACAAAGGCAGTAAAATCTCATACATTTCTTAAAGCAATATTTCTCCTTATATATCTCCTCACACAAGGGAAACAAAAGAGAAAAAAATGTGACTACATCAAACTAAAAAGATTTTGGACAGCAAAGAAAACCATCAACAGGATGAAAAGACAAGCTACACCAATGATATACCTGATAGGGGGTTAATATACAAAATACAAAGAATTTATAGATTTCAATACCTAAAAATAATCCAGTTTTTAAAAATGGGCAAAGGACCTGAATAGACACTTCTCCAAAGAAGGCATACAAATGAATAGGTACCTCTCCAAAGAAGGCATACAAATGGACAATAGACATATGAAAGGATGCTCAATGTCACTAATTATCAGAGAGATGCAAATTAAAACCACAGTGAGATATCACCTCACACCTGTTAGAATGCCTATCATCAATAAATCAACAAACAACAAGTGTTGGCAAGGATGCAGAAAAAAGGGAGCCCTGGTGCACTGTGGGAGGGAAGGCAGACTGGTGCTGCCACTGTGGAAAGCAGTATGGAATTACCTTGACAAATTAAAAATGGAACTGCCTTATGACCCCGAAATTCCACTCCTAGGAATTTATCCAAAGGAACCTGAAAGAAACTGTAATTTGAAAGACTATATGCTACCCTATATTCATTGCAGGAATATTTACAATAACCAAGATCTGGAAGTGACCCGAGTGTTCATCAGTAGATGAGTGGATAAAAAAGCTATGGTACGTTTACACAGCGGAATAATATTTGGAGGTAAAAACAAAGAAATCTTACCCTTCGTGACGGCATGGATGGACCTGGAGAGCATCACGCTATGTGAAATAAGCCAGTCAGAGAAAGACAAGTACCATATGATTTCACTCATTTTTGGAATCTATTGAACAAAATAAAAAGCAAGCAAAATCGAGACAGGCTCATAGAGAGCAGGCTGACAACTGTCAGGAGATGGGGTGGTGGTGGAAGGATGGAGCAAAAAAGAGAAAAACAGTAGTGTGGTGACTGGTGGGGGAGAGAGGGTGGGAGAGGGACAGCACAGTATGGGGAGAAATGGTGATGGATGGAGACTTGACATGGTTTGGTGAACACACAATACAGTGTACAGATGATGTGTTGTATCATTGTGCATCTAAAACGTATAATTTTGTTAAACAGTGTCACCCCAATAAATTCAGTAAAAAGGGGAAAGAAAGCCATAGGGATATAAAACAGGTGTGTAAAGAGCATCACTCAGGTGGTTTCAGCTGAGAGTGTAAAAACGGACCAGAAATGTTATACCATGAACATGGTGTCCAAATCACTGCACTGTAGGGTGGAGATAAGTTGTACATGTATCTTTGGAGAAAAATCTGTCCATATTTTCATTTTGCAGGGCAGATGTTTTATATCACAGTAGAAATCTAAGCTCAGGAATGGCATATCCTGGTTAAGTGCCAGAAATATGATTAATAATGATATTTTCTGGAAATCTTGTTACTCCTCAGAAGTAGAAATGGCATCCATGTGTTGCCACTGCACGGTGAACCCTGCAGTGGCTCCTAGCAGGAAAACACAAAACAGCAAGAGTTGGGGCAGTATTACCACATCCAGTAGGGTGACGAAATCCTTCTTCGCATGCGTTTGTAGGATTACAATGAAGTAACGAATTACTTAGCTCTAATGATTTTTCAGGAAGAGAACACCATTTGCAATGCAAATAAAAGCATTTTTTATAACACAGCCTCAAAAAGGAGTAAAAGGAAAGCACAAAGAGCTTGAGAGTCACATGCATAACTAGAGGGCAGAAGGTTGCCAAATGTGGATTTCACTAGATAGGGCAACAATCTAAAAAGTTCTCTTAGGGGTTGATTCTAATAGCATTCAAATAAAATTTCCATCAAAGTTCTCATGGATTTAGTTAATCCTCGACCCGTAGGCTATACTTGGTTGGTTAGTGCAAATTTGCAATTAAATCGTGAAAATGGTTCTTAGCATGTTACCTCTGGGGTCTTTTTTTTCTAACTTAGTTCCCACAAGAAGATGAAAAATATTAAGAACCTGAATCACTCAGTATTGCCTGTGCCAGACCCACTATGTAGATCCCAGGGCAGGCATATGTAATGAGGGAGTCAAGTGCTGCCACAGTTCTAATTTGGCCTTTCCCAGTGTCCAATATGTTTTCTCTCAGATGAACTGGTCCACCGGGAGCTTCAAAAAGTCAGGGTGTGTGAAGAGAAGAAACAGAAAAAATTTCAGCATTATGACAGTTTTCTGTAAGCTTTATTTTATACAAAGTTATGTCAATTGATTTCTATGGTTTAAATTAACCAGAGCACAGGCACCTTAATTAATCAAAAATTTCCCCTTAATATCAACTCACACACATGCTACCATTCCACTGTGGAGTAACATATTTCTGCATTGTCCTACATATGGTCCAAATTAGCACCTGCATAGTTCATTTATTAAATGAAAAACAGCTCTTTACTTGACCTATAGAGTTCTTGTATACAAGAACCTATCCAACGGCATTATGTCTTCCCTTATCAGATGTGTGTGGTATGACATAATGAATGTAACACTTCAGTGCAATTGGCAAGATTTCAATTCCCAAGCATGGGGTCGTATTTCCCTGCTCATTGTTTTGAATGGAGACATTATGCACTGGGTAGCTAATGGTGAAGCTCTGGATTTGTTCCCTCAGAAATCTCAAACCAAATCTGAGAAACTAGTAACCTAAATTTAATAAGTCTGCAGATTCATTCGCTGAACAAGAGCGTCTCAGAATAAGTGATGACAACTCCAGAGAAATGTTTAGGTAAATGTGTGGGACAGTTCCAAAGTCTCTTTTATCTGAAACATTTTAAAGGGCAATAGTATTGCAGAGTATTTAATTCTGTTTGTTGTCTTGACAAAGCAACATTCAAATGCAAATTTAAGTAATTTTCTATTATATTTTAAATTATATATATCACAAATAATACAGATTAATATAATTATACTGTTTATGTGAACTTTGTATTTTACCACTTCCATTTATTTTTTAAAATTTTCGAAGACTTTAAATGGAAACAAACATAGTACATATGTATGAGGTGCCTAGGTTTCGATGGAAGAGTTTTGAGACTGTGAAAACAGACATTATAGAATCTACAGAAGGATGTACTTTTACTTAGAAAAAGAAAAGTGTGAAGATGATTGTACTAGAACTTTTAATGATGTAAGGGACTGGTAGTCCAGGCAAATAGTGACTAAACTTGTTGCATTAGGTAAAAAATAAGGAAAAGTGAAATTCCTTAGTTTAGGTGACTAGTTTAGATAATATTAATGACTTATTCATTCTAAAGAATTAAATCAGAATATAACAGAAAGGTTGGAAAAATAGATATCTCAGGGTAAATAACAAAACAGATAAAAAATTCTTTAGATGCATTTGAATAATGAATGAATACTATTCATGTATACCTAGAAGCTCATGTTCTGATTCATTAGTTATAGAACAGAAAAAATACAAGCAATCTGACAAAGATGCAGAAACAGACAATTGCAACTAGCAAGTATGACATACCACTTTCATATAAGAATAAATGTGAAATGACTGGAACTCCAGTTTAGAAAGTGAAATTTAAAAATAAGCAGCATTCAAGTCTATGAAATTCTAAAAGTTATTAAAAATAGATTTACCTGTCAAATATTAAAATACTAGAACTAATGTGTACTTTTTTATAGTAGAGAAAAGAAAATGCACTAGATTTCCATGATAACACAAAAACTCTTTAAACAAATATTTATTGAGCATATGCTGTGGGTTAGGCACTATGTAAATAGCATGTGCACAATAAATATCTCATAATTTTGTGCTATTCCTATTTTGCAAGAACAAAATTATAAAAAAATCTAAAATATTTACTTTAGAAGTTAAGTAGTAAACTAGAATTTATCAACTTTAGAAGTTAAGCAAAAAAAAAAAACCCTCTAATACATTCAAGAGATATTTCATTAAATTCAGTGGTGACAGAACATTAGGTTATTTGAAAGTAGAGACTTTCCAGGTATATCTGTAAATTTTGTGTTATAAAATAAATATCAATCTCCCCCATTAAACCTACCTTGGTACTGACAGAATAAGAAAATTTTAAATTGAATATTCAAGGGGAACTTCTGTAGGACTTTTGGAAAATTTAGATCTCAGATACTAGATTCTAATACTAAGTAGCATGACGACCTATGAATTTTTAAGAACTGAATGTCACATCATCAATATATTGCATTCTGTATTTATACCCAAAGTCAAATCTTCTTTTGTCACCATATATGTGACCTCCTTATCATAGAATTGTATGCTTGAAACATATAATTTTATTATCCAATGTCACCCTATAAATTTAATTTTAAAAAAAGAATTGAATGATAAGTTATTGATCTATCAGTATGGAGGAGAATGTGTTGTGAGATCTTTTGAGATGTTCTCCACCTTTGTAAATCTACAAATAATAGTTTATAGAGGCTTCACATTTACCTTATATTCTTCCCAACACCATTACCACATCAGCCCATAGCAGGAAATTCATTCTTATACTATCTTTGTGATAGAGGGGAAGGAGAAAGAATTTGACATACACTAGCCAATGAGGAAGAATTTAATAAAATCTGTGGACCAAATGAAGAAAAATGGGCTAAATGAGAGATAATTCACAACTTATAAATCAGCAATCCTCATAGAATGTTGAAGGATGAATTGATACAACATAGGGAGGGGTCTTTGGCAGAGGATCTCAGGGTTCTGTGCCTGGTAACAATATGTTCAACATTCCTATCAACAATTGGGATGATGACAGTGGAATTATTATCCAATGGCAGCCTTCAAGAGCTAGAAGAAAAATGTGGTAGAAATAAAACTGGAGGAATCCCAATGGGCCAGAATTGATAGGGTGAAACTTGAAATGTGAAATTTAAGTGATATGAACAAAATGTTGCCTCGAAGTTTTAAAATAAAGGGTGGGGGATATCTGGCCCAAAAGCAGTGAAAATGTGACCTTTGGGACAGGAACTTAACCTTCTAAATCTCAGTTCTCTCATGTATGTGATGGAGGCAATGGTAAGGTTGCTACAAAAAATAAAGGTGCTATGCATACAGAATGCACAGTGCTTAGCATTTAGTCAGGGTTCAATACAATTTACCTAATGTTCTTATGATTAAATATCTTATAGAGGATTTTTGAATCTGCCAACTATCTCGTTAACCACCCCCACCACAAACTATCAAAATGGCAAATAGCATGTGCTGTCCAATAGAAAACACTGTTTTTCTTCTATCATTAAAACTGTATTACCTTTAAGAATATAGAATGTTAGTAATATTTCATATCTTTTAAGATAAAAGAGTTAGGCACAGGTTTGAGAGTTGAAACATGGACTTTGAAACGAGGTTGACCAGCTCTGTCACTAGCGACCAGTGTGATCCAGGGCGTATTACATAAGGTCCTTGTGCCTTAGTTTTCTAATCTTTAAAATGGGAATAAGAACAGCTAAACAATAGGGTTGCTGGGAAGGAGGTTTTGAAGGATCAAATGGGCAAACAGGAAATGCTCAATAAATATTAATTATTGTAATAATAAACAAGGTGTATTTATTGTTTAAACAATTCACACTGCAAGAAAACAAATAGTCTTTGCTTATATATTACAAAGCAATTTAATAAAGTAAACTTTCATTATGTATATGAGGTTGAGTAGAATAATTCATTCCCATGCTTATAGCTCATATTAGATATTTTATTGACAAGAGATTGTATTCCACATTTTGGTAGTCTTAATACTATTAAGAATTTATGGAAAATCCTGTCCTCGAGGCATTCGTTAACTATTCAATAAACACTAACTTCATGTCAGGAGTAGTCTCCTGAAGCCTGGAGAGAATGTCAGTTCAAAATTGAGCTGCCTCCACACTTTCTTTTCTGCTAACCCCTTCTATTTCATATTGTTCTCCCTTATATTTCTTCACTTTTATTTGAAATAAAAGTTATACCTGTTAAATTGTTAACATCTGATAAGGCTGTGGTTCTCTGATTGTCTCATATGTACGTACTTTAATCAAGAACTGAAATCATAAAACAAAGGATTGAATCTATCAACCTGGATTATTGTTCACGGTGCTCCAAAAATCGCTGCAACCTGCAGTCTTTACAACTCTATCAACATGTTTTACTCACCAAAGACATGAGAGATGTTAGTAAGAGGGAGTTAAAACTAATGCATTTTCAAGGGCAAGTCGACATATTCACTTCTTAAGCCAAAAAATCAAAATAAAAAAAAATGGTAGCAAGAGATTTATGAATATTAAAAGGATCTTGAGGATCATTACATTTTAAAAGAGATAATATTTATTTCCCCTAATTTTCATGGCAATTAGGCAAGAAAGAAATCTAAAATTTGAGTAGAATAAGACTGTTCAATAGATGTTCAAATAGTTGGAGTAAACAAAGTATATTAACAATCTGAGTATCGATCTTTTTTAGACAACTTGCTTCCACTTTTAGTGTTATATTTTAAATTAAAATTGAATCTCTGTGTTTCTAAAATTTTCATACTTGAATATTTAAAGCTTATTTTCAAATGATTCTGCGTATCTTTTAAAAATTCCCTTGATGGCTGTGAGAATGTGGGAAAAATATCTAGGAAATAAACTCCATTTCTTTTCTTCCCTGCTTTCCAACAATGTCCCCAAACAAATCAAATTCATGGAGCTGAATATAAAAAAGTAAGCAATTTCCAAGCACAATAATGAAATTAATAACTTCAAAATGAAAAATAAAACCAAGAATCAGCCTGCTTTTGATAGAACCAAGGGAACAGCTCGTTGGACAGTTCTTACCATCCAAGGATTAACATGGTTTCCTCCTTGTTCTATAATTTCCATTCTAAAAATTTTACCCCTAAGTAGATATTAAATAAATACTAAATAAAATTTTATATCTATTGTCTCAGAAGTTGGCTAAAGACTTGACCCTGACAATAACAGCTGACAAGTGTTCCCACATTCTAAAGAGAAATGCTAGACACTAGGATTTAGTGAGCAGCTGGACAAATGCTACTAAACTCTCTTCTTCACCCTGCTAAGAGAAGACTAGCGAGTTATAAAGAGGAAAAGTTTTAGGGTTAAAAAGAACTTTGCCTTTGTCTCGGGATGGGAAGATAGCTGTAGTGATATAAGAAGGTAATCCAGAAGACAGTGCCCATTAGTGGGGCAAATTTCATTTTTTCATTTGACAGGATCAGAATATGCCAGTTCTGGCGGGTCAAGCTGTCAGGTGAGGGTTTGAGGGCTGCTTTCTCTTCTTATCTACACAAGAGAAGTGCTTATTGCTGACAAGAGGAGCTGAGTCCAATCATAATAGACAATATTGCATGCACTGCTCCAAGCACTATATGCATCTTAAATTCTTATTTCTAAATGGAGGGTACAATTCCAAATTTACAAATGGAAATTTCAGAGATTTAGTCACTTCCTAGTGTCACAGAGTTAGCTAATGTTTCATAAATTTTTTCTTTATGTCTGGTACCTTGTATATCTAGAGAATGAAACTGAACTAGAGTAGCAAAGAGTTTAACTAGAAATTGCATCGCTTCTATGAGGACACTGTATAGTGGGTGTTTGCATGGCTGGGTGAGTGGCAGAAGGTCCTCTGAGAGGCCAGTGGCATATTGTATGAGGAAGGTCATCTTTGGACACCATTCATAACCAAAAGAATTGGTTGAAATTAACAGTGAACACAATAGCACCAATAACATGTGAATACCCGCTCCACTTTCTCTAATCCCTCTTCTTTCTACAACATGAGGAAACATGCAGAAGAAAGCAGGTTCAAAGTGATAGAAACAACAAAACACATCTCACCTCACTTCAAATGAAGGTGAGACCCTATCTGATAATAATAATTGCACATTAGACTAAAGATTTGATTTAGAACAGATCGGACTTTTTAAAAACTAAAAGTGAATTTGAATTGCCATGAGACTATTTTTCAAGGATAAAAAAGAAAATAGAAAACTATGCTTGTGGTATTGTCCAAAGAAAGGGAAGGCAGATTTCACATAATAAATTTGAAAGTAGGGGTTGAAGAAAAACAAAATTAAACTTTGTGGTATATCCCACTGAATTCAGCCCATTTAAAAATCTAATGGCTTTTCATTTACAATTACGTTACGTTTTTTATTGTATTTTTTCCATTACAATTTATCCCTCTTATACCCTCTTCTACTCAGTCCCTCCTCCCTGCAATTGCCACACTGTTGTCCATGTCCATGAATCCTTTTTCTTTTTCACTTGATTCCTCCACTGCCAAACCTCCTTCCAGTGTTGTCAGTCTGCTCTCTATGTATGAGTCTGTCTCCATTTTGCTTGTTAATTTTGCTTGTTCATTACATTCCATATATGAGTGAAATCATATTGCATTTTTCTTTCTCTGACTGGCTTATTTCACTTAGCATAATGTTCTCCCAGTCCATCCATACTGTCACAAAAGGTAAAATTTTCATATTTTTAACAGCCAAGTAGTATTCGATTGTGTAAATGTACCCTAGTTGTTTTATCCACTCATCTACTGATGGACATTTGGCCTGCTTCCAAATCTTGATCATTGTAAATAATGCAGCAATGAACACTAGAATGTTTATATTTTTTTGAATTAGTGTTTTGGGTTTCCTTGGATAAATTCCCAGAAGTGGAGTCACTGGGTCACAGGCACTTCCATTTTTTATCCTGCCATTTATTGAGTAAATTTGGGCAAATTATTTAAACTCAGAAAAAGCTAATGGCTTCTTTTTCTCTTTCATATGTTTTCTGTTATCTCCTTCCATGCTTATTATCCACCAATTTTTGAGGTTATAAATTTCCAGGGTCTTCCCCAAAGTTGTGGGAAGTTCTGGTGGACTAACGTTCTCCAGGTTCTTGAATTCTCAGGGACTGCATCTGTATTTGACTACATGGATATAGGCATGAAAATTAGCCCTTTCTCAGTTTCCAGACCAAAATTTTTCTCACACAAATCATTTATGAGCTTAGGGAATTTTACCAAATATTTCATAGTGACTGTTCAGAATCATACTTATGCATCTTACACATTTTGGCATTTGTTAAATTACTTTTGGCTAATTCTATGCTACACTACACTCTCTTTCTAATTTTATTCTGTTTTTATGCTTCCCTCTTCCATTTGACTGCTTTAGAAATATTTCTTTCTTTTTCTCCACCTCTTTACCTCTAGGTTACTGGGTAACTGAAGCAGTAGGTATTTCTAATTTGAAACCTAAATAGATATGTCCTTAACTTTTGGCATTTTAATTATGGTGTGTCTTGGAGTGGACCTCTTTATATCCATCTTGTTGGGACTCTCTGTGCTTCCTGGCCTTGCATGTCTATTTCCTTCACCAAATTAGGGAATTTTCCTTTCATTATACTTTCAAACAGATTTCCAGTTCTTTGTTCTTTCTTTTCTCCTTCTGGCACCCCTATGATGTGAATGTTGGAATGCTTGAAGTTGTCCCAGATGCTCCTTACACTATCCTTGTTTTTTGGATTCTTTTTTCTTCTGTTGTTCTGATTGGTTGTTTTTTTCTTCCTTATGTTCCAAATCATTGATTTGATTCTCAGCTCCGTCCACTCTATTGTCATTTCCCTGTAAATTGCTCATTATTTCAATTAGTGCACCCTTTGTTTCTGCCTGGATCTTTTTTATGCCACTGAGGTCCTCACACAGTTCCTTGGGCATCCTTGTAACCAGTGTTTTGAACTTTGCATATGATAGATTGCTTATCTCCATTTTGTTTAGTTCTTTTTCCTGGAGCTTTTGATCTGTTGTTTCATTTGGGTCATGTTTCTTTATCTCCTCATTTTGGCAGCCATCATAATTTAAATGTCCAAGTATAAAGAAAAGAAAGAATCTTAAAATCAGCAATAGAAAAACAGTTAGTTACCTACAGGGGAGTTCCCATAAGACTATCAGCTGATTTCTCAAAAGAAACTTTGCAGACTAGAAGGGATTGACAAGAAATATTCAAAGTCATTAAACGCAGGGACCTAGAGCTAAGATTGCTCTACTCAGCAAACACATAATTTAGAATCGAAGGGAAGATAAAGAGCTTTCCAGACAAGAAAAAACTAAAGGAGTTCATCATCATCAAACTATTATTATATGAAATGTTAAAGGGACTTATTTAAGAAAAGAAGATCAAAACTATGAAAAATAAAATAGCAATAAATATATATCTATCAGCAGCTGAATCTAAAAACAAACTAAGAAAACACGAACAGAGACAGAATCATGGATATGGAGAGTGTTTTGATGGTGCCAGATAGGAAGAGGGTATGGGGGAATGGGTAAAGAGGTGAGGGCATTAAGAAGTACAAATTGCTTGTTACAGAATAGCCATGAGTGTGTAAAGTGTAGTATAGGAAAAGGAGTAGCCAAAGAACTTATATGCATGACCAATGGGCATGAAGGAAGGTGTTGGGATTGCCTGAGAGAGTGGGGGGTGCTGGGTGGAGGGGGGCAAAGGAGAAAATTGGGACAACTCTAATAATGTAATCAATAAATATTTTAAAAATAAAATAAAATAAAAAACACTGTAGCCCCAGCTGGTATGGTTCAGTGCATTGAGTGCCAGCCTGCAAGCCAAAGGGTCATTGGATTGATTCCCAGTCAGGGCACATGGCTGGGTTACAGGCCAGATCCCCAGTAGGGGGCACACAGGAGGTAACCACATTGATGTCTCTCTCCTTCTCTTCCTCCCTTCCACTCTCTCTAAAACTAAATAAATAAAATATTTTTTTAAAAAACCCACTGTATTCAGATCACGGTTAATCAGTAATTTGCCTGGAGTTATAGAGTGAGGGGCCTTAACTTCAGAGAGGCACAGGGGAACTTTGGGGAGTGATGAAAATGCTGTGTAACTTGATTGGAATGGTGGTTACATGACTAAATAGACTATACACTTAAAATGGGCAATTTTTCTTATATGTAAACTATACCTTATATGTAAATAAATAAGTACCAGCCCCCACTAAAAGGTAATGTCCTTTTCTCCCCAAGTTTCCAGCATTCTAGTCCCCAACTTTCTAGTTCTACAGGGTTCCTACCTCCTTTACTTCACTGGTGTCTCGCAATGTTTTGCCTCTGGTCCTAACTCCTTGTGATTTCTCTGGTTTACCTGACTTACCCCTCCTCTCTGTATACCTGGGCTCAACTTGTTTCTCATCCTTAAACTTCTGCCTCATCAATCTACTGGTTGTTAGAACATTAACAAATATATGCACGTACAGAATTCACGAGGGGGATTTCCCACTGACACGGGAAAGGACACCCATTATACACATTCATTAGAGAGAAGGGCTATTTTTCATAATCATATTAGGTAGGGGTCGGTAGGGAAAGAAACTAAAACACTATTATGGAGAGTTTCTAAGGATTGTATTTTTCATAAAATTTTAGAGTTTAAACACATCTTAGAGATAATCCATTTCAATATATTTAGTATAAGAATGAGGAAACTGAGGCCTAAAGGATTGAATAGGCTGGTGATGACCAAATAGCTAGAGTTTAGAAGCCGAGTCTCTCAACATCTCAACTGCTATTCCAGGGTTCTTTCCATCGCCGAATACTGTCTTTCTTTGTAACCTAATGCTTCCAGTGCTTTTAATTTTAAAAAAGCAATAGTCTCCTGCACTAATAATTTGATGGAATAATACTTTTTTTATTCATATGTCCATTTGGGCATCTGAGCAATGAAAGGACAAAAAGATGTGAAGGATAACTAAAATTCATATGGATTCTCAAGGGGCCTTGAATAGCCAAAAATCTTTAAAAAGAAAAAAAGTCAGAGGTCTCACATTTCCTGATTGCAAAACTCACTACAAAGTAATCGAACCGTATAGCATGAGCATAAATACAGACATAAAGATCAATGGAAGGGAACATAGAGCTCAGAAATAAACCGTCATATGTGTGTTCAAATGATTTGCAGCAAGGGAGCCAAGACTATTCCATAGGGGAAAGGATAATGTTTTCGACCAACGGTGTTGAAATAACTGGATATCCACATGCAAAAGAATGAATTAGACTCTTACCGTATTCATTTACAAAATGAACTAAAAATGGATTAAAAACCTAAACATAAGATCTAAAACTATAGAACTCTAAGAAGACACAATAGAGGAAAAGCTTCATGACATCAGATTGCAATGATTTCTTAGATATTATACCAAAAGCACAGACAACAAAAGAAACTCAGATAAATTGAATTTTATAGAATAGCAAAATATTGTGCATCAAAGGACATTATTAACAGAGTGAAAAAAAAGCACAGAATGGGAGAAAATACTTTTAAATCATATATTTGATAAGGGGTTAATATTGAGAATACATAAACTAACTTTTACAACTCAACAACAAAACACACACACAACCCAAATAACAAACAGAGCAAAGGTCTTAAGCAAAATATTTCCCAAGAGGACTTACAAATGGCAAATAAGCATATTAAAACATTGTCAACATCCCTAATCATTAGGGCAATGTAAATCAAGTAATCAAAGAGATACCCACTTCACATCATTTGGATGGCTACTATCAAAAACAAACAGATAATAACAACAGTTGATAAAGATGTGAAGAAATTAGCGCATTACTCATGGGAATTTAAAATGGTACAGCCAGTATTGAAAACAGTATAGCAGTTCCTCAAAACATAGAATTACCATATGACCCAGCAACTCTGATTTTGGGTAATTGTTAAGTAAAATAAGTCAGTCACAAAAGGAAAAATACTGGGTATTTCCACTTCTGTGGGGTATCTAAAGCAGTCAAATTCAGAGACAGAAAGTACAATGGTCACTTGCAGCATCTGAAGGAGAGGGAATATAGAGAGGTATTGTTTAGTTACATGGGTTTTACCACAATAGAAAATGCTGGTAAATAATTACATTCATACCTCAGTAACCCTTAGTCAAAATCTTTCATTCAGAATATTTAAATATTACAGGTCCAAAACTCATGCTAACACTGGTGGTGATACAAAGAATAATATAAACTGTTTCTTAAAGAAAATTGTAAAATAGTAGAATGGGTCCTGGAAAACATTATGCTAAGGAAAGTAAGTCAGTTAGGGAAAGGCAAAATACCATATGATTTCACTCTCATATGTGGAATCTAATGAACAAACTGAACTAACAAGGAAAACAGAGAGAGACTCGTAGATAAAGAGCAGGATGACGGCTAAGGTAGGGGGAGGGTGGGGGTAGAGGGATTGAGCAAAAAGGAAAAATGACTCACGGACATGGGTAACAGCGTGGTGATTGTTGTGGGGAGGAGGTATAAGGGGACTAAATGGTAGTGGAAAAAACACAATGAAAATAAATAAAAATAATACAACAGAAAACATCTTTATGTAAATATATAAATTTCAACGTATACAATAATATGACAAGTGATAGAATTTGAGTGGCCTAGCAACAATAAGATTACTTTTGTAGAGGTGAACCTAAGTCCCTATGCAGAGGAGAATGCAGAGTAGAGGCATGACCAAAAGAAATTATGGTGTAGGTGTCAATAACAAGCAGTTCTCTTTGTTTATAGTACAGAGTCATGGAAAGATGAATAGAAAATAAAGGTAGATAGGCTAACCATAGAGAACCTTGAATGCCAGATGAGGGAAATTGGAGGCAATTCAGTTAGAAAAAATGTTCAATTACTCTTGTTTCCTTGGAACGTCTAATGTTAGGGACTGTGCTCCAGCTGTCCGGAATAATCAGATGGCACAGTCATGGCTTGACAGAAGATGCGATGCTTGGTGAGTGTGACAACTACTTCTTGCTTAGTTCTTCCCTCTGTGGTGGTATCTATGTCACATGTAAAAAGCTAGTTGCAAGAGAAGTCTGGAAATACAGAATTTTGTTATTTTCCAGCTTCTAGAATAAGGGAAGTCAAGATTGAAGGGGGTTGGAATGGATGTTAAATTAGACAATCTGCTACAGGTATTGAAAAGATAAATTTAAAAAGCCTTGTTGAATGATGTGGGAGATAAGGTGAGAAGGAAGACAGTATAAAAAGAATAATGTCCATGTTCCTGGCTTCTTAAAAAGGTGGTGAGAACATGTGGGACTGGGATCAGGTTGGAACAGGAGAAATGAAAAACAGTAAGTTCTGTTTTGGATAAGCTGAGTTCAACGTATCTGAAGAACAACTCAGCAGGGTTTTCCAGAAGTTGACAATAGGGTTCTGGAGTTCAGGGTAGAAGCTGAGACAAAGGCAGAGTATCTGTGGGCCTTGAGCATGAGGTAACAATCGCGGGGAAAAGTACCCAGGGTAGAGAAAGCTTAGTGAGAAAGGAATGTATACAAAGAGGCTCTTACCTCTGAGATATATTTAAGAGACCAGCAGTGACATGAGATGCTGCTATTTCAAAAGTACCAGGTCTGGATGGAAGAGCACAAGTTTGAAAAAGGCAAAAAGCATAAATGACTAATACTGTCAAATGTTGCAAAAAGGATCCAATCAAAGTCTTAAAAGTAAATAATAAATTTGGTTATGGTAAACAATTCTAACTCCGGATAGTTTATAATTTTGAGACACATGAGTAGTATATTTTAAATGAAATTTTTATGTTATTAGTATTGAGATATTGTTAAAATATTGATTATAAGTCAAAATCATTTGTCACTTCAAAATTTATAATAATGGGTATGAAAACAATTTTTACCCTTTAAGTATTCACTTTCCTTCCAAGGCATCCTTCAGTATTCAGAAGCCACAAGAAATAAGAAAACTGTAGATAAAAGATGCATCTTTTAAGCATTAGTTTAAATAGTAGATGCTGACCCCAAATTCAAATGATAAGCAATATTTTTCTTATTTGTTTGGACTTTTTAATGAAAAAAGTCTAAAGCTATATTATAAATAATAAATTACAATTTGAGGCAGTAGTGAGAACATTCAGAGAGGTAACATTTTTTAAAAATTAAAAATTTCAAAAGAATTTTAAGTGATTAGAAAATACAATGAATGTATACCTGGGCAGTCACAAAAAATCAGTAAAAATATGAATACTAATGAAAAGTCACAAAGTTCTAATATTTTCCTCATAAAGATAAATAGGTGACAAAAGAGCACACTATTTCACATGGCTTTGACAAGGGCAAATGACTATCATTAACAGTCAACACTAGAATTAATCATTTCGAGGGACAATCATAAAAAGGACTAAATAGAGTTTCTTAGAAACTTAAAAAGGAAAAGAAAAATCTATGTCATTCATCAGAGGTTGCCAAAAATTTCCAATGTATCCTGGAAGTAACTGAAAACATACCTCAAAATTCTCATAGCAACAATAGACCATTCTGTACAGTATCAAACTGCAATAATAATTGTTTCACACCAATTTCTTAAGCGCCTTAAAAAAAGTTTTGTGTAAACACTGAAACAGTCAAAAAGATAGTTACACTTTTCATTGGAGCTAAGCGGTGTTTATGCATATGCAAAATAATGTTGTGCAATTTAGTACAGCTGTTCATCGTGAACAGATGAGAGCGAATCATTAAAGCCACTTCCAGCCACCTGATCTCCACCTTCAAACAGAAAAAGAAAACAGTGGAGAGCAGGGAGATGGATTGCATGCCAACAGAGGGAAAAGGGTGACAAAATGTAAATTTCTTTGTGATACATGGGAATGTTTTCATAACATGCAGTTGGCAGCTTTACATCTTTCCTTGTGGAGCTCCATGTTTATAATTCCAGTAGCTAAAATTCACATAACTGCAATTTTAATTTTGCTTTGAGAATTTTATTGGGCTTCTTTTGTGCCCCATCAACTGAACAGCTGTGTCTTCAAGCTGAAGAGTCTACTCATTGTTTCAAACATTTTGAGAAAATAAAATGAGGATCATATTTGTGACTATAATGAAAAGAAAAAAATACATTCTCATGCTTTTCTATTCGGTCTTCAAGAACAACACATGCAAAGCATTCGTGAAGCCAACACAGCTGCAGGACCCACTTACCATACCAATTTTGTCTACTCAGTATACTTTCTAGCTTTCATAGATTCAAATTTAATATAAATGAAATGTATTTCCTGCCATGATTCCAGAATATTTATCTTTAAAAACCTGTATTTCAGTGATATCGTCAGGCCCCCACAGGAGATAGGTTATCTTAGTATTTTCTAGTGTCGCCATCATAGTAAACCCTTTCTTTCTGCCCACCACAGCAGAGAGACTGCTTAGCAAAAAGTTAGATTAATAGACATGTAAATGCACAACTAATATGTTATCAATAATTTAATGGGCAAAGTCTATTTTAGTAAGTCAGTTTCATTAAAAACCTTGATGGTCGTACATTAATTCTGTATAGAATACAAACTCATGGGACATTATTTTAAAATAAAAATAGTAAGTTAATATTGATACTTATGTAGCATCACCTTAGGACTGACCCTTAACGTCTTTTATAAAAATATTTCCTTTTGTAAGTCTGACCAAAGGGACTAGAAAACAGGCATCTGGGAATATTTCTTACCTAAATAAATTAAAATGTCTATTATTCTTTAAAAATAATAACTTAGTATAACAAATGTACAATTGTATAAATTAATAAATAAGGGCAATATAGGCAATGTATCTGTAAACGCTCTCAGAGTTCTGTGCTCTAATTTTCTACTAACATTTTAGCCTCAGATAAATCATTCATTTGTATCAGAAAATTTCATAATGGATTAATCGGACCTAAAACATAGAGTGACCTAAAGGCTGAGAAAGGAGAGAGACCAAGAGCCATACGCACATTACTTAGTGCTTACTTGGGTTACTCTCAGGACTTTACAGTGCTGCACAGTTTATGAAAATAAAATGGAGAAAATAAACAGTTTATGAAAATAAAAAGGAGAGAGACCAAGAGCCATACGCACATTACTTAGTGCGTACTTGGGTTACTCTCAGGACTTTACAGTGCTGCACAGTTTATGAAAATTTCATGAGCCGTATACACTGACCAATAAATACCACCTAAATCTTTTGTCCTGCATTTGTTTATTTTAAATAGAAGAATAAATACATTTATCATTTAACTGTCATGTATGTATGTCAAAACACATAAAATATATTTTTAAAAGGATGTGCCAGAGATAAAATACAAAGTATTTAAAGATGCTTCATTTCCCTTCCAAATTTACATAGAATAGTAAAATGTGTTTTAAAAATCTGGTTCTAAATTTGGATTAGTTGCCATTTGCTCTTGATGTCTCTCAGAACTGAAAAAGATAACTCACAAACTTACTTAGATACAAGTAAAAGGAGTGTAACCCAAGCTGCACTCACTAATCATGACACTTATTTTTTAATTTCATCCGCAAATTACGCAATTGTTTTGGTTAAAAATGTCAGCAAATTTCCATCTTCTCTAATGTTAATCA
The DNA here is from genome assembly GCA_004026545.1 of Mormoops blainvillei. Classification (NCBI taxonomy): domain Eukaryota; kingdom Metazoa; phylum Chordata; class Mammalia; order Chiroptera; family Mormoopidae; genus Mormoops; species Mormoops blainvillei. Next base: position 132,467 of record PVJD01000871.1, on the reverse strand, counting down.
GTTTGTGGGTTTTTTCCCCGGGAAAACTAATTAAATGGTTATATATATATTATATATATATATAATATATATATAAAATATATATATATATTATATATCTTGTTTAATCAAGTGTAACCAAAGAAAGCTTTTCCTCATTTAGAAAATGTTTTCATTGATGTGTGGGAGAGTGTTTAGAGAATATAGTTTCAATTTTTAACAAATAGTTTCCAAAAATCACAAAAGCCTCTTCATTTAAAAATAATTTAAGAGATTTTAAGATTCTTTTCATAAAATTTTAAATGCATCGATTATTATTTAGAATTATCCTAAAACTATTTTCAGCAATAAAATAATATTAGAAAATTTTCAAAATGCTCTCTCCCATAACAACAAGAGTTTGTTCCAAAAATTGTTTGCCTTCTTGTTCTAGCTGCTTGACTTGCATATCACTGGAACTTCATACTTCCCTTACTAATATCTGAAGGCTTAGTGTACATTTCTGGTAAGATTTACTGTTAAAGATAGTAGCTGTTAATCTATATTTCCACTGTCATCTTGTTAAAATCTAATTTAGTTTGGCCAACTTCGTGTCATTCTAATTAGCTCATAAGCTCTAATGTGAATAGTATGAGCTTGCACCACATGTAGAAGGGTCAGCTCTGCCGCTTTTGAATTACTTGTGTTTAATCATCAGGATTATTCCTAATATGCAGGCTTGCTTTCTTTCCCTCCCTCTTTTCCTTCCTTCTTTCCTTTCCTTTCCTTTCCTTTCCTTTCCTTTCCTTTCCTTTCCTTTCCTTTCCTCCCTCCTTTCCTTCCTTCCCCTTTCCCTCCCTTCTCCCACTTTATCCCTGACATTTTTTCATTTTGCAGAAATAGTTATTAGTTCTTTGTGCATTTTCTGAAGGTTAGTTAAGTTAAAACTAGATATTGTAATTAGTAAACCCATTTAACTTGGTACATACAAATTGAAGTATGTCAACATATGGTGAAAGAAAGAAAACAAGGTCACTTCCAGCTCTTCAAGTTTTTAAGTTCTCGCTGTTTCCTTGATAAATCTTGTTACTATTCATAACCAATGGTAATGGACTATATAGACTGAACAAAAAGAAACACAGTGCAATTCATATTTTATACTAATAGAGACTAATTCCTTCCTATATTTAACATTTAAAAAACAAAATATTCTCAGCACAAAAAAGAAATGATAATTACATGTCATGACAAGGTGTTAGTTAAAATCATAATCATATCACACCATATAAATGTATCAAATCAAGAAGTTGTATGTTACTCTTACACGATGTTATATGTTAATTGCATCTTAATAAAAATAAATGTAAAATAACAAATATAAGTGCTAATATTTTCTTTGTGTACCCCACTGGCTCACCTTGACCACCTTTGAGGTTTGTGTTTTAGAGACCACTGATGTAGACATTAAGGAGACACAATGATTTTTGAGCAGGAAAACATTGTGACAGATCAGTGTTTGGGAATGTTCACTCTGTGTAGAGAATAATTGAGTATGTGACATGACAGATCGATAAGGACGCCATTTATTTTTTAATTTTTTATTGCATATATAACCTAGCCCTCAACTATAGCAGTGAGAGGGAAAGAGAAAAGGAAACAGAGGACAAGTCTGAGTTACTGGAAATGGAGACATGAAGGAGGGGATGACTTTAGGATGCCTCCTGTGTGTCTTATCTGCACCACTTGGCAGTAGCCCGGCAATTCTTCAAGATATGGCACAGGAAGAAGAGATTTGGGGTAAATGAGAGGAATTACTTGCTTGAATTTATATATGTCTAATACACGAGTAAAGAATGCAGCTGAATATAAAGACGTGGAGCTGAGAAAAGAGGTTTGAGGTGAAAATTAAACATCAGTTTATAGTTTGAAGTAGAGAGAAAAGATGTGGGACACTGTCTCTGAAGGTCACTGATGATGTGAGACAAAGGAGACAAGAGGCTCTATCTCTTTTATTAACAACTTTCCTGTGTTCATTTCTTCGATTCACTGATTCTCCACCTGGGAGGCATGAGGACGTGAATCTGAGACTCTGTGACCATAGGGCACAGGAAGGTCAGGAGATGGGAGGCAATTCAGGAGGCAAACAGGAGCTCAAGCTCACTGTGCGCTGCTTGGGGAGAACGCGCCCAGGGCATTTCTGCAGAGAGAACCCTGGGCAGTCGGATAAGGTGCACGTCTGCCAGGGAGGGGTGAGGGAGCGCCGGGGGCAGGGCAGAGACACACGAGGGCGGGAGGTCAGTGCAGCTGGGCATGGGGTGGGGGAAGGGGACCAGAACGTGAGGGTTGTGCCCCACACACAGGGCACATTCAGTAAGTATTGGTCGTTATTGCATTCATTTTACATATTTTTGTGATTAAAAAAATTAATAATGAAATATTTTAATAGCTTATTCAAGCAAATCCTATGTATAATGTATATATAAGAAATAATAATTTAAAAAACCTGTGTAACACCACCAATTTAAACATTTTCAGTGCCATTTGTTGTCCCCTAGTCCCCCCTTCCCTCTTGAATCACACTCCCTTCCCTCCCTCACAGAGGTAACTACTAACCTAAAATTTATGTTTTTCATTTCTTGATTTTCTCTATAGTTTTGCCAAATGTATAAATACATATTTTATATAACATTGTTCATAAAATTTTTGTACTTGGTGAAATTTTACTGCATGCAAAGAATCCACTCGATGAAATATTTTTGGCACTTGTGGAAAGCTCTACATCCACCAACAACAATACTTTATCATCTAAAATGCACAGTGTCACTTCTAATGGGAAACATTTATTGACAACCATGCAGTCGGCATAAAATTTCTGTTGTGCCAGTCACAGCTTACTTGGTCTTGAGCGTTCTGAGAGACTTAGCACCAATTTTTACCTTTTAACCTAAATGTAGCTTTTCATGTTCCTAGGAATTTTCTCTCCTATATTTTCAAAACCACCCACATACATTAATTTGGGGTAATGTATGTTCTGGCTCCTGATTGTAAAAGTAATATCTTTCTTTTAGAGAGAATTCATTAGTCACACAACATTTTTAAGGCTTCCACCTTGCAACTTAAGTGAATTCTCAAATTCATAAAAATGTGAGCTGTTTACAGAGGCTCTTTGATTTTGTCCCGAATGAAACTGAATAATATGTAGTGGAAAAATATTTCAAAATTTACCTGAGTGTTTTTACCTTTTATGTGCAGCCCCATACCACACACACACACAGCTACCTCCCCCAACAAACGCGTGTGCACTCACCTAACAGCCTGGACAGAGAAGTGAGATTCTAATATTAAATGTGCCAAATTATAAATATCTGTATTTCAAAAGTGCATAAACTAAATATCAAAGCAAAGGACAAGAGCAGAAAAAAATTCTTGCAAACTACATGACAAAAGACACCCACATAAATGCTCGGAAAAGTACATTAATGTGCAAATTACACAAAATAGACAAATGGCCAATTAATGTTGAATATCAGAAAAAATTATTTCAAAACAGAAAACTACAAAAAAAAAACAAAAATGAAACAAAGATACTACCTAGGATGGGAGAGTTTAGCCAAAGTAGGTGTATAAATTGGATAGCTATTTTGCAGCATGTTTCAAAAGTCTTAATATACCTACTGCTTATATCCCTGTACTGTCCTTCCGAGAGAAAGACACAAACATTTAGGTCTCAGGCAGTTAATCACCATGGTTATATTAGAGACAATGTGAAAACAAAAATGCCAAACATAAAGGATTGGCTAAATAACATATAATATAGCATATCAATATGATAACATTTGTGTAAGTCATTAAGATCGCATCCTTAAAAATGATTAAGAATATTAAAAGACACCAAAAGGATATGCTGAGTAAAGAATTGAAGTAAAAAAGATATGCCAATAAAATTTCTATTAGGGAATAGCAAAAACAATGTAGTTAACATAGTTTTATGTATACATAAAAGGTATATCCTACAAAGTATTTGGGGGTTGTATTAGGATAAAAAGTAATTGTTTTACCTTATTGATGTTTCAAAATTTTTATTAACTACTAATTTAAAATTCTTATTTAAAAAATAAGTAATCTAATACACAAAAATTACAGCTCTTAATATATAAATGGTATGAATTCTGCAAATATTACCCTTCCCAACATATTTTTAAAAGATTTCATGTATAAACTGTATTCATATTTTCTTATATTAGATGTTATATGAGGCACTTCTGTACTATAAAATATTTTGTCACTATTTTGCTTATTTACAAGCTAACCTCTCAATTAGCCTGTACAGAACTGAAAAAAGATACAATTATACTTTTTTTCCTATTAATCATGTATAAAACTCAAAATCAATTTCATAAGAAGCATATTCCCAGTGATTTATGGAAGGAAACCCCTTAATGCCTAAAGAAGATATTTTTCTTAAATGTACATGAAACTGAACCATGTGACAACAATTAGAAATTTTCAGAAACATTTTAAAATCCAATTTAGTTGCCTTTTAATAATAATATCATTTGAGCAAATATTTTATTTTTCTACACGACAAAATTATTATCTTTTTACTTTTCATTTTACTTAGAAATAATAATATTCAGTTTTTGTATAGAGGTTTTTTAAATTAATTTTTCACATTAAATTAGTCAAACTTTCAGGACTCCAACTTAATGGTAGAATTTCTGAATATAAGGGAAAAGGACTAATAAAGTAGAAGGAAATGAAAGTTCTTAAATTTCATTTCTATTAATTTGAAAATTATTTTTAAATCAACAGTAATTGTTTAAATTGTAGAGAAACAGTTTTATTAAGTTCAAGAGTTATTTTCAACAGTGTGGTGATTGCAGGGGTAAGGGTGGTGGGTGGAGGCGAAAGTGGGTATAGGGGCAATAAATGGTAATGGAAAAAATACACCAAAAATAGTGTAGAAAATTAATAAATAAAAAAACTTAAAAAAAGAAATATTTTGTATTGTGCCATGTTAGTATCAGTATCTCTGCCTTTGGTCTACTTCCCCTTCAAATAATGCCCTATAAGTAGTCCCAAAATATGTATCCATCAAGTCAAAATGAAGTGTTATTTCATCATTTTACAAGTTTCCCCATAATATTCTACACACACTATAATCTATGTTCCATAAATTAGTGATTGGTGTCATTTTAAGACTCAAGCAACATCAGTGGTTCAAGAAAGTTCTAATACCTTAAAGGTTCTAATATTTCAAAGTCGTAACACCTTGGCCTCAGGTAGCTCCCTCCCTTACTTCAAGGCAGGACCAGTAGCTTCTTCCCTTTTCTATAAATACTCTCTGCTTCTTTTGTATCACCCTTTGCTGGTTCAGTTTCCTCTCTCTGCAATTACCTTTCTCTCTAGCTATCTGCCAAAAAAAAACCTGTTATTATTTTAAGACTGAATTTGAACCACACTTCCTTGGCAAAGTCTCCCTTATCCCTTTTGTATCAATGTGATCCTCTCTTATTTTTGTTTCTTGAGAGCCCAGGCAGGGTGTGAATTATTTTCATTCATCCTAAGATAGAGTATTTCAAATATTTTTTGATAAAGAAACACTCATCAGATGAAAACTCACACAGATCACCCAACATAAAACGCGCTTTTGCCGAGATTTACATTTATAATCTTTACTTATTTTGCGGTTGATAAGGGAAAACAATGAGCTGTTTTGAGAGATTTGAAAGGAGGGACTCTGAGTAACATCTATTATCACATCTGTCAGCTAAAATGTTTTTATTTCTGAAAAGTTTTTAGGTTGTACAATATCAAGAAAATCATATAAGTTGCAAATGGTTATAGATTTTTAACACGGTGGTTTTCAGTCTCAAGACCTTTCAATTACATTATCTCAGAAGCATGAGAGAGGTGTAGTGGGAAATGTCAAATTTGAATTACCTCTTAACTGGCACAATTAGACTGGTAATCAGTCTGTGTGTCAAAAAGAAAACAGTTATGGAGAGAGTCTTCAAAAGATAGAAACTTAATTTTTTATATAAAACATGCAAAGATCCACACAGTGGCCACTTTTAAACTATGGAGAATGTCTTTTCTATGCAAGTGGCTGCTCCTTTGAGATTCTCAAAATCTTTCCTCATGACTCACTTTTACGCATCATCCATAAAGTCTACTACCTGTTTCTTTAAAAAACAGCAGGGACTTCTAAATACTTTAGAAGCAAATTTCACATCAAAATCATCTAGGTTTTTCACTATTTTTCCCCAATAATATATCATTGTTTTTTCTACACCTAATTTAAGTGCAATTTTAATCAAAACTTTCTGAAGCATTTAACTTATTTTTCTTAGAAACTTCCCCAATCTAGCAGAGGAAATAGGCATGCAAGTCCAGAAAGCTCAGAGAATCCCAAACAGTTTGGACCCAAGGAGGAACACATTGAGTCACTCGTAATTAAATTACCCAATATTAAAGGTAAGGAGAGACTCTTAAAATCAGAAAGAGAAAAAGAGAGAGTTACCTACAAAGGAGTTCCCATATGACTGTCAGTTGATTTCTCAAAAGAATGCTTATGGGGGGAGGTTAAGAATAGCATAGGAAATGGAGAAACCAAAGAACTTATATGTATGATCCATGGACTAAGGGGGCGGGGGGCTGCTGGATGGATGGGGAGGTGCAGGGTGGAGTAGGATAAAGGGGAGAAAAAAATGAGACAACTGTAATAGCATAATCAATAAAATATACTTTGAAAAAAACAACATTTCTTTTGGTTCTCATATTTCATATGCTTACATAAAATTCAAATCAATAAAATGAACAATTTAACATTAAATTGAGTAGAATAGTAAATAAGATAACTAGAATAGATTCAAAACAAAAATAATTGACTCTTGATTAGCATACAACACAACCACAGGGAGCAGGAGCTCACGAGCTGGAGCAAGTATCTCGCTAACCTTCAACTTGCCCCCTACCATGGGCTTTCAGAGGGAATGGATCTATTTCGTAGTCCAGTGAGTCATGAAGTGTACATTTAGATGGTTTCTATTGTAGAAATTACTTAACACTATTTGGACTCCATGTTAGAAATGTAAAATGAAGAAAAAACATAAAATACATCTTAAATCTATCTGTAATATTATTTTACTACTCATCATTAAAATGTTAATTGATGTTGTTCAATTGACTACAAAGACCAGACATCTACCAAACAGATGTGTCTGAGGCTTGACTGACATTTGACTGAACTCTATGCAAGTAAATTGAAATTACGATTAATTAATTTAATTAATATTTCTTGACTTGTACAACATGTGAAAAATTGTGCTAGGTCCTAGAAGTTTATCTAGGTTCTGATAAAAAAAAAATGCATTCCTTTATAGAACTTATATTCTTGAGTTGTAGGTTCCAAACTTTTTGTTCACCCATCTCTACCAGTCAAATTATTGAGGATTATCTATATCTATATCTTATCCATATCTATTTATCTGTTATAAATATATACTATCTACATACTTAAGCATGTATAGTTATAAATTATATACATGTACATATGGACATATTATGCTTTATGAAATATGCACAGTCAGCTTTGAATTCCATGGGGCTGAATTTGGTAAAATTTAATTTTACCTCCACCATTTTACATCAGGGGACATACACAGAAGTGAGTTTTTCTCCTTAGTAAAGATACATTCATTCGTTTCATAAAAATTATAAGATAAGGTGCTGCTGGTGTGGTTTAGTGGATTGAGTACTGACTAGCAAACCAAAGGGTTGCTGGTTCAATTGCCAGCCAGGGAACATGCCTGGGTTGCAGACCAGGTCCCCAGTAGGGGGTGCATGAGAGACAATCACACATAGATGTTTCTCTCCCTCTCTTACTCCCGCCCTTCCCCCTCTAAAAATAAATAGATAAATTTTTTAAAAAAATTATAAGATAAGCCATATGCACAGTGATTGAAAGAATAAGCTTATTTTGTGGTCTACACCAAAAACAAACATACCTGCCTTCAAGACAAGTTGATAAATCGGTGGACACAAAAAGTTTTACAACACCCGTAAGAATGTTTTAAATTATATCTTAAGAAATGTTCATAGAGTTTCTACAAAACCCTAGCATTTGCAAGCGCATACTTTGATGACCATTGTTCCCTGGTCTGGTGCATCCAGGGCAGTGTCTGGCACAGAAACTCTCCATAATATGTGTCACTCGACAAATGTCACTTTAAGGAGAATTGTTCATATACTTGAACAACAAACTATATTTTTATACTTAATTTTTTAGTGCTTTAGGAATATTTGAGTATTCTAAGAATTGAAAAACCTAATTGAAATCCAGTTACAAATTTTTTTTTTAAATTTTGCATGCTTCAAAAGCATGGTGTCAGATTGGAGAATATAAAATGGAAACATTTATTAATCCATTCTGCATTTATGTTACCTAATTAGCACAACAAAATATGGTTTATAGTTTGGAAGAGGAAAGAAAAAGAGGAGCAGGAAAAGAAGGGGCAAGAGAAGGTGGAAAGAACAAAAACAATATCAAGATTTTCCACATTATATGGCATCTCAGGCAGAGAGAAAACAGTCACTATCACCAGTCAAAATCACTGTGCACTGTTTTCCAGAAATGAGTATGATAGACTTATCACACATGACTTTGTGTTTTGATAAAACTTTTTAAATGATTTGTTTTCCTTTTTTTCTACCCATTTAAAGACATTAAAAAATTAAAGAGGCTTACACAGGAAATCATTAATTAATTGTAGAATTTGTAAACATGAAACTGAGAATAAAAACTTCTATTGGCATAAATTGCAGCACTCGTTCTGCGCAGCACATGTACTGTAATAAGCTGATTATAAGTTTGGATAAGTCACTAGCAATCATCAATTTAAATTGGATGCAGGAGGCCAGCACTGGCTCAATACTGTCCTGTGACAGTAAAGCCATGGTGAAAGAATTTCTAGGCTGACTAAGGATCCCATCTGGGTAAAGCATGCCTGCTCCTTTCTTTTTCTTTAATTTAACAAATATTGCATGGGACGAAGGAATGTCAAGACTAAACTCTCCATACAGATGTAGAACACATGCATTTGTGCCAGCTCAAAGCAAGATTACAGACACGGGAGGCACTGTTGTGGTTTGGCAGTTACAATCGTCCATTTTCATTAATTTGTGGTTTAAAGATACTACCGCATTTATGAAAGGATTCTGTCTTTTTGGTGACTGGTGTGGTAAAAGTTAAACCCTAAAAGCCAAAGAGTGGAAAGAACTTCATGTTTGGAGATCATCCTAAATTTCAAATATTTCAAACTGAGAACAATTCAGTTACAATAAAAACATGGGTTCTACACAAGGAAAAAAAAAAAAAACTCTTTGCAGATAATGTCTACTAAGTACTTTCCTCATTTTTACTTGCCCTCATTTATTAGAAAAGGCATAACCAGGACTTGACTTTTCAAATCATGAAACCCTTGGAAAATAGGCCAAATAATAGAAAAACTTTACACAACAGAAGCCAATATTTCTTCCCTTCCTTAAAAATAATCCAAGTGATGGGAAGACATTTCAACTACTCAGAGAGCTAGTCACTCTTCCTTTATTTTGCCTTCTGTAAGTTAGATGGTATGCAACGCAAGCACCCCAAATTCTAAGTTATTGTCCCAACTGATTACTGCAAGGGTGACATAAAAAAATAATTCAGCTTCTGAGTTGTATTACTTACTTTAAATCAGCTCTAAATCTAGGCAGTTACATGCATTATGTAAAATCAAACCTCCCGCTCTTGATATTCATGTCTTCATCTATTTGAATAATATTTCATTTATTCTTTCAAGGCAAAATAAGAGACAGCTTACCTCTACAATAGAGAGAGGAGTTTGTCATTTCATTTCTGGCTAGCATTGACCATAAAAATCATAAGGCTTCAGAGGTGGAAAAGAATTTTTCACTTTCTGGAAGGGGACATGGAGGTTGTAATTTGCCAAAAAAAGGGAGTTTATCAAAGGTGGGGATCAGGTTGGTGTCCAGCACCACTCTCCTAAGGGCTGCTTCCCATCTGCTTAGCTTTAGCCACACTGAACCACTGTGGCATCAGGAGATTCATTGGCACAAAAAGAGCCCAGACATATGTGAAAGAATAAGCATTAATTACCTTCAGTAACCAATTTATTTTACACCGTTATTCTACTGTGTTTCCAAACTCATAAGCTCTTATAAGCTCTCACTGTACAAGTATGATTTCATTGGAGTACTTAAGAGATGTTCAGAGGAAAAGATATCCCTGACCTCATAGCCACTCATGCTACTCAAATCATGGTCGCTCTCCCTTCCTTTCTCTCTGTTTATATGAGGTCTATTGGGAAAAATTCCAACCATTGTTAATATAATGAGACAGTTTGCACAACATCCATGTAACCTGGCAGCCAAGGAGAGTGGACTAGAATGTACATGTGTGAACAATGACAACTTCACTGTACTAGTCAGTGGGGGTGGTGGACACAGTTGAGTGAACATGTATACTGTGTGGCTGTGTCATTCAATATGACTGAGCAAATAGAGCAATGAATCTGCATCAGATTTTGCATTAAGCTTGAACATTCCTCCATGGAAACTATTCTGATGATTCAGAAGGCCACAGCTATGGGCAACTGGTGACTGGCAGCTTCATCTCGACAACGCACCTGCTCATGCATCATGTCTCATGCAGAGTTTTATGGGGGAACATCAAATTACCCAGGTGACTCAGCCCCCCTGCAGCCAAGATTTAGTGCTCTGTGACTTCTGGCATTTCCCCAAACTAAAATCACCTTTGAAGGGAAAGAGATTTCAGACCATTAGTGAGATTCAGGAACATATGACAGGTCAGCTGATGGTGACTGGGAGAACTGTGTGAGTTCCCAAGGTGCCTTACTTTGAGGGGGACTGAGGTGTCATTGTCCTATGTACTACAATGTTTCTTTTATCTTGTATCTTCTTCTATAAATGTCTCTATTTTTCATATTACATGATTGGATACTTTCTGGGCAGACCTCATAAATATCTGACACCCCAAGTCTACTCCCCTGGGTGTGTGTGTAATTTGCATATATTTCTAGGGTGAACCCATGTGTCAGGTAGAATAGTGTTTACCAAAGATGTTCACGATGTACTCTCTAGAGCCTAAGAATATATTGGTTACATGGTAAGAGGGAATTAAGATTACAGATGAAATTCAGCTTGCTAATCAGCTGGCTTTGAGATGGGCAGAGTATCCTGGATTATCTGAGTGGGCCTAATGTAATCATAAGGGTCCTTATAAGTGGAACAGAGAGGCAGAAGAGGAGGAAGCTGAGAGATGGCAGCATGAGAAAGACACATTGTTAGAGGAATGGCAAGCCAAGGAACACAGGTGGCTTCTAGAGGCTGGAGACGGCAAGGAAATGGATTCTTTCCTTGAACCTCCATAACTAATGTGGCCCTTCCAACACTTTTCTTTACAACCCAGTGAGATCCATTTCAGGCTTCTGACCTCCAGAATTTTAGGATAATAAATTTGTGTTGTTTTAAGGCACTAAGTTTGCGGTAATTTGTTACAGCAGCTATAGGAAACTAATACGTTCTGTACAGAAATATGCAAAATTAAAGTGGATCAAAGATTTTAATTACTGAACTTTCTGAAGTCTCCACTGGGAGAGAACCTGCTTCCAACCTCGCTCTTGTGGCTATTGGCAGGATGAAGTGCTCCGGGGCTTTTGGACTGCAGGCTCACTTCTCCACTCACGGTTGAAGGACATCTCCATGACCGAATCAATGAGGACTTTCTCTCCGGTTCCATTTCCTCTTTTGCCTCTTTCTGCCACTTGTAAGAGGTGTAAGGATTTTAAGGACCCTCAACATTCATTGAGATGGAATGTACTGGAGAACAGTAATGGGCGCGACAGTGAGTTCAGCTTAAGCAAAGTCAGGTTTGAAATGTTTCAATCTAGCAAAGAGGACCCGTAAAGCAGATACTCGGGGACTCGGGGAGGAAGTCTGAGCTGGGGGACGTAAATGTTGGTAAGATTTCTGTTGGAGATCATTGTGTCACAGAAGCTAAGTTAACAAAGTCTTACAAGATGAAAGGCTTGATTAAAAGTAATGGACACTAATAAAAAGTAAGTGGATTAAGAGTGGAGGTAAAAAAGCCTTCTGCATCTAATAACCCTTTTTTTCTCACATTTTTGCTATGAATTATGAATTTTAAAAATTGTTTCATTTCATATTGAAGCATGACAAATATTGCCCTCTGAGAGTAGGCAAACAGGTCCAGAATCACATACAAGCCCATTACAGGGGCAGGAGCTGCCTTGCTATAAAATTCTAAATTGGGTGTAAAACCTGCTTAAGGAGGATAAGCTGGAATTCTCTAAACATCTGTTTATCTGAATTAGTTGTCATAGAACACTTAGACCTATACTTATGACTGTCCCCCAGTTACCAATTGAGCTGTAATTCCTTGTGGTTGCAGGAGGAAGTAAATGGGATAATACTATGAAAAATCTAAAATATGCAAAAAGTCAACATAGATTTTTATTTTAATATGAAAAGAATCATCAAATGGAATTGTTAACTCTGGTTTCTAGTATCAGGTATGTTAATGAAAGGTGATATTGAATAATTCATAGAACCTGTAGACCTGTTGGCTCATCAGTTTTTAATTTTAAACATGTTTACTCATTATCATCAGGAGAATAGTAAAAAGTTCTACAAATATAAAACTGATAATCCATCCCCCCAACACCCTTTCATTCTCACCTCCAGAAAGGCAGTTAATCTAACAGCCTACTAGGTAACTTTCTGCGTTGTTTTTTCACTATAATAATATGATACACAAAAATACAGACAAGACACATTTTGTTTTTATAAAATCTGGGATCATGGTAAGTACATCACCCCGCAACTGCCTTTTCTCACTTGACAAAGACATACTGAAAATCCCATTTCTAATAGCTACATAATATCCCCAGGTGTTGATGTACTATAATGCATTAAACTACTTAGCTTACTCATGAACATTAATGGTATTAAAACTTTATCTTAGAATTCACATGCTGAAAAAAAATCAGTATCTCATATAGATATTAAAGCATCCTGTGCTTTCTAATCTTACATCTTTCAAAAAGTCATATTACATGGTAACATGAAATTATTCTTTTTCTTTTTCAATCCATTATAAAATAAAAGTTTTCTGATTTTTCATGGGAGTTACAAAAATACTTACTCTTAGCTAATTTCCTGAGTTTTGTTTTTGTTTTTTGTTTTGGAGTGAAAAGAGATTGAAGCAGTAAGAACAAAACTTCCACACATTTCCCAATCAAATCTATTAAACCCTGCATCTAGGCCCCAAAATGCTGCTTCCCGCTTCTCATACAGGATGACCCATCCATCTTCCTGACCAAGAGCAAACTCTCCAATTTATATGCTGGATGCCATTGTCACTCACCTACTCAAGACACTACTCTAGATCTTCCCTTCATTCACTCTGTCATCACTTTTCCTTCCATGGTAGATTTCACCATCATTATGCAAATAACTTGCAATTTCATCTACTTCCAAATAGACAAGCCAGCACCCTGTTACCCCTCTTTCCTCTCTAGCCACTGGCCTACTTCTCTACCCTCCGAACTCCCTGCAAACTCCCCTAACAAGTTGTAGAGTTGTCCATATTCTCTTCCTCTTCTTCCTTTTCTTTCTCAGACCCATTCCAATCAGACTTCTATCCTCAACTCTCTCTTAAAACAGTTCTTAACAAAGTCATCAACAACTCCCATTTTGCCAAATCTAATGAACATCTGTTTCTCTTCCTGTTAATCCTCCAGCAGCACATGGCCCAGTAGGTCACTGCCCCTTCTTTAAACAATTCTTTTACTTCCCCTCCAGCTTACCATAGCTCAGGGTTTTCCTCTTTTTTCACTCAGTGTCCTTTATTGTGTTTCCACCCTAGTAAGCTCCATGAGGGGAGGGTTTTGCTTTTTGTCTGTTTTGTCAAGTGCTTAATATTCTGGCACTTAAACTCGGGTATGACATGCAGTAAACCATGTCGCTGGCTTACAGCATGCTGGCAAAACTGAATTACTTGTTGAATTTCCACTGAATTATCAAGGCAGACTGATAATTTTGTCACTTTGGACCTCAAGAGTTCCTTTAATTTGTGAAATGCCTAAACAGAATTAATTATATTCTGTCATAAGCCAACTTTTCCCCTGAATTTCATAGTTCAATTAATAACGCCACCATTCGTTTCCCTGGCCAACTAGATTATTCAGAACAGTATTTACATTCAAATTTAGTCCATTGCCAACTCCTAAAAAGTTTTATGTTCACCGTACACCTTTCAACTGGATCCTGTGGCCTTTATCTCTCCATCTCTCAAATTATTTTTTATACTGTTAACAAATTAATCTACCCTAAAGAGAAGACTAAAAATAATGATTTGCGATTTCTAAATGTTTCTAACTCCCTACAAGCAACAGATTAAATACAAACACTTTAGACTGGCCTTCAAGGCCCTATTAAATGCTAAACCATCCCCCTTCATTAGCTTCATATACAGGGTGAAGCAAAGGTAGGTTTATAGTTGTTCATATGGAAAATAATATAATAATTAATAATAATACAAGAATAAACTGTACTTTGCATACTCACAACTGTAAATTTACTTTTGCCTACCCTAAATTGCCCCTTCATTAAGTACCTGCTGAACTGTACTTTGCTCCATTTCAGCTTAAACAGCTTCTGCCTACCCCATTGGCTTATCTCATGTCCCTCTTCGGCTCAGTGTTATGTGAATGTCCCCCACTGGGGCCGTGCGATGCTCAGTAACGTCCACACTCTGCCCTTTCTAGTCTTTCTGTGGCTGCAATCACTGCGCTCTTGTGTGAAGGGTTAGCTTGGGTAGATTCTTCATTCCTAATCAAATTCTATACAGTATTCAGCATAACACCTTGCACTGAGTATACACTTAATTTAAAAGGTTATTAAGCTAAGATGATAAATCGGGCAAAATGTCATGCCATCTCCAGATAAATACCATTTTGAAATTGGAGTTAAAAAACTTTATTTTATGTAGCTAAATATGCTATGATAAATATTAATTTCATAGAAATGCCTTTTAAGTTACAGATATGATGATGTTATATCTACATAGATATAAAGAATTAGTTGTAACAATGTGTTTTGATGGTCCAACAAAAACAAGTCTTGAAATATACTATGCTCCATAATAAAACTATTCAAATTTATGTAATTCATCTGTTATATTTAGCACATATTAAAATTTTATGTCTATACTAACAAAATAACCCTGATATATTTAAATAATGAGCACAGCATATTTTTTACATACCACTTTAATACTTGCAATAGTATTCAAATATTTTCATCTGGATTTGTAGAGCACAGTAACTGATATTCCTCAGTGATAAACTGCAGAGGTTGTCACTTTCTATACACAGGGGAGCTGCTAGTTAATCTTGAGTAACCCTCTGAGACAGAATATAAGCTATGTGCACATGGGAGGAAAATAATAATTAACCAGAAAATGGACACAGAGAAAAAAACAGACCACATTTAAACAAATACAATGAGTACCATAGGTGATGGATAGTGTCACTACTGACATTCATTTGGGGGAATTATGAAATTTCCAGGACTTATCCTGAAACAGGATTTCACGCATTTCCCAGCACCCTGGAAGAAAATATATGAAGATATGTTTGGGGCTGCTGCTAAAGTAACCACTGGCAACAGAGATACTCTGAGTATTACTCTGTTTTTATAGGCTAATCAGTACTAAGTTCTGAGCTTGAGGTAGGATTACTTTGCCCAAGGGATGCACATCTGAACAAAACCGGTGGCTTCATAAGAGGAAAGCAGGGTAAACGAGGTTGGGTAGCCAAGCAATACCATCTGCTAAAACAACCTGGCCTCAGTCTACTGATCCGGGTCTCATCTCCTGCCATCCCTAACACACCCACATGCTTGCCCCTAGGACCATAGCCAGATCTCAGGGCTTCCCATTTCTCTAGCATGCTGCCGATCAGAGCCTGCTTCATGGGCACACCTCCCAGCACCCATACGGCACTCTGGACTCAGAAGGGTCCAGACTTGGTTTACTTTTTTAAATTTTGTTTTTATTTATTTATCTATTTTTTATTGTTTTTCAATTACAGTTGTCTCCATTTTTCACCCATTTCTTTCCCTTGTCCTGCCCACTCCCACCTTCCACATTCAATTATCCCTCCCATTGTTAATCATTTAATCATTTTGAAGTGTACGATTCACTGGCATTAGGCACATTTACATTGCTTGCAACTATCACTGTCATCTATTGCCACAACCATTTCATCATCCCAAACTGAAACTCTTTGCACCCAAAAAACTAACTCCCCACTCTCCACTCCCAAACCCTGGTAACCACTAGTCTACTTTCTGTCTCTAAATTTGATGAATCTAGGTATCTCGTATAAGTATAGTTATACAGTATTTGTCATTTTGTCCATATTTGGGTTAATGCTGCATTGTCACTGCCTTGAAATTCTTAATACTTTCATAACAAGAGACCCCCATCATTGTCATTTTATACTAGGCCCCTCACAAATTATGTAGCTGCTCCTACTGTGTCTCTACCTGTGTCTTTCCTGCACCAAAACACTTCTGTGTCCTTCTGAGTTCTACTTAAATTTCACCTCTTTTGTGAAATGAAGAGCAGACGCTGTGGCCCATTATACTCCTTAGAGGGTTTGTATTTTGTTCAGTTGTGGTAATCTATACATTGCATTGTTATTTGTGATTTTTTTCTTATATCTATCTTCCCTGATAGATAAAATGTTTGTGTCTTACTGTTATATCCTTTGTGCCTGGGGTAGCTCCCATGCTATGCACTGAATTGTGTCTTCCCAAAATGCATATGTTGAAGACCCTACCCTGCAGTGTGGTGATATTTGGAGATGGGCCTTTGGGAGACAATTAGATTTAGATGAGGTCATGGGGGGTAGGGTCATGATGGGATTAGTGTTCTTGTAAGAAGGGAAACCAGAGAGCTGGCTCTTGTTCTCTCTCCACCACACTGAAGATGCATTAAGAAGGTAGCCATCTGCCAGTCAGGAAGAGAGTCCTTAGAGGAAATGATCATGCTGGCACTCTGATCTCGGCCTCAAAAAATGTGGGAAAATCAACTTTTGTTGTTTAATCCTCCTAGATACTTCGTTATGGCAGCCTCAAAAGATTAAGACAGCCTGGCACCTAATGACCACTCTACAACGTTCACCAAATATAAGAATGGATACAAGCACCCATAGGGGACCACCCTTGGCATTGGTATTGGGCTTTGAATTTAACTTTGGCCGAGAGGGAAACAATCAAATTTTCCACCAAGAAATGTGATAGTTTTGGTGATAGAGAAACTAAGACATGGACTTGGTACAGTCACTGAAACTGTGAAGTGTAATCTAGCACTTATATCCTCACAGAAGAGTGTGACCCAAGCCTTAGACTCTGTGTGTTAAGTCATCCAATAGGCTCGCCCTAGTGTTTCCGACTCTGGAAGCATTTAGCTCTTTTTCTTTGAAATAAGGCTAGCTTGTCTGTATCTTTCATGTCCAACTGGTATCCTCATCTGGAGACCTAGAAGTAGACCCTAAAGAGGATGGCCAAATAGGCTTCAAAGTTCATAGTATTGTAATCACACATATCAGCAAAATGAATGACTGTATGTCAATGTTGAAGAATATATCCTCAAATCAGAACCTTTTAATGTAACTTAATTCTCTACCACACCACAAGTAAACTAAATAGAAGTTCTCCAAGTACAGGAATCAGAGTGGTACTATATGAAGAGCCTATGATAGGAAGTTGGAGTTATTTGTTTTTGGTCTACCATCCGTGCTCTGACCTGCTGTGTAGCTCTGAGAACTGGGGCTCTCTGAGCCTCCGTGTTCTCATCTGTCAACACAAAAGATTTGGTGAGCTGAATCTCCCCGGACTCTGAACACTTCAAAGTCACTGAAGCCCCCAACTTCCCTCCAATTTAAATGCTAAGTACAAGCGGAAAGTAAATCAAAAAAAGAATTTTCCTTATTACTAGAAACCAGCCATGATATTATAATTATATTTACAATATACCTTTAGATATTTGTATATGTATACATGTTTATAATGATATTATAAATATAAATATTTTGAGATAGTCAACTATGTGTAACTAAAAAACAATAAAATTGTACTGACTTTTATAATTGTGACTTCTCCAGGGAAGTAAGGCACCATGACCTTTAGTTGAACTACTGTTTGGACATGTTATTTTTTAAAGGACATGATAGAGATTAGATATTTGTGTTAATTACTCTTTTTTGCTATTCTCTTAAGTCATCTAATAGGCTTGTTCTAGTGTTTCTGTTAGCTCCTTTTCTATGGAATGAGACTACCTTCCTTGTTTGTATCTTTCATGTCAACCTTGTACTTTCATTTGGGGACCTATGACAAGTAAAAGAGCCTGGCTGGTGGAGGGCTTTACATAAAATGAAATGCTATAGTGCTGGGAATTCTTCTTTAATTTTAACTTTAAACTCGATCTTTTGGTTGCATGACTGACCACCTTATTATTACCTGTACTGAGAAAGGTCCCATCGATACTGAGTGTCTTAGGTCCACAGGCCAAAGACAAATGTTGCCATTGTGCGGCGTGGTGTAATCTGTCAAGGAAATGCACAGGCATTGACAGCCATTTCTTTCCTAAGTAAGGGTGGTTTACAGAATGAAAATGCATGTCTATCACTTCTCCTTTTTTACTGTATATTATATTATATCTATTATACCTTGCTGACAGTGACTTTTTTCTCATTTTCCCTCTGTTTTGTTGGAATACAATTTAGGTAATATCGTCCATACATTTATATAGAACTTCATACATTTTATCTTTATTAAATATAATACAACAGGTCTTAGATTCTTGATCTTTAAAACTTGAGAAGTAACTTATGACATAATCAGTTGTTACAGCATCTGTGGGTGGTCATAAACTGTACTGATATTGGTGGTTCGGTGTAAAGTTTCAAACTTTTTTGATAGGCACATTGAACAACACTTTCTAGAAAATATTAATTGTTCTCATTTCTAGCATATCCTCATACCTTAATTCTCTATACCAGGGGCTTGTGAACTTTTTCTATAATGAGACAAGATAGTATATATTTTATATTTTGTGGGTCACAGAGTCTTTGTTAAAATTAGTTAACATTGCCCTCTATCACAAAAGCGGCCATAGACAACATGTAAATAAATGAGCATGGCTGTGCTCCACTAAGACTTTATTTACCAAACAAAACTATACAAAACTACAGGCAGATTTGGCCCACAGGCCAGACTTTGCAGACTCCTGCTCTACCCTATTCTATGAATGTTGTGCAAATCATAGATATAGGATGATATGTTGATTTTGAGCAACCTTTGCCATCAACTATGTCACTTGGGGCATGTCTCATCACCTCTGACTTTCCTGACTTGTAATTTGAAGGTGTTTGGTGTAGGTAAATGTTTTCAAACTGTTATTTTTCTATAGTCATCTGAGTGTGCCCTTGACTACTCATAAATACTGATAAACTAAATACTAAAATTTGTGAACAGTATTTTTTTAATCTTAATAATTCTCTTTTTTGCAAAGTATTTTACTTTAAATCGCTTTCCTTTGAAGAATAAACTTTTAGAACCACTAAATAAATTTTCCGAATGGTTATAAATGAAGTGCTGCATTCACCCGTAGCTGAACTTGTACTATTGAAATGGAAGGGCCTAGGGATGACCTGGCTGTGGCGTGTGCTGCCACTCGATGGCCACGGTTAAAGCTGCCGGACTGCTGCTCTGCCCAGCTCAGCAGGTGCCCTCTCTCTCCCTCTCTAATTCTTGTCTGTACCTCTGAAAAAGAGAGCAAGCTTTCAGGAAAAGATGTATACCACTATGTTCTTCTGAATATTCTAAGGATTATTAGCAGCTATGGCACGTGACTGAAGATTGAGGAAGTACTCAAATAAGGTGTTATTTTGGTAATAACCTAGGACTCCTATTTACTAGCAGGAATGCTGATAAGATTTGCTTTTTATGGTACATTTATTTCTTTTGTGTATTAGTGAATTTATGTGAAGTTTGTTCCAGGAAATATATAATTTCTATTTCTATCAGAATGTGAAACTATCCAATTATCAGCTGGTCATATTTAGCAAAAGATCTAAGATCTCCAAATTCTTGGCAGTTATCTAAGGTAATAAAGTTGAATTAGTTGAGGGCCCATCGTTGTTAGAATACAACTAACTGACAAAAGAATGTCTGTTGCTACTTTCAATGGTGACATGAATCATAAAAATCTGTTTTCTAGAAAATTACTGTTGTATTACTTGAGATGAATCTGAGGGCAGCTGTGGAAACATAAATGAGCATGTAAAATCATTAAATAACTGTTTATTTTATCTTTACATTTCTTATGATTTTTCAATTCTAAGACTGTCACGGAGGAAAATAAGACATAGCAGTCATTAATGAATGCATTCAATTTTTGATCAGTTTTGTTTTGGAGACTCTATCTTAGCCTTCAATAAAATGCTTTATTTTAATAACGTTTAAAATTGTAAATCTATTTTTGAGTGTTATTTATTTTGACTAAACGTAAATGAGGTAAAATAGGAGGGTGATAGTGGCTGTTAGTTATAGGGTGGTTATTTGTAGCAGGGAGAAAAAAGAAGAGAGAAAAAGCAGACCTAGATCTTTAACTTATGGAAAAGAGATTCCATTCCAGATTCCAGATTCTGTGGGGTAGCACTCATGAAACACATTTTCTGTGGGGAAAGCTACATATGACAATCAATATTTTATCTGTTTTCAGCTTAGTTACAATGGTATGAAATTCAAGATGATCTGGAATGTCAGAAATGAAAATTGTTGCATGAACATGCACAAAACTCAATTCCTAATTTATAATTCTAAGGATTACAGAATTTCATAAAGCTGGATTACTCCAAGGATGTTTATATTAAGAACTGTCTAATTTTTGTACAATTAATCATTTTATATATTAAATTTCGTTGGGAAGTAGCATACTAGAAATGAGTTACAATGACCTCAGTGAAATACGTAATGTCAACCACATTTCACTATTTACACTTTGTTCATGTTAGACAAAGGATGTTCTACTTCATTCATTAAATGAAATTCTTTGCCAACCATAACTTTAATACAACTACAATTAAATAATAGTACATGTTCATAATGATGTCTCCAAAAAACTAAAAAAAATAATCCCTAATTGCATTTAGAAGCTTTGAAAATTTAAATTAGGAGATCCGATGTGGTGTACTATGTGTACAATGTAATGATTCAATTATAGTAGCCTACTTAAAAAGAATTTAAAGTGTGTTTTGACTACACACATTCAACTTAAGATCATACTATTTTATGGTCATTGCAAACTAGATAGAATGTTTTAAACAGCTAAGTAAAAAAGGTTTAAAAATAGCTTAAATTAATATAGTGTTTATAAAAAGTAGGCATTCACACACATGTATACATACACATACAATGAAAAGCGCACTCTGAGATAGGTATTGTGTTCTCTATTTTACACATGAGGGAAATGAGGATAAGAGAGATGAAGTAACTTGCCCAGGGTTGGCAACAGAGCTGATCTGAACTGAGTTCGATCTCTAGCAACTATACCTCTACTCTTAACCATTGTGCTATGTTGTCTTAAGAGTTTTCCTCTCAGTGAGCAAGAGTTCACATTGATGTTTTTGTTTTAATAGTTCCATGGTTTTTCTTTCTGTTCTCTATATTATTAAACATCTTTAAAGAAGAAAAATATCAAACCATGAAGAAAAAAACAACTGTAATTAAGAGTAATTATTTTCAGGAAATAATGCTTCTTATACAATAATATAATTGATATTATTATACAAATTTGGTCTCTGAGCAAAGCATAATATCAGTATAGTTAAAATAAATTATTCTCCCATGAATTAAGAAGCAAGAAAAGGAGCAAGATTTTTTTTTTTAATGGTCAGTTTAGTTGTAATCCTAATTAGATGCAATGAAAATTCAGGAAGAAAAGCATCTGCATTTCTCATGGTATCTTGCCATACATAAAACCCTGAAATCATGGAACAATCTAATACATAATGGGTGTCCTAAGAATGGAAAACTGAACCCCGTCATAAGGCCCATCAAAATAAGCATTGTAATTTTTAAACCGTAACTTAAAAAGTTAAGTAGTCAGTTTCACATTTACGGAGGAAAGAAGATTCAACTAACATAATGTATATAACTTATGTTTCTCAATTTTAAGAAGAAATAATAGTGTTAAGATAAACATTTAAATGTTTTTGATGGTATTTTAAAGAGAAGAAAA
The DNA here is from genome assembly GCA_004026545.1 of Mormoops blainvillei. Classification (NCBI taxonomy): domain Eukaryota; kingdom Metazoa; phylum Chordata; class Mammalia; order Chiroptera; family Mormoopidae; genus Mormoops; species Mormoops blainvillei. Next base: position 110,092 of record PVJD01000871.1, on the reverse strand, counting down.
TGACACTTAATATATGTCCTTTTAATAAATTTTTATAATGCATTAATTGTGTTATAAGTCACTCATATAAAATTGTCCATTTATCACAGTGTGAGTTTTCAACACAATATGAACTATGCTTGTTGAAATTATATTACTCATATAGAAGATAACTTTCAAGGTCTTTTCTTTCTCTCTTTTTATAAATCTGACAAATAAAGTTTTAAAATTCCATCAATGATATCTAAGAAAATATTTAAATTTGTATTTACTTGAAAATACATTTTCTTTTAGTTTTATCATTTTTAAGTGTTGAATATATGCAAATAAATTTGCAAAAGGACACCTCCTGATCAAAAAATGATTTTATGTCTTATTAATATGCATGATAGTGACAAGTGCATGTATTTTCATATGTATATCTATATCTATGTAAATTAGTCTTACCCACATAAGTATATATATGTAAATTAGTCTGCCCCACATAAGCAATTATTCTTGATTTTTGTTTTCTTCATAGTATTGTAGTTATCACTATATTTTATTTATTTTTCACTTGTTCATGGTCCATCCCTCCCTGTGGAATACTAATTTCCATGATGTCCAGGAACTTGTCAATACTGTCCCAAGTTTCATTACCAAAAGCTAGCACTTGTGAGGCTCATAATAGATGCTGAATAAATGTAGATTTATTTAGTGAATGAGCAAAATAAACTAATATGAATAAAAGAGGAAATGAATCATTAAATTTTAATAGTAATTTAAGGTATATATGGCTTTTATGAAAAGAAAATCATATTGTTTAAAAATAATTTGGATACAATAAAATAATTTTATCACAGAATGTTTGTTATAATGCAATAAATCAATAAAATAAGCTACATCATGAAATTGTAGAGAAAATGGTCTGAATAAGTCTAATATTCCAAAATGCTTTTACTATTGTTAATGGGACTGAAGCAACCAAAATCCATGATGGCATAAATTAAAAAGAAAAAAAATTTCAAAGAAAATTTATGTAAATTGACTAACTTGAAAACAATGTTCCTACAGACAGAATTATGACTGGGCTTCCATATTGCAAGAGGCAAAGTGTACCTTCCTGTTTTCAAATGAAACATATTTGAACATCTGAGCTACAAGAATTATAATATATCAAGATGAACAAAGAAAAAGATGCTTGCTTCATGGCAGATTATTAAAAGGGAAGAAATACATAGAGCTAGGAATCCCACCATTTTCTTTTTAGTATTTAATTTTATCAACTGCTAATTTCTAGCCTTATTCTTTAATTCATAATTTGTATTATATATTTATGTCAGTATCTATTTGAAATATTTGCATTGAATCTTGGTAATTTATATAATTTATTAGCCAACAATAGATGAAAATACAATTAATAAGGCATATATTTATTATGTAATACTGTAGCAACAAATACTTCACATAAAATAAATTATAAAATAACAATAGAGTTTATTCTTCTTATCTACTAATCTGGCAACTTTCAATAAGAATAAAACCAACACTATTTCTGTCCTTTGAAATTAAAGTTAAAAAGATAATCCTAGTGACTGTAACAGTTTAACATGTCAAATTCTGGGTATTTGATGTGAAAATAATGTCATTTTATAATTAAACATCACTACTCTAATACAGGAAGCAACTCTATTTTATGAATAGCCCTACAACTAATCACATTTCCTTTAAGCTTTCTAATGTTAATATTTTAACAGGCTAAGTAACATCTTCCTGCCATTAATGGGAGTTGGTGAGGATGTACTCTCATTTTCAATGTAATTAATCTCTAAAACATTTTTTGTTGAAGTAGTAAATTAACATAATCCTTTAGTATGTTTGGGCAAGAAAAAATGATTTACAAGTCTGTCTGTCTTATGGAAAATTGACCATTAATCAAGTAACTTCATTTAAGTACTTATAAAATATGCAGCTATGGTCAACGTATTACTTAATAGATGCATCAACAATTTCCTTCTATAACAATAATAAATAATAAATAAATAATTTAAATACCATATACTAAATAATTAATATATATTAATTATTTTATTATATAATTAATATATATTAATTATATTTATATATATTATAAATTATAAATTTAATTTATAAATTATATTTGTATATATATATTTGTATATATACTGAAAATGCCATCATTATGTCTTGGTCCTTTGAATAAGTCCACAGCCTTAAAAAAATTCATTGCCAGGTCCTTAGCCTATTTCAGACATTTGACAAGTTTATCCAAATAGAAAAAGATATTTTGTTTTTCTTAAAGGAGAAAAGCAAAATATAGAAATATTTCTGCTTCCAAATCATTAACACAATTGATATTTTCAAATACTATACCTGTAAAACTATTTTATAAGTTGTAAGGTTTGAGCAACCTATAAAAGGTGCATCCCTAAGCAAGTCATACCTTACAAGAAAATAAGAATTCTTAGAAAAATTAACTTATAGTTGCAGTGTCGTATGTTTGTGTATCGTATACCTGAGCAAACCTAGTACTTCTACAATTGCATGAACAAAATATTCTCCAAATTTCAACATATAGCATCACCTAATTTAGTAAGTTTCTTTTCTAAAAAACATTTCCTAAGAAATTACATAATTTGTAATGTATTTAGAGTCTAGGCTCTTAATACCTACCGTCATTGAACTCCATAAGACACTGTGGGCCAAAATACGTGGGAAACGCAACTGAAGTGGTAGTGATCAGAGCTTTTGATATGAAAACAATAAGCTTATGCCTTTTATTTGCCTTGAAATGAACACAATATGAGTAGATAAATAATATAGCATATATTTGCTACTAAGAACTTTTCTAAATCATCCTAAAACATAATACTTCTGATACTCATTATTTCAGAATTCACTTAAAGACTATAATATTCTTAATTTAATCATCACTCTACCTAGAGCTTTATAAAGTTATGCTATTTACCAATTTATAGTGTAGAAGACAAATGTGAATTTTTCTTTTAAGACATCTTTAAAGACAGGACTTTTCTGATAACAGTTAAGTCCAGCATGTGCAACTTACAGGAATATAGAGTGATGAGGTTGAATTTAAAGTAACTGCACTCTATCCATAATCAGTGTTTTCTTTTTCAAATAAATAAATAAATAAGCACACAAATAAATAAATAAAATAAACAGGCACCTATACAAATGTTGGTGTTATAACATTACTTCCATGTGCTTCTGGAAGTCCTATTCAAAGTATTTTGGAGCCTCTCAATCTTTCCTTCACATCTATGGCTGTTCTATCATATTCCCCATCTTTCTGCCTCTCTGTACTACATTCTTGATAAGTTTCTCATAGACTATGTTCAGTCTAGAATTTATTCTATCTAGAAGTTTTATCAATTTCAATAAAAACTGTTGTAGTTCCAAAACTTTCACTTGGTTCTATTCATATCTAATTATTTTTGTTTCCTGCTTTTTTGTTTCATAATTTTTGTTCCTTATCCATGAATATTATTATCAGATTATTTCTTAAAATTAATTTCATCTTGGATGCATTCTTGTCAATATTTCCCAGTTTGTGGACTGTGTTCCTCTACATTAGATTGCTCATGTACTTTTCAGAATCTTGGCTTGCAATCTAGGGTGAATGAAATGAATCCCTCCTCTCCTCCCTCCTTTCTCTTTGTCTCTTCCTTATTATATTTTTATTCATCTATATTTTAGTTGTTTCCTCTTAGCCCCCTAATTATTTAAGTCCAGAACCAAACTGTAAAATAGTTCCTTTTTTATAGTGATATCAATGATAACAGATTCAGCCACTAAGTAAATGAGCGACTTAGCTCATTTCTAATTTTTAAAAAAATGATGTATTGCTGTTCTCACCTACTTTGGCCTACAGTGATTTTTACAATGCCATAGCCCCAGGCTCACAATCACCACCATAATTCAATCCTCCTTTCCTGAATTAGACCAGAGTCATTCCCACCCCAGACACGAAGCAGCAAGTACACTCTTCCCAGCTTTGAATATTGCAGAGATTTTTTAGACCATGTGACTCAGCAACTGGACTCTAGCAGGCTATAACTTCAGACTCACCCACAACTTTATGTTTCTGATTTGTAAAGATATTGATCTTTCTATTGAGTCCAGCTATATCTTTCAGATGTTCTTTCTTTTCATATTTCACTGCTGTTGTTTGGAACAGAGGTGGTACTTGAAATATGAACTCATTGTGCTGCCCTAACCAGAAGATGAGGAATTATTAAAATACATTGATAACAAAAAATTATAAAGGCCAATAAAGTGAGTATATTATGAGACACAATGGTTTTCAAAAAGTGCCTTTGTCTAAGACAGAAAATTTTGGCATAGTGAGGTTTGAAACAGAGCGCTGATCCACAGTCTCTCACCTGGGGACTGCCTGATACAGACAGTACGGCCGTGGTAGAGGCAAAGTCATTCTGTTGCTTAGAAGAGGAAAACAGAAGTTCTCTGTACGGTTCAGACTTCACCTGGACTGCTATATTCCTATTCAATGCTATTCAGTGGCCATCTGAATTCATCTTATATCCTCTCTCACTTGGACTATTGCAACAGTCTCCCAGCAAGTCTAACTTTATCAGTTTTTCCTCTTCCATGACCAGAAAGGTTATTATTCTAATAAAAATGATCATTGCAGGTCTTTGCATTAAAGAATACAATTGTTCCCTGAGCTTACGAAAGAGGCCAACTTCCTAAGCATGACACTCAAGGCCTTTATAGTCTGACCCCTGACTGACCTCTACAGTCTCAGCCTGTGGTACTGAACCTTAAGTGCCCTCTTTGTCAGCCAAAACATTCCTAACATAATGCTTCATTCTCAGACTATAGTAGGTCTTTCTCTCTACCAGCTCCTCTACCTGAAATGTTTTCTTTTTTTCCCCTAATACATTCTTCTCACCAGACTTTCCCTCCCCCAAAAGTCTAGAAAATTCTTAATTCCTTAAAACCTAGGCCGAATAGCTTCCTTTTATACATGGTATACATTTGGTTTACATCTATTTGAAGCACTTATCATGTTATATTAATTACTCATAAGCAAATAATTACAACTAAGATTTTCTAGAGAGAGTCCTTGTCTTAATCACCCCACGATCCTCAATGTTTGTCTTTAAGTATTGGTTGAGATTTTTACTCATTGAGGGCAAAAATGATTTATTTTTTTAATCTGATATTTAATTTTTCATAAGTTTTCCAAAATACTCTCTTAAGGATGTTCAGTAGTCAAAGTTTATACTTTGGGAAAAAGAAAAAAAGTAATCTTCAACATGCATAACATACATTTTAAAACATTTAGATAAAATTGAATGGAGCTTTGCACCTATAATTTTGTCTTAGAGAAAAATATCATTCTTGATTTGCCAAATGTTCAAGGCATCAGTTGAAGAAGGAAGGCACTCCACTGGGAATTTCCACTGGGTACCACTAAAAAGGGGGTCAGTGACTTTGCTGAAGGTCACTCATTGGATGAGGAAGCAGATAGAGTTGTTGAGAGAGGGCTAAGCCTGAAGTAGCAGTCACAGAAATGGCAGCTTCAGTTTATTTAAATACTCACTGTAGGTTGGATCCTCTATATACTCAGGTTATTTAGTTTTCATTGCAAACCAACCCCCAAAGGTAGTTATTATGCCTCTAGTTTTACAGACCAGAAAAATAGGGTTACATAGGATAAGTGGGCCAAAATCTGGTAGAAAGAGACTAGGCCAAAATTTGAACCCAGATCAATATTCCAAAGCCAGTGCTCTGACTTTGTGCAGGGAACAGATTTAAGGAGACAAAAGAGACAGGAGAAATTGTCAGTCAGTCAGTGTAAAATTGCATAAAGATGACCTCAAAGAACTAATTAAAGCTAGTAATGAGAATGATGGCAGAAATAAGGAGAGCAAGCCGACTTTTCCAGTATGGCATCACGAGTCTAGCCACCGCCCTGAAGCCACAGTAACATAGTTTAAGTTCACGCACTTGGAGATCAAACCCAAAATGTAAAATACGAATGAAAGATTTATTAAATTTATTTCAAAAGTGTGACATGAACATCTTTAGAGATAGTCACAGTGGTTGTCAATCACAAAGCCTCTTCAGGAACCTTTGTCTGCTATCCCCAAGTGGTACAACGTCTCCCTCATCACTGTGCCATCCCTGGCACCTCCACAGTCACCCCTGTTCAGTGAATGGTTATTTTCATTCCTCTCTGGAGCCATCTGCCAATAAGCCACCCATAAATAAAGTTAGACATTGTACTACTTCTCTGACCAACAAGCAAGGGTGACGGCGAACACTCCACCCCAAGGCTCATGTTTGTAAATTCACTGCACAGCAGTAGACACTGGGCTTTCTCTGTAGGTGTTGAGACAAATGTGTACCAATGGGACAATGGACTATTTTTGCATCACTTTTCATAAATGTAACTTAAGAAAATATAGACCATTCAATTTAAGAACAATAACAATGACAAAATGCCTTGTATTTTATATCACATATTTAAATATTGATTCCACAGCTCTATAATTATTCGCTCAGTGTTTCTGATTTTTGATGGTATTTTATTAATATATCGATATGTTTTTAAAGAAATTAAAAATAATAATTTTTAAAGTAATTTAGTTATTTTCACAGTAGACAATGGACACTTAACAGTGACATGACAAATTCAGCCTCAGCTTAGCCCATTGTAATAAAGACATACTATAACATCATTATGCAAGACACAATCACAATGGAATATATACCTAAGTTTAAAATGTATGTGTGTGCAGATATTTTATATAGGCAAGTCAAATCAACTATCACAACCAGTAATAGGCGCCTGGAGAGAAAACTTTAATAAGTACTTAGTAAATATCTATTTGCACTGGATTTTGAGATGAGGGAAAATATACTACTGTATTCAGTCTCTCGAAAGTGTTAAATATCTACTAAATAACTATATTCAAGGTACATACTACATGTAAGGCATCTAGTTAGATGGTTTGTACATAATATATAATAAATACTTTTTTCCTTGTTTCTTCTCTCCTTCTTTTGGAATTGAAGAGTGTATTAAAGGTCAAAAACATGAGTTATTAAATGTTTTTAACACTAAATGTATTCAGAAAATTCTGTGTGTTTCAAGTAGAAATAGAAGAAGGAAATAGACTGTGACCTCTAAATACAAGGGCCTTCCGTGCCCTCTGAAAGGACTCCACCTTGAGCAGGACGCTGCCACCTGGTGGCATTATGATTCAATGAGTTTTGATAGATGATCCATTCCTAACATAACAGAATAAGGTGTGGACTGGAGTGGGCATCTTTTCCAAATACTTTGGGAGTAAACTGATTCTAGCTGGATCATAACGCCATCAAAGTAATTTTTTTTCTTACCTTTGTTTGTATTTTCACATGCTCAGACAAATCAATTATCAACTAATAAAATATTCAATCACATAAAATTGTCCCTGATTTCTAAATGACTTGAAAAAGTGATAGGTAACTAAAGGTCAATTTAGTAATATATAATGTTATATATTATAATAGAATAATATATAAAAGATATATATCACTTCCTCTATTTTTTAATTTTTTATTTATATTTTATTGATTACAGTTGTCCCAACTTTTCCCCCGTTGCCTCTCCACTCAGCAGCCCCCACTCCCCCAGGCAATACCCGCACCTTTGCTCAAGTCAATGGGACATGCGTATAAGTCCTTTGGCTACTCCATTTCCTGTACTGTACTTTACATCCCCATGCTTATTCTGTAACTTAGCTATTTGTACTTTTTAATCCCCTCGCCTCTTCACCGATTGCCCCATATCACTCTCCCATCTGGCAATCATCAAAACACAATCCGTATCCATGATTCTGCCTTTGTTGGTGTTTGCTTAGTTTTTTTTTAGAGTCAATTGTTGATAGATATGCATTTATTGCCATTTTATTGTTCATAGTTTTCATCTTCTTTTTCTTAAATAAGTCCCTTTAACATTTCAGATAATAATGGTTTGGCGATGATGAACTCCTTTAGTTTTTTCTTGTCTGGGAAGCTCTTTATTTGTCCTTCCATTCTAAATGATAGCTTTGCTTAGTACAGCCATCTTGGCTGTAGGTCCCCGCTTTTCATGGTTTTGAATATTTCTTGACAATTCCTTCTAGTCTGCAAAGTTTCTTTTGAGAAATCAGCTGGCAGTCTTAAGGGAACTCCCTTGTAGGTAACTCTCTGCTTTTCTCTTGCTACTTTTAAGATTCTCTCTTTATCTTTAAACTTCGGCATTTTAATTATGATGTGCCTTGGTGTGGACGTGTTTGTGTCCACCTTGTTTGGGACTCTCTGTGCTTCCTGGATTTGCATGTCTATATCCTTCACCAAAATTAGAGAAGTTTCCTTTCATTGTCTTTTTTTTTCAAATAGATTTCCAATTTCTTGCTCTTTCTGTTCTCCTTTTGGCACCTCTATAATGTGAATGTTGGAATGCCTGAAGTTGTCCCAGAAGCTCCTTACCCTTTCCTCAGGGTTTATTTTATTCTTTTTACTTGCTGTTGTTCTGATTGGTTGTTTTTTGCTTCCTTATGTTCCAAATAATTGATTTGATTCTTGGCTTCATCCACTGTACTGTTATTTCCCTGTAAATTCTTTTTTATTTCAATTAGTGTATCCTCCGTTTCTGCCTGGATCTTTTTTATACAGCTGAGGTCTTCAATAAGTTCCTTGAGCATCCTTATAACCAGTGTTTTGAACTCTACATCTAATAGATTGCTTATCTCCCATTTGTTTAGGTCTTTTTTTCTGGAGTTTTGATCTTTTATTTCATTTGGGCCATGATTTCTATGTGTGTGTGTGTCTCCTCATTTTGGCAGCCTCTCTGTGTTTGTTTCTGTGTATTAGGTAGAGCTATTGTGACTCCCTGTTTTGGTAGTGTGGCCTAATGTAATAGGTCTCCTGTAGGGTCCAGTGGCACAGCATCCCCCATCATCCAACCTGGTACTCCAGGTACACGCTTTGTGTGGGTTATATACACCCTCCTCTTGTAATTGAGCCTTGATTGCTATTGGCAGATCAATAGAAGGGATTTACCCAGGCCAGTCAGCTGCAATAACTGGTTGTAACCACTGACTGCCAACCCCTGCCCTCCATGGAGGATCAGCTGTGCAGGTGCAGGGTGGTGATCTGACGTGGTCTGTAGTTATCCGCTGGTATGCAGGTTCTGGAGTTTCCTGGGTGGTGCAGGCCAAGGTCAGCTCCCACCTGTGTTCTGCTCATGGCTACCCTGCATGACCTGCAAAGCAATTTGCAGGTGGCTGCTACTTGTCCTGAGCTTGGAGGCTCCCAGGGGAAGCCAAGCTGTGAACTTAGGCTGGCGGCTATTGTGCCAAGGTTAGGGCCACTTTGCAAGATGTTTGGGGGCTGGGAGCTCATGGGGGCCTGCTGTTGCTTGTTTGAGAGAATTTAGGAAGGTATGAAGTATGAGCCAAGATCGGTCATTCATATGGAAAAGCTACTATTAAAGCCTTGGGTAGGCCTGTAAGTTGTGTGAGTCAGAGCCTCAGGGGATCTCCAAGGAAGGGAAAGTGGTGTTAGCCAGGTTGGTGGGATCTTGGATATGGCACCCACCTTCTTGCTCTGTGGCTCTTTAGTGGGAAGGTTCAGAAAAGGGACAATGGCCTCTGTCAACCTTTCTGTCTGGGAGTAAGTTGTCTCCTAGTTCTCGCCTTGATTCCAGACACTTCAGTTTCTCCCATTATGCCACTGGCACCTTCAAGCTGCTACCCTGGTGCTGGAGCCCAGAGGGAGTGAGTATGAGTAAGTCTGTGTGTGGGTTAAGAGGAACTGCTTGGGACTCCAGAAGTTTCTTCCACTGACCCAATCCCTGCTCATTTTTGCAGCCAGAAGTTATGGGTACTTATGTTCCTGGCACTGGAACCCTGGACTAGGGGATCTGGTATGGGGCTGGGACTCCTTACTCCTGAGACATTGCTCCCAAATTTTTATCCACCACACATGGATGAGGGCCAACCTGTGCAGTGTCTCCATGTCTCCACCCCTCCTACCAGTCTGGATTGATGTGGCTTCTTTAATTCTATAGTTTTTGGACTTCCATTCAACTTGATTTCTGGTGGTTCTCAGTGATGGTGGTTCTATAGTTTCATTGTAGTTTTGGTGTGATTGTGCAAGGAGGTGGGCCATGTTTACTTATGCCTCCATCTTGACAGGAATTCCGTCCTCTATTTTTTAGCGAATAATTTTAGTATGGGTTTCACATGCTTTAAATAAAAATTCTGTTTTTTCATTTCCACTATTATAATTTATTTATTTTGAAACTTTAACTAATAACTGCTTATATTTATAGTGTAGGATGACTTATTCTTATTACACTAAGTAAAAATCCACTTGTTCTTAGCAAACTTATCCTCAACTGGACTGGAAAAAATTGATTTAATGCATTTTTTAGTTTATTAGTAATAAAAAATATGGAAATAATCAGAGTTCACGTGGGTGATTTGGCTTCAAACCTTCAGGAAGAACTCTCTGTTTCCTCAACTAATTTTATAAGATTTTGTTTTGTGCTTCCATTTTATCTTCTAAGACTTCATTGATATTTCCTTCATTTCATTTCACCTCTAAATTACTTTTATATATATATATATCCCTATTTTTTTTTCCTCATATGGTATAGGTCCTTAACTTTTTTTTTGACTACAGACTTGAATGAATTATATTGAATGACTATCATATTACTTTTTTGCTTTGTTGTCCTTTTGTCCTATGTCTCTGTTTGAGAAAAAGTGTTCACTCCCTTTACTTGCATGCTCATAAGATAAAAATTTTACATGTTGCAAATGATATGTTTTCTTTGAAAAATATTTTTACTTTATGTAACACCTCTTTCCTCTTAATTCTGAAAAGTATACCTTGTTCTACTTCTTATTTTTAATTCACAGACCTGAAAGAGTAAAGCTTATTCCTGCCAGATTTGACTCTCATTCATGACCCTGAGATGTTTCATATGTTATCAGGGAATCTTAACCTTTCATTGTCATTTTATATGTTTTGGGGCAGCTGGAAGTCCTGGGTTCACAAAGAACCACTTTGATATGGTTCCAGGATTGAGATCTGAAATACACAGGGGAAAATTTACAGTTTACTTAAGAAGACATATAAAGAAAACTTATGTCGAAATAGGATATGGTACAATACAATGTAATATTCATTGTAATTTTAGGTAAGGTTAACTCTTAGACATCTGAGGTTACGTAGGCCAGTCAAAGGAAATTACTCTCCTTTCCTGGAGAGGATTAGTAACCAAGCAATTGTTAATTAAGGCTAATTACTAGCTCCCCAGCAGCTGAAAAAATGGGGCTGAAGGTGACCCCCAGGGACTTAAAATTTGAAGGAGGTATGAATGGCCCTGATGCCCACCTCACTAAACCTACTCCACTCCATGCCAATTACTGCTCCAAGCAATCATGTGGTTTCTTCCAATAATGTCCTAAAGTTCTTGCAGAGGTTGTTGAGTGAAAAAGGAAGACATAAATTACTTCTAAGCTATTGTTGCTGGAAGTATCAAGACGCATGCTCATCTTAGGAGAGTTACTGGTGTGGTGTCAGTTTTCTATTCCAAAGTGAACATGTTGCAGTTAGGTATTAAAATATCACTTAAGCTTTACTTGGTAAATAAGTTTGACTTCTAATAACCCATAACACATTGTTATAAATACATGGAAATATTAGAAAAAAGTAAACACATTGTTATTTACTTTGCACTTATACAAGTTTGCCTCCTTATCACTATTTACCTAATCAGTGAACAATGTTTCACCAGTAAATAGCCAGTGATTTCTAAAGACTGCAGTCTGTTTGCAGTTAGCTAAGTGCAAAGCAGGGTTCCCAAAGTCTAGTAAACTAATTCGCTAATATTACTAAATATTAACAGCTTTGGCTCTCAGTGTTAGCCAAAATTGATGCTTATATGAAGGGCAAAGAGAAAGAGTTAATGCAATAAAAATACAGAGATTTTCAAATAAAATCTGTTATGAAAATACAAATGCAGTTTTAATACTCTTTACCACTGGAAATTCATAATATAATATGGTATTTAAAATATAATCTGTTGATAAACATTTAAATATGCCAATGAAGAAACAGGAAACTGGGGGTTATAATTAAATATACCACTTTTGGTATGTTTAAACATATAATTAAATATACCATTATATGTATTTTTCTGTGTATAATGCACACCCACAGTTTTGGACCAAACTTTTCAGAAAAAAATTCATTTTAATTTTTTAATTCAATTTTTTATTCATTTATATTTTGATACTTGTTTTTTGTATTGCAAAGGAATTTTAGCATTTTTTGAACATAACATGGTACAAGGAATTTTATGTAACAAATAATTACAAAATAGGAGAACACATACAAGGTATAAGAAATTTTATGTACTGGTAACCAATTTACGATATTTACACATCATAGAAGGCCAAGAACTCTTTGTTGCTGTCAATATCAGAAGTATCATTTTCTTCAATTTCTACATTACCAGTGTCTTTGGAAGAGTCACTTTCCTCATCCTGGTAAATTTCATCATCCTCAGTTCCATCCATAGCATTGCTGATGCCACATTTTTTAAACAATTTCACAACCACTTCCTTCTTGACACCATTCCATGATCTTAGGATCCAATCAAAAACCCGGGCAGTGGATGTTTTCTTGATTTTGCCTGTAAGTGTTAAATCATTACCAGCTGGCGGCATCCAAGATGTCCACTCCTCCAGGGCTTTAAAGGCCTTAAAGGGCTTGTTTACTGACACACCCAGAGGTTGCAGTTGACTGGTTGCCCACCAGGTACCACAGCACGTTGGATTTCCAGGTCTGCTGCCATTGCTTTTGTACTTTGTGTAACGTGGGCTTTGAAGTGGTCAAAAACAAGCAAAGCTGGTTTTTTAAGTAATCCCCCAGACCTTTGTGACCAGACTTTTTTAAACCAGATTTTCATGCATTCTTCATTCATCCATCCTTTTTCATTCACGTAGACAATAAGTCCACTTGGAGTCTTTTCTTTCGGAAATGTTTTTCTTTTAAAGATGGTCATGGGTGGTAGCTTTGTCCTATCTGCACAATAGGCTAGAACAACAGTGAAATGTGTTTTCTCATGACCACTAGTTTTAACAGCCACAGTCTTTGCTCCTTTGATGCCCACAGTTCTGTTGGATAGCACATCAAGTGTGAGTGCGACCTCATCCGTACTGGCGATTTGGGACAGCGTGAAGTTGTAAGTCTTTCAAAGATTGATAACATAAGAATGAAATTCCAAAAGCTGATTCTCATAGGCTGATGGGAGTTTTGGGACAAGTTTCATTCATGTCCTCATGCTCGAATCTTCTCTCTTCATAAAGTTAAAGCACCATTTAGGTGTCCCTGAGAAATCACCAGTGTTTTTTCTCATGCAATCCTTTTACCTTCCCCTTGTGTCATCTTGGTTGAAACAGAGATCCCAGCTGGATGCTGCTCCAGAGTCCAGGTCTTCACCTCCTGCTCCAACTTCAGCCACTCTGGGGGTTTCCCTCGCATTGCCTTTTTCTGTCTTGGCATCTGAAGAAGCTTTTCTTCCTGTTGCCTCTGCAACCTGATGACACTCTCTGTGAACGGAAGACCAAAGTGTCTCTCGGTAGCCCTGTTGCCATGCTTTTTAGCATATTTAATAACTTTCAGCTTAAAGCTTGCAGCATACAAAAACTGTTTTGACATTTTTCAAGGGATTTTCCAATAATTTCCCCTGCCTAAAATGTACAAAGAGAAATGTGCTGTTCACCCTATGGTAATAAAGTTGGCATCATCTATATTATCAAGTGGATAACAATCGGCATATTCTCTTTTATTCTCTGGATAACAATACGTCCCTCTTCATATCATTTTGTTGAATCATTGGCTGAAACTACCCTCTTTGCAAGTTTGTCATAAGTTCAACAAAACCAATTATTGTATTCCAGGATATTATTTTGCATACAGATATCATTATTGCTTTCTAGAGTTATACTTTTAATGTATAAGCATAAATAAAAGAACTTAAGACATTTATATAGATAAGGAATTAATACTACCCATGTATAATGAGCATCCTTATTTTCCCTCAAAAATATGGGCAAAAAGTGCGATTATACATGATGAAATATGGTACTAATTCATAAAGATGTGTTATAAACGCAACCAAAGGTGTGCCTCCTGCACATTGACACTAAAATCATGTTTTTCTCCCCTGATCAGAAACCATTTCAAAACATTTCAAATTCAAACAACATTTTAATAGCAAGTGTAGGCAATGCGTTTACAAAATTATTGATAAATGGGGCTGCCTCACTGAAACTCAAAACTTCTAATCACATTTAGACAGAGCTGCATTGCCAGCAATTGTCAGAATTAAATCTTCCAAGTCAAAAAACTGGAAAATATTATAGCATTTCTTCTAACTTCTCTGTCATACAAATTACATTAACTTTTCCTCCCGATATGTCAATATGTAGCCAGGCTTCCAGATGTACACCTAACGCAAGCTTCTCCAGCAGCTTCCCAGTTTTTCCCCACTACACACATCTCTTCAGAGCCACCTTCTCTAATCAGAGTATCTGTGATGTCTATTACCTCAAGGTCTTCTTTTCAATAGAAGCGCCTTAATTTAGAGTCGGTGCCACACCACTGGCATGGACTGCCTGTCGTCTCTATTAAATCTAGAGCTACTAGGTTCAGGTCATTGTTAGTCACGCAAATACACCTCTGAGGACACTTTCTGTCAGGAACACACTTTCTATTTGTTTCAAATCTTGAGACTTAAAAATATTCTAGTGTAGTTCATTTTAATCAGAACTCTTTCCATCAAGACATAAAGAAGAGCATAATTTCAGAGCAACCTGACATTAGCATTTCGTGGGGGTGACTTTAACGCGGGAAGGGGGAAAACAAGTGTTTCACTTTGTCCTGGTTGGCAATATATGTGTGACTGAGTTTAGGAAAGGGAATGAAAGAAATAATATAATTTGGGCTTATAATGAATTATTTAAGTTTATTTGATGCACCATAGTTGCTACATCAGTTTTAGAGTTACATGACTCGGGCAACCACAACAAACATATGTAAAATGATGTGATAATTATCTTTAGAAAATGAGAGGTTCTACAAAGACATGATGCCAATAACTTCAAAGCTCTGTATATTTTAACCAAATCTATGAATCTTCCTAAAAATGATTTCTCTACTTCTTGTTCTAACAAATATACCTGATGCATTTAAACTTGGGTAAGTGGCTTTTGTCCTTATCCTGGTGAGCATTTACCACTGGCTTAAGGCAAAATATCCTGAGTTAATATCCCATTTCTATTAGCCATGGGGAAATTGCACGTGTTATGCCCTATGCCTTAGAGTGCTTACTTGTGAATAAGTAGTGTGCCTCATGTTGGGCTGTGGGGGTTAAATGTGACAACACATGTGAACGAGCCCAGTAAAACATCCAGCACAACACTGTTACTTTTCTTCTCTCACCTTGGCTGTTAGTCTTTCCTGTCTCATTATTGTACTTAATTCTTTTATTTGATGCTTCTTATTTTATAAAGATGAATAAAGTAAACAAGCCTGTTAAGAAGAATGTATTAAGTGAAAAAAGGCTTGGAGTGTGAGCTGAAGGCAACAACATTAGGGTTTGGGCTCTTCAGAGGCATTTCATATTTAATTCAGATAACCGAGAGTATTAAGTTCAACTGCTATTTAAGTGGATGCAGTATTGGAACACTTTAAATTAAAACTCAGAAGATTACTGAGTATAAGAATGATTTGGATACACAAGTAGAGATCATCCAATTTACACAAATAATTTACACATAGAGATTTCATAAAACATAATATTAAGTGATAGTAATTCATTTTCAGCCTTATATATGTAGGAGGTTGTTTCTATAAGTAAGGATATTAGTTAATTAGATTAGAAACAGATAATTTAGTTTTTTTCCTCATCAACTCCAATATAATCATTTCCAGAGAAATTAAATTCACATTGTGTTTTGAGATTAATTCTTCAGTTTATCAACAAGCTGAATTAATCCACCTTCTCGCTAAGCTTTAGGTTCTGCTGTTTAGTTTACTGTGTTATTTTTCACCTTAGAGTAAAGAAGAAAAGGGAAGATAGAGGGTAAAAAACAAGATATAAAATTTTAATATATATATATTTCCTTTTTTCTGAACATAACAAAATATAATGTTTTGCTAAGTATTGTAGGTGGCTAATTGTATTCATATATTCTTAACTGTATCACTAATCTAAAAAAATTTGGCATATGCATTCTTCTTGAGGAATAAAAACAACAACAAAACCTTTACAGCATCACCATCATCAGTGAAGTTCACACAATATTCATTCATTCATCTAGTTCAGTTTTACACCATTAATCAAAACCTTTCCCTTCACACTCAGGTAAATCAGGCCAAATGCATTTATTTGTATTTAAAGAATCCCCTGCCTGGAACAGTGCATGATACGGGCAGTAATGACACAGTTCAGTTATTCGCTACCTAAATCAAGGCCTTCTGTAGTGAATGGTAGCACTGCTGGTAATGTATTTGGTCTCCTGGTTCCCCTTTTACCCTCTGGTTAAGGAGAGTTAAGAGACCAAATCATCAAAATTTTCAATAAAGTTTGCTCAATAGAGTTTAAATATCAGGCTAAAAGCAACTTGCAATTTTGATTTGAACACTGCTTTCCAACCCAGGTGTGGCTTGCATTTGATAAAACATTAACTTTGTTCCCTATGTAAACAAAATGGTTGCTGTCCAGGTGCACCTGCTGTATGGTATTACAGGCAACCACAAAGTTATCAGAGTATAACATAGAAAAAATAAACAGAACAAGTGTGCTAAGGGGTACATTTCGATTGCCATTGTAGATTATGTACACAGTTAAATCTTTCTGTCAAATATGTTTAATGCAGTTACTGAATATAATGTATAGCTCACATGGAAGCTAATTTTCCAAAGGTTTCCATATCATCCCCCAGTTTAGGAGAGTATTTTTTTTTTAATTCTCTCAACAATTACATCACTGGAAGGTGTTTAAAAGCACTACAGAGAAGGAAAAAGAAAGTGTTGCTAAATGAATATGGAATAGGTTATGCTTTCTTTTAATTTATTTGGTGAAATGACAGAATGATAGAGAGTACTGGGTACCCTTATTACTGACAGGTGTAATTTCACCCCTACTTGAAAGGCCATGGCTTTAAAAGGAGATGAAAGCATCCAGCTGATGAATGAGGGAAGAGAAGTCTGACAGGAATAACATGATGGTCTCACGGGACTTCAGTCATGTGGTCCTGCGGTTTACCATTTGGCCATGAGGTTACAAAGATTTACAGTGTGCTCTGAAGGGGTTTGGAACCCGTTTATTTGCATTTACTTCTGGAGAGCTGATAGAACAACTTAGTGAAACTACAAACAGTGTTACCAGCTCATCCCACAACAGATAATGACGTAATGGTTACAGGCCACCCAGAGTAACTTAACCATGACTGATGAATCCCTCTTGCCAGCAAGTCTGGACTAATAACAAGGTTTCAGATAGCAATATGGGTATTAAAAGCCTTTATAATTATCACTGAACATGAACCACAGGTTTACACTTAGAAAGAAGCTTGTATCACTTTGTAGATTTTATAGTACCAAAGATAAGATCCCAAGGAACTTTTTAGCTTTAGGTCCATTCTGATAAAATCTTAAGATAAAAGATCTCTAAATTATATTAATTAATTAAACGACATATAATCTGCACTATCATTATTAAGACACTGGACTTAGAAACTGTACTTAAGGAAATTGAGAATGTAAAGAGAAAAAGGTATATGAATTACTATAATGTAAGAAAGAATGTGATGAGTGTCATAGGAAAGACACAGAAGGGATGGGAGATAAATAAGAAGTGGCTATTTCCCTTTAGCCATTAAATTAGTAAACTATTTTGTTAGACTTTCCTCTACTTTGGGAAAAAAGTATTTGCAAGATGTATTTCTTGATAAGAAGTTTATATTCAAATAATATGAAGAACTCATACATCTCACTAGCAAAATCATCATCATCATCATCATCATCTGGTTTAAAAATGTTGAAATGACCTGAATAGGCATTTTTACAAAACAAATACACAAATGGCCAACAGGTATATAAAAAGGTACTCAACATCACTAGTTATTAGGGAAATGCAAATCAAAAGCATAATGAGATATCACATCATAGCTATTAGGATGGTTATTATCAAAAAGTCAAGAGATAAGTATAAGAAAGAAAATAAAAGCCTTGGACACTGTTAGTAGAACTATAAACTGGTACAATCATTACGTAACACAGTATGGAGGTTCTATAAAAAATTAAAAACAGAATTATCAGACAGCCCAGGATTTCTACTTCTGGGTAGGTATCCAAAGGAAATGAAATCTGAATCCCGAAGAGATATCTGCACTTCTATATTTATTACTGCATTATTCACAATAGCCAAGATATGGAAACAACCTGTGTCCATTAACAATGGATCAATAAAGAAAACGTGGCTTATATAATATTCTACTGTATGGGTGTGTAATACAGCCATAAAAATATGCTTGTGGAATATTACTTGGCCATAAAAAGAAGGGTACCCTGCTATTTGCAACAGTATGGATGGACCTCAAGGACAGTATGCTAAGTGAAATAAGCCCGACACAAAGAAAAGTACTGTATCTTACTTATATGTGAAACCTTAAAATAGTGAAACCAAGCAGAGTAGAATGATGGTTGCCAGGGGCTGTGGGTGGGAAAGATGGGGCGATACTAGCCAAAAGATACAAACTCAATTAGAAGATAAGTAGGTTCTGGGGATCTAATGTGCTGCCTGATAACTGTAGTTAATAAATTTGTACAGTAGATATGAAATTTGCTATGAGGGTATATCTTGGGTTCTCACACACACACAAAAAAGTTTAACTACGCTAAGAGATAGATTTTCTAATTAGCTTGATTGTGGTAATCGTTTCACGATATGTACCAAACTATCACATTGCATACTTATGCACAATTTTTGTTTGTCAATTGTACCTCAATAAAGTTTAAAAAACATTGTCTTTTTCTTAAATGTGCATATTTTTAATATTTCAGTACTATGTTTATTTGGAGGGGACTGGAGGTTCAGATAAATTCAGGGATATTCACTCCAGTGAAATCAGTGTAATGTGTTATTTATTTTTATTAGAGTTTCTAGTAAATTAAAGAAATTGTTAATATGATCGAAAAGAGGCACTATGAAGAGGAACTGAAATCTCTTCAATTAATAAACTACTTAGAACTACTTCATGAAGTATGAAGATTAAATATGCAAACTATCTGAAAATCCATAGTTATTAATAAGTATTAATAATTTTTTAAGTTTTATTGAACTACCAGTGGGTAAAATGGTGCCCAGATATGATTCAGAGAAGGATGGAACTACTAAACAGCATTTGTTTTGTTCAAACACAGTTTAGAATTTGGGGCTTTCTTTTGTCCATTTATCATTTTGCAAGTCATTTATAGACCAAACAGAATTACTATTTCACCAGACAAAATCTATTAGTGGACACAAGGACATGGTCACAGCACACAAATATTCAAATATAAAGGCAAGCTATATATCACTGGAAAACTACCAAAACATACTGATATACATAAAGTTCCACTAGTCATATTATCAAAAAATAAGAAAAGTTGTAAACATTAAACACACATAAAAAAAATCATTATAGCACTCCTTGATATTCACCCAAAGGAGCTGAATACATATATGGCCACAGAAAAACCTGCGCAGAGATGCTTATAGCAGCTTCATTCACAATTGCCAAAACTTGGTAGCAGCTGAGATGTCCTTCAGTAGATGGCTGAATAAACAAACTGTGGTATATCCAGACAATAGGATATTATTCAGCACTAAAAGGAAACGAGCTATCAAGCCATGAAAAAGTATGGAGGAAATTTAAGTGCATATTACTAAGTGAAAGGCTGATGTACTAGAACTATAATGTAAAGTACAGACTTTGGGTGATTACGATGTGTCAGTGTAGGTTCCTCAATGGCGACAAATATATCACCATGCTGAGGGAGGTTGAGAATGGGGAAAGCTATGTATGTGTGGGGGCCACTGGTAAGTGGGAAATCTCATTCCCTTCCTTTCAATTTTGCTGTGAAACTAAAACTGCTCTAAAAAAAATAAAGTTTTAAAAAAGTCACTACATATTTCATTACTACTTTGACCCACTACAAAAATAAACAAGAAATAAACATAAAATTAGCTCCTATTACTCTGGAGTGCTTAAAATTCAACTAATATTAAAGAAATACTCTTTTGAAATAATCCAACATTAAGAAATGTGAGAATCTTTACACTTTAATAAATAAACTCTATAAACCAAACCTTGAAACATTTCTAAAAAACTATTCCTGCAAATGGTTTGCTTTTCTCACTACATAGTTTCCTGACCTTGGAAATATTTACATGTCCAGAATGACAAAGGTATCAAGATTTCTAACACAGTTAAATAATATTTCAAGTAAGTACGTTAATAACTCCAAATATTATTCAGATTGCACTGTAAAGTTTTGCTAGTATAAGTATTGCACACAAAGCAGAAATTCTATTTATTTACAAAGTCATTTTATTTAACACAATGTAAACTTATTTTTTCAAAACAATCTTAAGTTTCTGGACATATGCACAGACATAGTAAGGTATGCAAACTGGAGGTGGGAATGAAGACATCTGTAATATTGTCAACAATAAAAATGAAAAAGAAAATAGATATATATAAAACCCTTGGAAACTTTTCCAAAAATTCATCTATACAGTCCTTTATATTGAGTTATAAGACCCAATTTAAAAGTCTTACACACTATGCAAACCTCAAATATACAATTAGAATAAATTCAAATGTAGGTAATCCCAAATCACTTGTAGAATTGGATTTCATCATGAAACATTTCGCCTGGTATTTCCTTCTTTTCAATATTCTCCCTCTCTTTCTCTCTCTTGCTCTGTCTCCCCCACCTCTGCACACACACTCACATAAATGCACACACACTGTTAGCTTTACCTAATTTTATATAAGAATTCTAACCCATTTCCGACCCTCCACATGATTATTCTATCTCTAACTTGCTATTATTATTCATTAAAACTCCTGGCTTCATCCCGTTAGGTAACATCTGCTTTCTATCAATGCCAAATGAGACAAGTTTTTAAAATAAACTTTAAAAATAAAAATGTGGAAGTTGTATAGATCTTTAAAAAGTGGAAATCTAAGTACTTTTACTACATCTGAAATGAGGGTTTTTAAAAAAAAATATGAAAGCCCTCCATTTACTCCAAGAAAATCGTGGAAAATATCAACATCTGTGTATTGCAGTAAAAACACTACTTGTACCTGCCATTCATCCAGCCAGTGAGTAATTCGGAAAACAGTAGCAATAGACCTTGGAGTGTAGTATATGTAGGATGAAGCCAAAATGTTTTCCTAACTTGTAAAGGAAACTTTTCCATGAGCACTACTTTCTGCCAGTTGCTTCTTCAAGGTATGAGCAGCATTAGCCGCCTGTTGATTTAACTCCAATAATTAAGAGGAAGTTCAAGCGAGCCGTGTTCCCTAAGTTAAATCTTCCTATTAATGTATAATTGAATCCCACCCTCTGGTGTTACCGGAATCAGTGATCAGTCAGGCGGAGTGATAAGTATGAGAATGCTGATAAGTAAAATAAACAAAAAATATGTAACTTGCCATTAATTATTTAAATGTTTCACTTACTATACCTTTCCTTTTATGAATCCACTTTCCAATGTTGGTGGAAAGAGGCACATGGCCCAAAAAGGAGACAGTGAGCTTGAAAAAGAAAGAAGCTTATAAACTCAGTAATCTAGTTCCTTATTATTTAGCTGTAACAACATTTTTGGATGGTTTAAAATTTAAGATAGCTCATTTCTTTAATGTGAATAGCCCCATACAGTATAATTATGTAAGTATATGCATGTTTAAATCTATAGAGAGACACAGAAATATAGGTAGAGAGGTATATATAATTATAGCAGAATCCTAAAGAAATTTTAGCTAGGAAATATTTTCTCAGTGTCTCCACTGCATTATGATCTAATCCAAAATATAAACAAGCAAAACTACCTCACATACCCTTCACATTGTTACACTACAAAGGCTCCTAGTCCAGTGTAGTTTCTAAGCTACCCCCACTATGACAGATTCATGACTGTTATTACATTTCTAGTCCCAACATTAGGTAATAGAAAGCAGGTATTTCATCTTTACAGTGAAACATTTCCCAGCTGTCTTTGCACCAGTTAAATTGCAAAACAAACCCTCAAAACAATTCTTATTCTGGACCTGTGCCCTTCCAGCACACATAGCTTTTGTCCTGAAGTCAGAAACCAGGCTCTATGGTCATCAACTCATTTGGTTTTCTGGAAAATGATCCAATGTTTCCCTGATTCTGCAGTCAGGAAATACTGAGGTTCTTATATCTCAGTGTTTTTTCTTTCTTACCATTTATTTTTACATGTTTCTGCCATGTTTACAGCTCTAACCCCTGGCATCATCAACCTTCTTGTCTCCCCCTTTCCTTCCTTCTCTCCATTCTTCCTTCTCTTCTTTACTTTCAATTTATCTCCAACTCTGTCTCTCTTTCTTTCTCCCTGTGTCTCTCTTTCTGTTTTTCTCTGTTATTGTCTCTAATTATCTCCCCCTTTCTTTTTGCTTTCAACAAATGCAGGGCACCTAGACATCTTTGTGAAGCAGCAAACACACTGACGGATCAGGCAGACATGGTCCCTATGCTTATGGTGCTTCTTGCTTCTTGTCTGTCTAAGGAGATGGACATTGAAAAAAAAATTGCAAGTGTGGTGAAATTTAAAATATGATAGGACGATGCAATAAAAATATTTAACATTCTATTTGTTCTATTATTCCTAAGGATGTAACATTCAAGTTGGCCTCTGAAAGATATAAAAAGTACACAATATAAAATATTTTATACAAATAAATAAAAATATTTATACAAAGAAAAAGTGATAAAGCATAATACAAAACTGGTGGGTAAAGGTAATCATAATCTTACCTAAGAGAGCCTTGTTCTCTTTCTCTTAGGTAAAGAAAACTCTACCCCAAACACTAGCCTTCCTGATTCCCCGCTCCTTCCCTCCTTCGCTTTCTTCTACAAACATTTTCTGAATGCATACATGTGCCAAAGGTAAGAAATTTCAAACAATGATTATCAAAATTAGTTAACAATTACTATCACAACTTCAATGCCCTGCTACAAACTAAATTTATTTTATAAAAAATCTCAGATAAGAGAAAGATATGCATAGCAAATGTATGTTTGTTTTGTGACAGCAAAACAGAAAAACAAAAAAATTAAACTTTTATCATTTGGGGTGTAGATTTAAAAATTATGGCAAACCCATACAATGAAAATATTATGCAGCTTTGAAAAAGACTGAGGCTGATCTCCATAACCTAATATCACAAGTTAGTTCAAGTACATTGTTACATGAAAAGAGCAAGCTGCAAAAGCGTGTATTGTATAATCCCATTATATAAAATATGACAAAACATTTCTAAATCTATATCTGTAATTCTATTTATAGGTGTATGTATACTTCTATATTTGCCTATAATTATATACCTACCACTATAGTGATGACTATATACATTTTTATGTACATAAGATGTTTCTGGGAAGAATGATAAGATAAAAAACAATGAGTTTTCAAAGGGATTATCACTTTTAAAATTCATACCTGTTTTTAAGACATTTACTTATCTATACACTTATTTATTTATTTATTTTAACTTAGTCATTAGCTAGAATAGTTGGAAGTTTTGTTGACTCTTCTTTTGACAAGTGAAGTAGCCCCTCTTAGGATGACAAATAAAGGACATTGGCTCCCATTTGCCCTAAGAGAACTTTGGTGAACTCACCAAAGCTCTATTTCCAAGAAAACCATAGGAAACAGGGATGCTGTCCATGAAACATACAAAACAATGCAGTATAACTAAGTTTTAAGTACTCAGTATATTAAGATTTCAAAAAGTGCCATTAAAAATAAATGGGTATAAGATTTATCAGGATGATCATTTAGTAAGTTATTAATGTTTAATCACTGGGTTGTATACCTAAAAGTAATATAATAGTGTATGTCAACCGTAACTTAAAAATTTAAAAAATTATCAAAGTCTAAATAAATAAATAAATAAATAAATAAAAACTAAAGATAAGGAAATGCTTAAGGCAGCTGAAAGTAACCTCAAGCTAAGAGTAACCTGCCTGATCTGCATAGTGCTAAAATAAACATGAAAATAGGGAAAAGACACATTCAACTACTTTCCAAGGTATAGAACAAAAGGGTAAGACATAGTTTATTGATTATTATTATTGTTTGTTTTGCTTTAACTGGTAGCGTCCTACATACACAGTATAATTTTCTTGTCTCAAAATGTCTTTGCTCAGTTGAACGACCTTTCCACTTAAGAAACAGGTTTGGCACAATTGCTGCATATTGCTGGGAAATTATCATCAACTATGTTTTCTCTTCAAAAAATATTTTACAATGACAAAAAACTATAGGTAATAATAGGTAAATATGGATAAAGGGTATACAGGTGTTATCTGCGTTATTCTTTAGCCTTTTTGATAGTTTGAAACTATTTCTAAAGAAAAATATTCAGAAAAGGGAATAAAAGCTGGCATAATGATATGTTATCAAGTAGGTGTTCATTGTTTTTTAATAAAAACAAATTAATGTTCTCTTTTCATTTTACTTGCATGTTCAGAGCCAGAATGAAATGCCACAAGCAAAGAGCTTATTCTTGAAAATACATTCCTGACATTTTTCTCCCATTCCTTATGTTTAAAAAGTGAAGTAGTAAAGGCAGCGACAATATTTCATAATACGATCCTCTTTGTTTTATAGGTTTTCTAGTTTTCCATTCTGTATGTAGAATGAGATGTATTAGTGTGACTTCTTTTATGTTTTTAAAAAAGTAATTATTATGAAAACACTTTAGGAAAATCATTTGGGCATTTTCCCTCTCCTCCAATTAGGGTACTTTTTACCTTTGGAAAAAAATGTCATAGACATGCTTATTTAGCACTTAGTTGAAAAGTAAATGTTGTTCAAAAGAAAATGTATTTGCACAGAAGTATCTCTTCAATGAAAATCATCTAGTTCCCACTTTCTAAGATATTAATAAATTATCTTAACATGACCTGAAATGGCCATTATCTTTAATTGGGGTATAAATTTTACATAATTCAGCCACAAAAAATGTAGCTTTAAAATTTTTCCTCTGCAACTAAACTTACCTTTTAAGCATCCATTTTCACATGGCCAAAAATGTGATCTTGTCAGTGTAAAATAAACTCAGTTACCTTCCTTCTAGTTCAACACACTTTCTGTGAGGAAAATAATTCTTTTGGCTCAGAATTCTCCTCCTCCCCTTTCTCCTTTTACTGCCTTCCTAAGTTTAAATTTTCCTTCCGGTGTCGCACAGGCCTCCGGGGACAGGGGTCTAAGTCAAGGTTATTAACATCTATCCATCCTGCCTTTCTGATGTAATATGCAATTCATACTTTTGTATACTTCATTACTTTTTAAAATTGTCCCTTTTCAAGTCATTTGTCTTGAAACATGGGTGTCTCTTTTTCCTTTCCAGTTGCCATTCATGAGAACATAGCACCAGCATTTGACAGTGTAGGTGAAAGATGGAGTTATCAAGAGAAACCTGATAAGCAAAGAGGAAGCAGCGCATACAGCATCCCTGGTCCTCAAGGGCATCACCCACTGCTCAGGTCTATGTGCACATGGCCAATGTTCCAGCATAGAGGGAACTCGAGTAAGTAACAGACCACCTATTTACAAGGCTGAGAGGCAGGGGAACCCATCTGATCTGTAATGGTAGAAGCCTCCTCATCAGGGGATG
Organism: Mormoops blainvillei; assembly: GCA_004026545.1. Classification (NCBI taxonomy): domain Eukaryota; kingdom Metazoa; phylum Chordata; class Mammalia; order Chiroptera; family Mormoopidae; genus Mormoops; species Mormoops blainvillei. The sequence goes on along the minus strand of PVJD01000871.1, from coordinate 84,092 downwards.
GATGGCCTCATAAGAAAGGAGGAGCCTCTGGACCCCAGCAACTATTCTTCTGTTGAACTCACACCTGCTGAGCCAACTCTCTGCTAAGCAACCAAGAGAAGGAAGAAGACCTGCTATGAAGGCCACTGGATTTGTCGCTCATCAACCTAAAACTAATGTTTGCTTATTTTTTTATATTTATTTTTATCCTGGAATTCTCCTCTGGCATAAGGCAAAGATTTAATATTTGGTCTCCCCACTTAGTAGTTTCTGTGATTTAAAAAAAAAATTAATTCCTTTGAATTTCAGGGGAAAAAAAGTTCACTTTTGATTCTTTGAATTCTTCCTCTCCTTGTTTATATATTCTTATTTATTTTATTTTTATTTCTGAGGCTAGAGCCTCTAGGGTAATCTCATACACTTTCAGTGATTGTCAACATTCTTGCTAAGTGTAGTCTAACTTTAATAGGCATGTATCAAGGGATTCATCCCTATCTTTCATTTACATTTACTCATAACCTTTTAATTTAAAAACAAACAAACAAACAAACAAAAAAATCTGTCTTTGTTCTACTCATTCTTCCTCCCCACAGAAACAGACAAGCTAATGATTCTTGCTATTCTTAAAGAGGTAGAGCCAAGCATGGGAAAGCTGTGTGTAAAGTGGTACAGCGATCCTAGGTAAGCACGGACGAAGGAAGTTTCCCTCAGATTAGTTTTCCAAAGTCTAGCCTGGGGTAAAGGACAGCTGTGGCAAGCCCATTGGCTTTAATCCTAAACCATCCTTTCAGTACGGATTTACCTGTTTGACAGTCAATATCATTTTCTTATTCCATCTGACTTTTAAACCTCCTCTCAATCGATTCCAAATTGAGGGGAGGGATAGAGAAGTCATATACAAAGTCCTCAAACTTCAACAGTATTTATTCATACCATTTACTTTTCAAAATGCACAACATTATGTATTTTCCATCAAGGTAAATTCATCAAATGAAAAATTTTAAGCAGTGTCTGAATCAGATGAACTCAAAATTAGGGCAAAATTAAGTTATAGCAGTATTATACAAATGTTCCTATTTACATTTCCCATATGATAAAACAGTGAGATTAGAAATTTAACCTTTTTATCTTATTAGATAAGTAGGATGGATATAGGAAGCTGTCACATCTTCGAGTCTCAATTTTATCATCTAGAAACTGTAAGTAATAAAACCTTTTGAGTTTTTCCTATTGGTTCTTCTCTTCTGCCATCTGGGAGGGTCACTACTTTATATAACAACCTCCTGTGTAAGTCTTAAAAATAACTAATATTGATAAAGCAATCATTGAGTACAGACACCATACTAAGCATACCACATATTCTATCTCACTTAAAGCATTCCAGAAGCCAATGCGTGGGAGCCACTATTGTTACCCTCACGCCACAGCTGAGGAAACCGAGGCACAGAAAGGGCATGTCATTGTCCCAAAGTGCTGCAACTAGTAAATATCAGAGTCCGACTATGGATCTAAAACTTTGACTCCAAAACCTTATAATTTTGCCATGGAAAAAGCCTAAATCCATTTAATAAAAACTTTCTTCCTTATATTTTGGACAACCAGAACCATTCTTTTAGGAGCTGTACATTTCAAAAAAACAAACAAAAAAACCTTAATTTTTCAATGGTGAAGAGAAAATATAGGGCAATGTACAATAACTGTCATTAGAGTTACAACTTGATGAAACCTTCTTAATTCTTAACTTTGCTAATTTTTACAGCTATTCAACAGACAAAGCTTGTTTTTTATTTCAAACCTCATAACAGGCACAGGGAGTCTAGCCTGTATTATCATACATTTGCAATTGAAAATAAATTTACACTGTCAAAGGAGAAAACTGACTTAAACAGAAGCCGATTAAATGCTTGAAAATAATTCAAGGCACTATACCCTTGAAGTGGTTCCAAAAAGTGACATGGATGTAATATAAGATCCTGAACTACATCAGAACTCCAGGATTTAGCAAAAGGGTAAAAGGGGAGTTCATTCACGTAGAGGAAGAGAAAATTTTCTTTGGACTAGTTATATCAGATAATATGTTTGTTTAAGGAAAAATAAACAGGTGGGAAAAAGTTCTGCATGCCTAACGTGGAAGGAAAGCATATTTGTGCCTAATACATTGCAGAAACTGTTTTCGTACAGCTCATACTTTTAAAAATATTGCCCTCATACAGTGGCCAAGGTCAGTTTGAAGTTAGGTAATCTGCTATATATAAGTGCAGATCGTATGTGTTAAACTGATCTCAGAGGTATTCTGACACCCTACCTTTGAAAAATATTTTCCCTATTTATTATTCATGGATTACTAATTTTTCCCTTTGAGATCTAATAATCTGTAGCTTTTTGTTTTGATTTGCATTGCAATTTCAAGTGTACAACATCCAAGTTTCCTACTGATAATCAGCAACCTTCCTTCCTTCATTGCTAAAGGCATATATTATGATTTGGTCACATGCCTTATAAAAGCACTACTGTAAATGTTTCAGGAATAAATGATCCCTTACAACTTAAACACAAGGTTCAGACCTCAAAGCTTTCCTGGGAGTGTAACAGTAGTAGCCTGCAAGATCAGGAGCAAAAGTACCTCACTTTACATGAAACTCATAACAACGCAATCATGAGGTACACCTAAGAGAGTTTTGAGTCTGTACTCATTGCTAACAGGAGCCCTTAAATTTAAAACCTCTGCAATGTTGAAGTCATACTTTGTGGACTAGTGAAAAAAGAATAGTACTGGGGATGAGGGAATTTATTTCCTAGACCCCACTGGGCCACTAACTATATGGTTTAACCTAGAAAAGACTCAAGTGTTCTTATCTCTCACCACCAAGCCTACGGTGACAGCAGAGAATCCAAGGTGGTTCACAGCTTATGGATGTTAAGCATGTGACCATAAAGAACCAGATATTGTCACTGCTGGTGAGAACTTTAAAGCACCTTACAACAATTTATTGAGGTGTCTTAAGAAATAGTGAAATCACAGGGAGTGGCTTGGAAACAAATTATGTAGAAAATGCAGAATATTATAATGTGGTTTCAACAGTAATATATGAGACAGACATAGATATAAGGTATGATGGCAGGTACCCATAATTCATTTTATGTCCTTCATGGTCCCAAATAGCATATTGCATAAAACAGTCACGTTATAAATGTGGCATCTGAAATCAGTGCACTCAGGGACTTCTACTTCCTTAATTTGGCTGAATAAAAGCTACTACTCTGCACAAAGATTCTCCTTACACAGAGTTGGAGGTGGCTAGAGGCCAAGTATGACATTTGGGCATGCATCATGCCATCTTGTGGATATTTCTTTCTCAGAGGGGTAATAAATTGGCACAGAAAGTAATTTATTCTGACAAAAATGTGGGCAAGAGTCCAGTGTTAGGTGCCCCACTCAAGACTCTTTGAAAGGAGAACACACAGAAAAATGGTTTCTCTTATGATTTCCTTCCAGAAAAGCTACACAAATCTGACCTGGATGACAGTAGGTTAGATATAATTGAACAGCTTTGCTCAAACAAGGTTTGAGATTGGGAGCTATGTCAGCTAGAGGAGGAACGGTCCTAGTGCAGAGGCGGATTAAGGTCGATTGAGGTCCCAGGTGCAGAAGAAAATATTGGACCCCCTATAAAAAGAGAGAGAGACAGGGAAAATAAAAATACGTGCCTTCAGAAGTCGGAGCCCAGGGCGTGTGCCCGGTGCACCCACTGTTAAATCTGCCTCTGCTCTAGTGCACCAAAGATTTCAGGGTACGAGCCTATAGTATCCAATATGTGCTGTCAGTTATTTACTTATCAACTCTACAAATGTTGAACGCACAGATGTATGACAGGTAGCAAGTATGTCCAAAAGACCTTGGTAGGTGAGACAAATGACACAGATAACATAAAAACCTTATAAAATTCTCAAGAAAAAAATGAACATTGCTGCTTTTAAAGGCAAACTATTCAATTCTATTAATACAGATGAAGGATTGATGTAATAACAATTCATACTTAAAAGTATAACATTCTGGTTTACCATAACATTTGACTGAGTTTATATTCTGACCTGACTCTGGTATAATCCAACACAATGATGGCACGTGCTGCCAAAGGTAGTATTTAGATGGTGGGAATCCGCAGTGAACTATGCTCTAATTAGTACGCCGCTCTCTACATCCGCATACAGTGCAGCACTAAATGTAATGCTGGGTGGCATGGAGCGTTCCTGGAATCTGTCCTCAGTTTGTTGTAATTTATGCTTATTTATTTAGTGGTAACACCGAATCCCTTTGCTTTAAGTAGCATTTGTATACTGAACACTCCCAAAACTTGAACTTCAGTGTAGACTGCCACTCTGAAGATCAGTTTTTACATCTCTGCCTGCTTGACATCTTTGCTAATATGCGCATCAGGTGCCTCAAAGGATGCTGACATCCACTTAACACGATGTGTGAAAAAATAATTGCAGGTAAAATATACATCTAAATGTAACAATAAAGCTTCTAGATGGTAACATAGGGTATATATTTATGATCTTGGAATAGCAAAGATATCTTAAACAGGATAGAAAAAGCTCTCACCATAAAGAAAAAAATAATAAATTAGACCACATTAAAATTAGGAACTTTCAAAAGAGTAAAAAGTCAAGGTGCAGAGTGGGAGAAAATATTCCCAGACATATCAGTAATAAATAGTTTTTATCTTGAATGCATGGAAAATGCCTTAAATCAGTGAGAAAAAGGCAACAATACAGTGGAAAAACAGAAAAGAATCTTAAACAGGTACTTCTCAGGAAAGCATATGCAAGTGACCATGAACATAAGGAAGGCTTTCCCAGCAGAGAACTGTAAGTTTAAACTATGATAAGATAACATCACACAGTTACTAGAATATCTAAAATTAAAAAATTAAAATACCAAATATTAATGAGGCAGAAGCCATAGAAACTCTCATACATGGTTGCTGGGAATGTAAATTGCCCACATCACTTTGGAAAGTATTTAGCATTATCTACTAATGGTGAACATGCATGTATCTTGTGACCTAAAATTTTCACTTGTAAGTATATATCTGACAGAAATTCATGCACATGTGTACACAAAGATGTGTACAAGAATGTTCACAGCACCATTATTCATAACAGAACAAATCATAAACAGTGCACTGTCCATAAATAGTAAGACAGAAAAATAAATTGTGCTGTCATACAATGAAAAACCACAAAAATGAAATGGTATGTAGTAAACTACACACAACATGGATGACTCTCAAAACCAAATATTGAGTGAAAGAACTCAGTCAGTGTGGCACTACTTATATAATATTTCAAAAATGACAAACTCTTCTATGATGTTGGCAATCAGAAGAGTGATTATATTTGGGGGTAGGACAGTAGAAATTAAATGAGCACATGGGGGCTTACTTGATATCTGCAGTGTTCTTTTTTTTTTTTAACTCTGGTGTTAATCAGTGGTTTGTTCATTTTATGGTAATTTATGGAGCTGTACATTTATGAGTTGTGTACTTTTATTAGGCTGGTCAAAAAGTCCATTTAGATTTTTTTTCATAAAATAAGACACATTTTTTATTTTCACCAATAACTGTATTGATTTGGATATTTTGAGTGTGTCAGCCATCTCCAGTGTGGTATAACGTTGATTGGTCTCAGTTAATGTCTTGATTTGATCGCTATTAACTTCAACTGCTCTACCCAACCATGGAGCATCACCCAGCGAGAAATCTCGAGCATGAAGCTTCGCAAACCACTTTAGACACTTTCGATCAGTCACAGCACCTTCTCTATACACAGCACAAAACTTTTTTTTTTGCATTTCAGTTGCATTTTTACCTTTCTTTATATAATAAAGCATAATATGCTGAAAATGTTATATATTTTTCTTACATCTTCAATATTAAAATGGCTATACAAAAATTCACCAATTTTGATAAAAGTCTTTTTTTAAAATGCATGCTGATATGACAGCTGTCACAATACAATCTAACAAAATTGTTTTGAATGAAGTTACAGACAACTAAGCATTCCTAGAGCATCTATGGAAAAAAATATGAACTTTTTGGCCAATCCAATAAATGTATTATGCTATACTTCAATTTAACAGAGTTTTAAGGAACACTGAAAATTAGGAAGTATTGTTCTGGCCATGGAATTCAGTTGCTTGGAGGGTCATCCTGTGCACCAAAACGTTAAGGGTTCGATCCCTGGTTGGGGTGTATATGGGAGGCAACCAATTGATGTTTCTTTCTCACATTGATGTTTCTTTCTCTCTCTCACTCTTTCTGTCTCTTTGTCTCTCTCTCTGTGTGTGTGTCTCTCGAATCAATAAACATATCCTCAGGTAAGGATTTAAAAGGAAAGAAAGAAAATAAGGAAGTATCAAGAAGAAATTATCAAAACACTGGAAGTTTAAATAAAGAATGATTGAAGGAATTTTAAAAAGTGAAACTTAAAAAGGCCCAGGAATCTTAAAAGAACAAAAAGAAGCTATCTTCAAAAATCACAGTAAAACAGCAGCATTATTTTTCATTTTTCCAGAAGGCAAGTAACTAAAAGAAGTTTTTTTTCCCCTAGCACTAATTGTTAGAACTCCCTGAAATGTACATAACAACCTACAAAGAAAAACGTTATCTATCAATAAAAGTATTTAAACTATTCTGGCCCTGGTTGGTATGGTTCAGTGGATTGAGTGCTGGCCTGAGAACCAAAGGGTCATCAGTTCAATTCCTAGTCAGGGCACACTAGTCTGTGTTGCAAGCCAGGTCCGGGGTTGCGGGTGTGGAGGGGCAACCACACATTGATGTTTCTCTCCCTTTCTTTCTACCTCCCTTCCCCTCTCTCTAAAAATAAATAAAAAAATCTTAAAAAACAAAAAAAAAATTCTTAAAGACAAAAAACTATTCTGTCCTTTTTTAAAAGGATTCCCATATTGGAAAAGGGACTGAACAAGACACATTCTGTTCTCTGCATTTCTAAGGTGCTATGGTTCATGATAAAACTGGTGTCAAATATATCTGTCCCTGTCTCCTCACTCATTTTCTTCCTCTCTCCTGCCCTCCACAATCTCTCTCTCTCCCGACTCCAAAAAGATAATAATAGAAAATCAGCTCCTTTATTTTCCTAATTCACTTTCATTCGGGTTAGTCACAAGAGACCACAAGTGATGGGACCCCTTACTGGGATCTGATGTTGAGGGATGTGTAGTTTGTGCCCTGTCAATTCCACTTTCCCCAAAGGAGAAAGTATTTTGGAACTGAATATTCATCCTCCCCAAATATTTCTCCCAGAATCTTGGAGAACTCCACTACCCCAGAAAACACACAAGAAAATATGAGCATAATTGCCCTTGCTAGATACCTTAATAAATATTTCCTTCCTGATTACAGATGCCAAAGTGGAATGCAGTATCTTTTAAATGACACCTTCTCTGTCAGGTCTACAGAACCACCCCCTAAACAACAGCACATTGTTGAATTTATATTCATTTTAGCACATTATTCTAAAAAAATTGAGATTTCATTTTATTTGACTATTTTTTACCTCAATCCAATGAGGTAGAAAGCATTTAAATAAATAAAAAAAATAAGTCACCTTAGTTCTGGCCTATCAAGCAGCATCTATCACAAAGAAACAAATATAAATAAAATGAGAGACAAGACTCCTGAACAAAATGTCCAAAGGGTTCCTATATCCTTGGTACATATATCATTTTACCTATCATTCCTAGTAATTTTTAAAATATGAGGAAATCTGCTTTATCAAAAATTACACTAATAAGGGAACAGACTATGTTACATATATATAAATTATACAAATGTATGAGCATATTATGCACCATTAAACATTAGCTGCTTATTAGGAAGGATATAAAAGAATAATCTTGCTTTAAAAACTAAAGCTCTGATTGCCGAGTATTAAAATATAACTATCATGATTAATAAAAGGGAAGCAGTTACAGTTGGGCTTAGTCATGAAGGAAGAATGGAAGGAGGGAGGACAGGAAGAAGGGAGGAGGAAGAGGACGGCACCCAACATGAAAATTGATGTAATCAGTCAAGCCCTGCATAACTCAGAACTTAGACAGTGCAGTTACGTAAGAGTCAAGGAATGAGAAGTTGGGGCTAGATAAAAGAAGGTCAATCAAAAATACACTCCATCTGCACGAAAAAAATTATCAAGGGCCAGACAGTCATGCCCTCAAATGCCTAGACAAAGGGTTGAAGATGAATATCTGTTAAAGCCCTTGGGGAGAATCCGAGCGGGTGTTCGTGCCACAGAACAAACTCTTCCCTATTCTGGAGGGCCCCTGCCTAACAGCGAGCCCCCAACCATCACATGCCAATGCAAACCTTTTTGCATTGGCAGAGCTTATGGTCAGCTGTGATGGTGCCTTTTTCTTAAATATAATGGATAACCTAGAGTCACTAAAACTTTGAGAAATATCTTAAAACTTGACAGACACAAATATATACAAAAAATATGTACAAATATATACAAATACATACCTTGGAAGACAAAGATATAATGTAGGCAACAGAGAAAATTAACAAATAAACAAAACAAAATGAAAAGCTGTGACCTCCTCTAAGATCACTTAATACTAAGTACTATACTAAGTATTAAGACAAAATACTAAGACGAAAGAACATCAGTTAGAACTTTCAATATGTCTGTTTAGCCTGTTACCTCAAATGACAAGACTGTGACAGTAAAGAGAGAAGAATGGGTAATCAAATAAATTAATCTCAGATGCTGGGGTGATTTTAAAACCTGGAAAATACTCAAATATTTAGAAACTAAATAACAACTTTTAGATAAACCATGGGTTAAAAAGAATCCAAAAAGGAAATCAGAAAGTAATTCCTACTGCATAAAAAAATGAATTGCATGAATATGTAAACATGACCCATCAAAAGATCTACTGAATCTAAAACAGTGCTCATAGGGTAATATGTAGCACTAAAACACCTATGTAAGGAAAAAAAAAGTCTCCGTACACCAAAATAAACTCAAGGTGGATAAAAGACTTAAATATAAGTCACAACAGCATAAAAATCCTAGAGGAGAACATAGGCAGAAAAATTTCTGATATCCCATGTAGCAATATTTTCACTGAGATCTCCCCTAAAGCAAGGGATATAAAGGAAAGAATAAACAAATGGGGCTACATCAAATTAAAAAGCTTCTGCATGGCTAAAGAAAACATCAACAAAATGCAAAGGGAACCAACCGTATGGGAAAACATATTTGCCAATGATACCTTGGACAAGGGTTTGACCTCCAAAATATATAGAGAACTCACATGACTCCACACCAGGAAGACCAACAATCTAATTAAAAAAGGGGCAAAGGACACTTCTCTAAGGAAGACATACAGAGGGCCCATAAACACAAGAAAAATGCTCAACATCGCTAGCCATTAGAGACATGCAAATTAAAACCACAATGAGATACCACTTCACACCAGTCAGAACAACCATCATTAACAAATCAACAAACAATGAGTGCTGGAGAGGTTGTAGAAAAAATGGAACTCTAGTACACTGTTGGTGGGAGTGTAGACTGGTGCAGCTGCAGTGAAAAACAGTATGGAATTTCCTCAAAAAACTAAAGATGTAACTGCATTTTGATCCAATGATCCCACTGCTGAGATTATACCCTATGAATCCTGAAACACCAATTCAAAAGAACCTATGCACCCCAATGTTCATAGCAGTGTTATTTACAATAGCCAAGTGCTGGAAACAGCCTAAGTGCCCATTAGTAAATGAGTGGATCAAAAAACTGTGGTACATTTATACAATGGAATACCACCCAGCAGAAAGAAAGATGGAGCTCCTACCCTTTGTGACAGTATGGATGGAACTGGAGAGCATTATGCTAAGTGAAATAAGCCAGGCACTGAAAGACAGATACCATATGATCTCACCTATAAGTGGAACCTAATCAAAAAAAACAAATGAGCAAAAAAGCAGCTGAGACATGGGAAAAAAAAGAACAAACTGACAATGACCAGAAGGGAGGTAGGAGGAGGTTAATAAGGGAAAGATGGGGAAGGGTCAAGTCAAGGAACATGTATAAAGGGTCCATGGACATGGACAACAGGGAGGGGATTGACTGAGGGATCAGGGGGAGGGAGTTAGGGTAGAAGACAGCAATGGGGAAAAATGTGAGACAATTATAATTGAACAAAAATAAAAACAATAATAATAATTTTTAAAAAGATTCAAATCAATAATCTAAACTTTAATCTTAAGAAACTAGAAAAATAAATTAAACCCAAAGTTAAGCAGGAGAAAAGAAATAAAGAACAGACATTAATGATATAAACAGTACAAAAACAATGGAGAAAATCAATAAAGTCAATAGCTGGTTCTATGAGAAGATCAATGAAATAGATAAATCTTGAGCCAGGCAGATCAGGAAAAAAGAGTAGACACAAATTACCAACATGAGGAATAAGAGTATATATCACTATAAATCTTATAGATATTAAAATGATAAAGGAATATTATAAATAACTTTATACAAAACATTTAATAAATTATAAGTGACAATACAAAGTATGCATTCAATAGAAGATAGGTATGTTATTTTTTATTATAATTGTTAACATTGCAAAGGCTCTATGTTGGTCAAATAGAGAAGTGGAGATTTGGAGGGTTTTCCTCTATCTCTCAAGAACTAAAGGGAAATATAAGTGTTTTTGGCCCCCATACCAAAGTAAACCAGTATTCTCGCAATCTTGACTGTAATGAAGACTCGGTTCAGATCTGGTCCTTCCCCTTTAGCCTCTCTACCCTTGAATATAGAAACCAGAAATGATCGGACAGGTTGAATTGCTCCAAAGAAGAGCACCTGACAACATATGCACTGTTTTCTCATCTAAAGTAACACAACACTGTGATGACCCAGCTGTAAAGTAGATCTTTCCTCTGGGACTCCTGGTTGGGGCAGGGGGTGGGGGAGGAATGGGAAGGCTCAAATGTGTTTCCTTTTTGGTTACAGAATCTAAATAAACAGAATACTGTTTCAAAAGCTTGGCTGTCAAGAGCAGTTAATTAATTCACCACATACCAGAGTTGAGGAGGAAAAGAGAATTCAACATGATTGCTAAATTTCTGTTTGTGGTCCAAACCTTGCTGAGAGCATATATACCAACCTCTTAAAGTACTAAATTATATTCAATTAGAAAATTTAAAAAATCTTTTGAATATGATGCAACATGATTTTCTCTTAATAGCACAAACATTCAGTTAGAACTTTTGGATATTACAACTTTCTCCCAAATTCATCATCACATTTTGCAAAATAGGTTGAGTAATAATGTTCATAAATTCTAAAGAGTAGTAATTGTTATATTCCTCTTATTGAACTGAAGGTCAGCTGTGTCATTTATTATCGTATAGTTAATATTTTTCCTGACAGTTACTTTTCACTAGAGTCTTCTTTATGAGATTTTCTGGTAATAATAGGAATTGAAATAATTTGTTGACAGAAGATCTATTTAATTCATTCATTTCTAATAATATAGTTCATGTGCTAAGAACATTTCTTTTTCCATTGTTTGTTTTATATCATTCACAATATGAAAGCCATTGTGTTTGTTAACTTTAGGCAGTGAAAAGTTTTTTCTTAAAATGTGTGAATTTGAAGAAAGGAATATTACGATAATGTTACAGCAAGGTTCAGATAGTCTCATAAACATACTTGGCCCTCATTGCACGTGTCCAAATCCAAAACAATTTGTAAATTTTTCCTCAGCTATGGAGAGTAGTAGCTTCATTAATACAAAACTTAAAAAAAAATAAAAGACCTTATGTATGTCACCACAATCAGCACATCCACTAATTTTATATTTTACTGAACTCACTGCATTTTGCATTGCATCTCTCCAAAATGTGTAGCAATTTTTCAATAGTTCTAATTAAGCTTTGAATTGCTGTGTGAAACATAAGTACACAGAACTGAATTTAGAGGAAGTAACAGATTTCTTAGACACACACAGAACACGAGCTCATAGGCTCTAACTCCACCAATGCTTTTGGATGGTTATTCCGAATAGAATTGGAAATAATCTGTTCCCACAAAAGGACTCTGCTAAATGATTATCCTCTCTGTGTTAGAAATAAACTATAACAATTTTAAGGTTGTAGGTAAGGTTTCCTTGCTGTAAGCGAAGAATTGGACTCTAATTTAAGCAAAATGGAGGATTTATTGGAATGGGTCTGTAGTGTCTCTCAGATTCAAAGTTAGTAGATTCGCAGACAACTCAGGGACCTCAGCAGCTGGAGTTCATGGACCAACTCTTTAAAGGAGTTAGATTCTTCGGAGATCAGGGCCAATAACATGGCATTGGTCATAAAGTATATGGCATTGATAACATAAAGTATACAAAGCAAAGGGGAGGCACTCATGTCAACCATGATGGCCGTCAGCCAGCCATGACACTTTGGTTGAAGAGGGAAACTACCTAAGCCAGAGCAGACACATCTGGCAAGGAGACACACCTAAGATACATGCACACGCGATGAGAACAGCCATGTTTGCACAGTGGGACCACCCCTACATAGGCTCCTGGGGAAATTCCCCACTTGCCATCAGGGGAGCCAAGACACTTAGCAAGAGACCCAGAAGGGCAGAGTACACCACTTTCAAGGTTTAACTGAGGCAGGTCCCAGAACACTGCTGAGAGAGCTGAGCTCCATACGCCAGAGTGCCACTCAATGCCACACCAATCTCCCTTGGCACCAGCCACCAGAGGTTCTGCCCTGCTGGACTGAGGGCTTTATCTGCCCTGCTGCCCACTTGGCTCTGGAGATCCTTCCCTGCAAGACCCTGAAGACTCTTCTTGCCCTTCATGCTGTCTCTCAGATGTGCAGACTGAGTCTTTGGGACTTGGGTTCATTATTCCCCATTGATTGCTCTCTGTGTGTGTTATGTTTCTCTTAGCTTGTCAGAGTGTGAGTAGGATATTAATGTATGTTCATGTTCTACTTTGAGTGAACCTGCATTCAATAAAAGCTGAGCGAAAAGCATCGTTACTGTGTGTGACTCTTGTCGATGCCTTGGTGCCGGGCTGCCCAGCAGGCAGCTGGCTGAGCAGTTGCCTGGATGACTTATAGGAAAGACTCCATCAGGAACCTATGCTTGTGACAGCTTCAATGGCTCCCTGGCTCTGTATCTCAGCATTTCTAATGTTAATTCCTGACAGAGAGGATCCTGTTGGTCCAACATGAATCAGTCACCTAGGTAGATAGGAAAAGGCAGGACACCTGTGGCCCTTGGAGGACCTCGTCTGGATCTGGGTTCCATTCCCAGAGCGACAAGAATTGTTGTGAGCTGCTGCTCCAAGCACTGCCCTTTGCATTTGATCTCCTGGCTGCATTGTTTATTTCTTTATAAACACTTACTAGACATAAGCTCACTTATTTAAAATTTTTCCAAAAATATAATCTGTTTCTTGCTTTCATTTATGACTGTGAAATATTTCAAACATAAAGAAAATTAGAAGAGATTAACATAACTAATATTATGAACATAATGAGCGTAACTAATACTCATTTGCCAATATCCAGCTATGCAGCTTACTCAAATCTTCACATGCTCCCATACTGGCATCACAAATTTTAAAGAAAAGAAACATTATATAAAAGCATTTTCTTTAATCTTCCTCTTCTCTCTTTTGTTTTCAATATCCTTCTACCTTGCACAATGTAACCACTTCCCTAAATTTGTTGTGCATTGTCCCCATGTAGTCTTTTTTCTAGAACATGAGTGTATCCATAAAAAACTTCAGTTATTTTGTATGTTTTCAAATGTCATGTAATATTTTTAATGGTGATATTTATTGAGAATTTACTATGTTCCAAATAGTGTTCCAAGTATTTTGCCTGAGTTAGTTCCAGTAATCCTCATACCTGTTCTACTACCTTGATACTGTTATTAACCCAATAGAAAGATTTAAAAAACTGAGAGAAAGGACTAGAGTTCGTCAGTAACTGACAGAGCATCATCTCGTACATATCACTGAAAGATACATTTTTTCTTTTTTTCTTTTTACTTAACATGATGTTTTAAAGATTTTCCATGTTGATATACAGAATACAGTTAGTTTTTCACATTGATTGCTGTGCAATATCCCATTTATATATGAACCACAACTTGTTCCTGTGCTTATGAACATTTAGGTTATTCTGTTATTCTGTGCAATGCTACAATGCGCATACTTGCAATTATCTTTGTATACATGATTAACAGTTTCTGTTAGATGTATATCTACTGGTTTAAAGATTGTAAACATCGGCACTCTCCTGCCATCTCTAAAAGTGGTTTCTTATTTCTACACATCCTCACCTGCACATGGATAGATTTATTTTTTTTAATGTTTGCTGATCTTGTGGGTGTGAAATAAAACTCATTTTAGTTTTCATTTCTCTGATTACTAGTATAGTTCAGCATCTATCCATGACCAAGTACCATATTTCCTTAGTAACATATATTTTAATATATATTATTATCTAGTTGGACTAGTTACCCACAACATTCTTTTTCCTTTTCAGAGTCTTTGCATTATTTTTAGACGTTTAAATGTCATTCAGTTAATAAGATCACTAATGGCCTTAATTAAGAAATATTTTTCCTGTGAATAAATATGCTTTGGGAATATGAAAGAGCAATACTATAAGTGTACATATGTATATGTGGCAGATAACAGAATCGACTGGTAGTTTGTCAATTTCTCTTTCCTCTTGGCATTTAGCCAAGCTACGTTTCCCAGTTTCCCAAGCGAGATGCGACCACATGGCTCAGTCCAAGGCAGGAGAACTGGGACAGAGGATTGTAAATCACACTTCCAGGCCTGACCCACAAAGAAATTTCTGCATAATTCTCCTCTCTTTCTTCCCTGGACTAATTCTCAATAGCCAGAGAATTTTCAGAAGCTGTGTAATAAAGATAATAGAACTTGTGTATCAATATAATTCCCTGAATGAGTACATGAAAGAGAAAAAGCCCTACTATGTGTTTAAAATACACAGGCAACTGAGCAAAAAGTGCAAGAGCAACATATTTTTATTATTAAACCATTAAGATTTGTTTTGCTTTCTTATGCAGCTCATTTTATCATAATCAATATATTATTTCATATATATGTGTGTATACACACACACACACACACACACACGCACACACACACACGCACACAGGGGTCCATAATCTATTATCTGAAAGCTTTGGAGTTTGAATTGTTTTAGAATTCAAAATATTTTGATTTTGGTAAGGTAATATGATAGATAAACATACAAGTATATTAATCAACATTCCCAGGTGTGCCTAGGTCAGGATCCAATAATCAAACACATTAATTTTTCTACAATGAACTAAAGGGATGTTTACACTAAATGAGATAAAGTCTACAATAACCTCATGTAAGATTAGGTTTCATTGCCAAATTACTGTATTCCAAATTTTTAAAAATCCTTTGATTTTTATAACTTTGTAGGTTTTAGATTCGTGGTAAAGGAACTGTTAACTTGAAAGCTCACATAGACTTTTGCTATCAGTATACTTGTTGTGAGTAAATCAGTGGGCTTTCCTTTTAATCATTTTTAGTTCTATTTTCACAGAAAATATTTTCTATTTTCTATTTATGAAGAAGAGCAATGCATTTTTAGGAAATTCGTATCTCTGTCCATGTCCAAACGACCTTACTGCATTTCACTATTAGACAAATATCTAAGGTAAGATATTTGCATAAAATATTGGAATAAAGTAACTCCACAGTGTAGCAAAGGGATTCATTTTTTAAATTTGGTGAGCTTATAACAACTCTACTCTTTTTTGTAGCCTACAGGAGCCAAAAGCATCCCCAAAATTTGTACTATATCTGAAAATGCATGGTGTTCAGAAAGTAATAAAGTCTGTCTTCATCATTAGGACAGTAGTCATCACATAATTACAAACATATCTTTTACAAATGCACCTGACATAATGTTGGTTGCTCATTTATGAGTACATTCACGGGTTTGACTCTGTCAATCCAAACAAAACAGCACCTCTTCTATATGAGAACATGTACTAGTGTATATAAGATTTAAATGGCAAAGTTCATTATATATGCAACACTTTTGGACTTGAAAGCCATGTTTGGACTTCTGATTGTTTGTAAATGAGGCTGCATTTGCGATGAAAAACTTTATTTTACTTCAAATGACTATGGAAATGGGACACTAAAGAAATAAATTAAACTTTCATATAAAATGATTGATAAATTATATACAAAAGAAATTATTAAACTTTATTATGAAATGATTAATTTAAATATATTAAAAGTATTTTTGTCTCTATAAGATTACATTATTGGAAGAGTGACATTCATTTCTTTCAAAGATGGCAAACACTAAGCTTTTGTGTCTGTGGTGCATGGACGTGGTGTCCCTCCCGGATCCCTTTTCCCAGGCTGGTATGCCCAGCTCTAGATGCTGCAGGTGTTAAAAGCTAATGGTTCACACCTGCACTCTCCTCCAAAAGGACTGCTCTTAGCTGACAGGAGTCACTATACTCCCTTTTTCCCCAACCCCTGTAGCAGCTGATGATTAATTGATGGAGACAGGAAAGGTGCAGAAGAGTGTGTATAAGCACATCCCCCTTGCCTCAAGGCAGAACAGACTGACACAGTTCATGCTCCAGAGCTCCCTGTGTGACGGGCTGAGGCTAGGTTTCCACTGAAACCACCTGATCACACAGGGAGCTCTGGAGCGTGAACTGCATCAGCTTGTCCTCTTCGCTATCATGCTTTCCTCATGCCCGTGGTGGGTTTCACGTGGGAAAATGTTGTCACTAAATCACTTGCACTAAAATCTGCATGTTAGACTCTGCTTCTAGAAAAGCTGAATGAATAGAACACACATTATTTTTAATTTATTGAACACCTACTAAGGATTAGGCTTATCTGTGCTTTAAACATTACATAATTTTATTCTAGAAATATGTTAGCTGTATGATAACTATTACCACCATATTGTGAATGGGGAAACAGACTTTATAGAGTTGAGGAACTTGTAGTTAGCTAGTAATCAGTGGAAAATCTAAGAATCAAACTCAGATTAATCTGGCTCCATAAACCCTATAGAATTTCTCACTCCCTCTCCATCATATTTTTAACCAGGAAATAAAAAATTAAATATCTCTTCAACTATACATTTTTTTGGTGAAATGGAAATTGATGTGCATTTATTTTCCACAAACATTGATGTAATTTGTTTAAAATGAAGGTAAGATTGTATGAGTCATATAATTTCCATAAGGGTCTACTAGTGGACAAGCATGGATTCGATTAAAAAGGAAATAAACATCTGTATAATGCCTTCATTTTCTTAAAAGGGAACATTTTATAGACGCTGGAAAACAGCAAGGAGGGAAAAGATCATGTCAGCACAATGTTACTGGTCATATACAACGCAATCTTATGTTTCATAGAGATTTCAACACAGGAAATGGGTATATTAGGAACTGCCTAATTCATAGGTTTTCCTGACCCACGTACACTGGTTCCTTTGAATGACTCTGAAGAAAAAGTCGTAAGCAGTGCTTTTATACCAGCTTCAATAATACATATTTCAAAGCCCATACTAGCCAGCCATGTAACTGTTTACATAGTCAACATTCGGTGGGAAAATAAGTGTCAACAGGTTCCACTTTCCCAGCCGGGAACAGCATGTGACCTTTCATTACAATCCTCATGAGTCTTAGTTTACTCATTCTTAGTTTACTACCATATGAAAAATACAACTTCATCCACCCAACCCCACCCTGCCATGTAGCCACTTAAAAGAGTTACATAATGGTGCTACATTAGAAACACTGTAGGAAGGGCCCGTGTCTTTTCCACCTTTGTCTAGGGCAATAACAAAGTGGTTTGCACAGAGTGGAAGATTTATAAAATGGAATGTGATTTCCTAGAACTTAAAAACATTTCTATAACATAAGGTGTTTTTTCTTAATATTCTGATTGCTATGATGTTTTACCAATGACCGATAATCTTTAGATCCTTAATAAAATCTATCAGTATTAAGTACCTGGTTTTCTGAGGGAACCCATTCAACCAGTTTCTAAAATGAAACTCAAAACTATTCAATGTTTCTCTAAAAATTATCAACTGAAGTATTGAATATTTTCTAAAACTTCTATTATATTCATAATCATAGCTCTAATGATGCTATAATTTTCTTTTATAGCAGAAATCATATTATCTATTAAATACTTATCATGTATCATGTAATGTGCCAAGTTTTAAGCTACATTTTCTGTTAAATACTCCATATTAATATGAAAGTATTGAATCTCTGTATTACAGAGCAGGACATTATGGTTCACAAAACTTGTCTAGTCCTTTTGCAATCTGTAATGCAGGGTAAATAGTAAATCTGGAACTTGAGTGTAGTTACCTCCAACGTCTGTGCTCTACCACTGAACCACACTAAATCTTCTAGAGCAGGAATCACACCTCTCCTCCTTTTAAAATATTATCATCAGCTGTATATACTCTGTCGACTATCCCAAACAGGAGCACATGGATCATATTCAAAAATTCCTTCTCACCATTTCCTACTTCAAAGCAAAGAACACAGTTTGCAATTATCTCCTAAATTACTCAAATCTGTCTTTCTCCCACCATTCATTCTGTCATTTCTTTATCCCAGCCTTTTATTATCTATTGTCCAAAATATTACAAAAGTCTCTCAGTTAACCTCCCTGTCTCATATCTTATCCCCCAACCATTAGACACATACTTATTTTCACGTACTGCTGCCAGGGCACTTTTAAAATAAATATCTGATCATAGCAACCTCTGTCTAAACTTTTTCATGGATACCCATCATCTCTGAGGCAATGTCTATGCTGACTGGTGCTCACCTATTTGGCTTTCTTACCCTCATCCCCACATGTATTTGAGAAGCATTTACTAACTACAATTGACTAGAACTGGTGACTAACTGGATGTGAGATCTGTGGGATGGAAGAGGAAAAGGTATTTAGTTTAGTTTTATATTAAATATAAGTAACTAAGGCATAGCAATGTGGAGATAAGCATTGGGGTTGAGTTCAGGAGATCTTTTCCTCCAGCTCTCTACTTAAAACCTCAACAACTTTTGTCAAAGGCAAGTCAAACTCAATATCTCCAAAATCAGATTCATGTTCTCTGCATGTCATTTCTGATCTTTGAGTGTAACAAGCCTCGAAGAGTAGCAGCACCTCTAACTAGCTGTGCCCTTTGCCTCAACCTCTCCCTGAGCCATATCCTGTCACCCCATCCTATCTAGTTTACCTTCTAAATAGCTCTCAAATCAAGTATCTTCTCCTCATCTTCCCTATCCTCTTCCTGGTCCAGGCTACCACCTCATCTTCTCTCATCTTACAATGCATTTATCGATATCTGCTCTATCCTCCCTATAACTTATTCTCTATACTGAGGTAAAACTGATCTTCTCTAGCTGAAAACCTGATCACATTATCTCTCAACCCAATTACACACAGAATTTTTTGTTTTTCCTTCATAGCACCTATCACAATTTCAATTTTTCTTTATTTGTATGCTTACTTAATTATACTCTTTTTTCCCCCAAGCAACTCTAAACTCCATTAGGCACCTGCTATCCATCGTATCTCCACAAACTAGTACAATGTCTGGTACAGAACCCATTATCACCATTTAATACATAATTGAATAAATTAATGAACAGATGGCTAGCAAAGATGTAGGCCTCTTTTTGGTAGCAAGAAGTATACAGTCAGTGAGTTCATGGGTCTGAATGGTTCACCAAAGGAAAATGCTTATACTGTAAGAGACGCAATGCAGGTCCTGTGGAGGTATAACGTGGTCAGCCCAGGAAAGAGACTGAGTCAGAAGAAAGTATGAAAACTATAAGATAATTATGTCATAGACACCAAGATAGGAAAGAAAAGAGACTGATAAGCTATGTAAATATCTCAGAGTAATTCAGAAATAAATTGGAAATTATTGTCTCAAATGATCCATTTTACTTCTTCAGTTTCTATGCAGTCTTTTCATCATACAATCATCACACTTGGGCCTCTAAAATTTTCCTTAGACTCTATCACATACATGAAATGCTCTGAAGATGTTACATCTTCATTCAAGCATTCTTTGCAATTTTACCATTTCTATTAATATACTTCTAGAAATCACAAGAAAAACATACCCTTGATCTCGGCCTCATTTAAATATTTAATCTTTCTGGTATTGTCACTGATTTTCCTGAGAAAGTGCCTTTTGCAGTATCTCATATATTAACACAATACATTCAGCTCTCTGTGAATTTTTCATACCCAGCTAGAGGACTGGGATTTGCAACACTGAAGCAAGTTTCTGGATGCCTAGAACCAGACCTGTTGAAAGTACTTTTCCAAGTGCTTGTCATAAACATACACTTAAGCAACATCTCACTGTGGTGGTAGTGTTAAGAACTTCATAGCATGAGCAGTCAGGAAACTAGAAATCTGCTTAAAATTAGAAGGAAATACTTAATCATTTTAGTCTTTAAAGAATTTTAAAATATAAAATACTTTAGTTAGAAAT
This sequence comes from Mormoops blainvillei, assembly GCA_004026545.1. Taxonomy (NCBI): domain Eukaryota; kingdom Metazoa; phylum Chordata; class Mammalia; order Chiroptera; family Mormoopidae; genus Mormoops; species Mormoops blainvillei. The sequence continues at coordinate 63,471 of PVJD01000871.1, read as the reverse complement.
GTATTAGTACATAAATGGTTAACATTTAAAATAAAATTAAGTAGTTATATTAATAAGAAAAAACACTGTGTGCATGTCATTTGAAGTACTACACAATTAATCCTTTTAAATATTTTTGTACATACACTGCATATAAGGCTCAATGTTTTCTCTAAACTAAATGCTTCGAACATCATAGTCATTTAAAACAGGATTTTGGAAAAGATGAAAAGAAAGAAATGTAGATGTGTGTATATATAGTGCTTATTGTATGTATGTATTAATAAGTACATTATTAATAAGTAAACATATGTATATATGTATATGTAATATATGTATATTATATATTTTACAGAATGAGGCAAAAGTAGGTTTACAGTTGCTTGTATGGAAAATAATACAATAATTAGTCAATAATAATACAAGAATAAACTGTCTTTTGTGTACTCACAACTGTAAACCTACGTTTGACCACTCTGTATATGAAATTCAGAGGCATTCATGAAATAATACTGACTCTTAAATTAAGTTGGTTTAACTCTGGATGGGTTACAAGCTTTTTAAAAATACAATTTATCTAAACAATATAATATGACAACAGGAACTGACCCTTTGAACCATGAAAAGTTTTAAGGAAGTACATATGCACGAATTTTTTTTCTTTGAGTAAGCAGTTATATAAGCTTATAAAGTTTTCACATAACCCTGGTTCCCTCCCAGGGCACAGCCTGAGACTACATGTCCAAGCAGTAGCTTAGTGGGAATGGTATTAAGATGCAAATAGTCTTATAATTTAAGCATTGAAAATACAGGGAGGGGCACCAAGGAGATGGGGGACAGAAATGAGTACTGTTTCCCAGAGTTCCAGGCTCTATAGAAGAATAAATTCATGGCCTAAATGGAGAAAACTAATAAATTAATTTTGCAATTAGGGAGAAAGAGGACACACGGAACAAGTTTCAGTTACATAAAAACAGCATCTGCAACCTGGAATCACCGCTTAAAATACAAAATAAAAAATGTGTGTGGGAAAGTATATCTAATCTTCTAATTTCCTTGCTACATTTAAAGAAAATTCCCTAGGAAAATTGCTATGGAATTAGTCCCTCAAGCCTTATTAGGCCATGCAGGTCAACTATGTTAGTTCCAAAACCACATCATAATTTTTTCTAATATATATTCTCAATAAGATGAAAGAAAAAGAGCAGCAAATGTGCCTCTGGGTTGAAGTTCTCCATTTATTTTGCACTCACATTATGTAGAGAAATCCTAATGCTTAGGAAATAATAATTTCCCTTGGAGACGTCAGACCTCATAAAATTCACCTATAATTTCTGCTGACAGCAAATTAATATAAATTTAAATCTCATGAATATTGCTGATTTTACAGGACTACTTTTTAAAAAGTTTATCCACTTAGTGAATGGCTTTTAAGTAAGATTATGACCCTAATAATTAGATCTTTCTAAAATATGTTGAATTCTTTTGTAACTAGTATGCTATAAAACCCCTTGGAGTCTGTTTTAATACAAGAGTAGAAAACATAAAATTAAGCTTTACGTGCCAACTCGATACAAAGATATGTATTCTACTGATTATAATAATACAATAAATTCAAAGGTACAAAAAATGACCATATGTTATACTTAAAATTAGCAATCTATGAGACTGAGAAGATTTCCAGCTTCCAAGTCAGTGACTACCCACCCAACATTATATGCTAACTATTTAGCATTCAGAATAAAAGTTAAATTTAAAAACTTCTCTAAAGAAAAAGAAAATCATACTAGTATAATGAAACATTTGGAATGACAGTATAGAGAAAATGGATATGAACTTGCCGCAGAATATTCTCTTCTTCCCAAATCCAGATCCACCAACCTACTTGGCAGAAACGCCTACAGCCTCTTTGTTCTCTCCTGCTACAGCCATACTAGCGGCTTCTGACCCTCCAAAATGCAGACCCTCTCCTGGTGCTCTGGGTGCCTTCCTCTTTTTAAGGAATTCTCTCCAGCAAGTATCCCCCCTCTCCCCTACATCATCAGTACCTATCTGTGTACTTGATCATTCCCATCAATGCAAGAAACAGGCCAATATTATCCTTCTTAAAACACAAAAAAACAAACTTCCTGGACTACAGGCCCTACCCAGTTGTTGCACAATGTTTGCGCTACACTTCACTGCAAATTTTCTCAAAAACAATTGCTTCTCCTTACTGTCACTTAATACACTTTTTCCTTTTCTCTACATAATCCAATGAAATATTTAACCACAGCCCTCCACTGAAACAGCCCTCACTAATGTAACCAATAATATTTATCTAGCCATAAACAATGGTTAATTTTTAATCATTTGTTGTGGGTTAAATTATGTACTCCTAAAAGATATGTTAAGGCCTTAACTCCTGGTACCTGTGCATATGACCTTATTTGGAAATAGCATCTTTGTGGATGAAATAAAATTAAGATTGAGTCATATTCAATTGGGGGGATGGATAATCCCACATGACTCTTCATAAGAACAGAAGACAGAGGCCCAGATGCACAGGGAGAATGCAATGTGATGGCAGGGAAAGAGATTAGAGTGATAGTTCTACAAACCAAAAAAACGCCAGTGATTGCTGGCAGCGCTAGAAATTAAGGGAAAGGCATAGAGCAGACTCCCTCCTACGTACTTCAGAGGGAACATGGTTTTGCTGACACACCGACTTCCCTCTTCTAGCCTCCACAGCTGGGAGCCAATAAATTTCCTTTAAGTCACCCAGTTTGTGATCGTTGGTTATGGCATCCATGGAAAACTAATATATCATCATATTGAACCTCTCAGCAGCATTTCAACTGATAAGCATTCTTTCCTTTGAAATTATTTTCTTCTCCCTTATTTGTAGCATCACTCTCTGCTGATTTTTCTCATGGCTGCTACTCCCCAGGATTATTAGTTGGCTCTTCCACACACTCCAGATCTCTAAATGCTGCGGTATCATAAAGATTTTTCATAGGACTTCAATCTCTTTTACCTATACTCTCTGTCTAGCAAACTTCTGCAAGTTCATGGCTTTACATTCCATTTAGATAATGATAACTTTCTATGTAGATTTATATTCTAGCCAAGACTTCTCCCTTAGATTCCAGACCAATATATGTAAATTATCTATCAACTTTCCCACTTGAATAGCAAATAGGCATCACGAAATGCATATAGCCAAAACAGGGCAATTTCACTGTTTATTCCTTAAATAAGAATTCCTCAAGAGCTCCCCTGCCAAAGTGCCACCATCATCCACCTACTCGTTCAAGCCAAAAACCTAAAAGTCATTCTAATTTCCTCTTTAATATTTCACATTCAATATATCAGTAAGTCCTGTCTGCTCTTCCTCCAAAACATAGACACAATGTCCCCCTCTAGTTCAACCACTGCCATACTCTTTTAAATTTCACCTTTGTCTGGTTGTTTATAAGAGCTCCCTAACTTCTCCTTGCCTGTGCTCTTTCCCACATCTCCTACCCTACACAGCAGTGGAGAGATCAACCTTTCTGAAGCGTAAAACAGATCAGGTCACTTCTTTGTTCAAGATCATCCATTAGCTTTCTATTACAATAAAAAAGGAATAAATATAAAAACTTGAAGAATAAAATCAAAATTCCTTAAAACCCACATGTTCTGGCTGCCGCCTCCTCCCTGACTGCATCTGTCTTTATTATCCCCTTCAATAACTGTATTCCAGCCACTCTGGTCTTCTTCCCAACTCTTGCATATGCCATGATTTCTTTTATCTCAGATTTTAATATCTTGTTCCTTCTTCTTGGGATATCTCTCCCTCTGAAATATTTATCTGTTTAGGGTATCTCTCCCTTTAAATTTCATGGCTGTCTTCTCCATTTAATTCAAGACCCAACAGATGTCTCCTTCTCAAAGTGAGTTTTCTGTATACAGCACTTAAAGGCACCCAAGCACACTCTATTCGATCGTTCTCTATTCCGTTTTCTAATTTTATGTTCTCCAAAGCATCTTTCCAGAGCTGAAATTAATTGTTCCACTTTTGCTTACTAATTTTCCGTCTTCCTTTCTAAAATGTAAACTCTTTAAGGTCATAAAATCTGCAGTGCCCCAGTGTCTAAGTCATTAGAACAATTTCAGGTTTGAGCAGGTGCACAAGAAAAGTGTTGAGTGATTTAAAAATGGATGAAAGTTGGGAAAGAAAATACGTAAGTGTATTATTTAGGAGGCTGTTACAGTAATTTATATAAGATATAATGGGAGTTTAAATCAACTAAATGATAACTTGAAATGATGAAAAATGAAGTGATTTGACTTACATTTAGGGGAATTTGATTGGAAGTATATACCATTGTGGTAAAACACATGGCGTTACATTCTCAAAAGTACTTCGTGTTTGTTGGTACTAGTTTCTAACATGAAGCACGTGTTCAACCATATAGAAACTGATTTCCATCCTTATTATGGATGGAATTTGTCCTTGTCAAATCATTTTTTAAAAATTATTTTAACTTTTCAATTACAGTTGATATATAATATTGAATTAGTTTCAGTTGTACAACATAGTGATTAGACATTTACATAACTTATGAGGGGATCATCCTGATATTCCTAGTACCCACCTGATAGCATACACAGTTACCATATTATTGACTATGCTCCCTATGCTGCACCTTACGTTCCCGTGATGGTTTTTTAAAAATATACGTTACCAAACACAATAAATTTTTGTTCAGTCCTTATCCTGCTTGATTACTAATAACCAATTTCCTTTTGAAAAATCATTATCACAGATTCCCTGTGATACCACATTTTCTTCCTTTCTTTCCATCTTTACTTGCTCTTTCTATTAAGACTTAGCAATATTTCAGACTTTGCTGTTGTGATATGCAAGGCCCTCCAGAATCCAGTCTCTGCCCATATTTCCAACTGTACATCTTTAAATCTCACTCAGCCCACTTCCTGTGAGACACTTGCCCTGATTTCAAGTCCAGGTTAATTCTATACAATTGTATATGAAGGTGCCATTCTTTTCTTTGTAAAGTACGTTGACAATTTTGTCTATATGTGAAATTTTCAAGGGACCTGATAGTGAGAAAAATTCCAACTTTTTATTGAGAAAACTCGGGTAAAATAAACTTCCTTATACTCAAATGTTTTTGCTGTTGCTCTAAATTTTTCATCATACTACTATGATCACTTTTCTGTAAGTCACATGTTACAGTTTTGGCATGAAACTGTGTTCTTGACTTGGAGCATTTTAGGACTCACAGAAGACTATTATTAGTAATATTATATTAACAAAGAGTAAAAGTAAATATGCATTCCAAATAATATTATCAACTTGACGTATTTCAAACAAGCACATGTTTTAGTGAAACAATACCATGTCTCTCATTATGTGGTTTCTATTACATCTCCCAAGGAGGGACAGACTCTAGGACTACCTTAAAGAGGCAGCATGAAATCCGGTAGGTGGGGGCACAACCTGAGAACAAGTGATGATATAACTCAGAGAATCCTAGTAGGGGGAGTTTGAGCCTTAAAGAAGCAGGGAGTTTTCATGAAGGACTAGCACGGAGTTGGGGATGACAACCGTCTGCCAAGAATAGATGTTTTCTCTGTAATAGATACACAGAACCCCGTTTTTTTCACCGTTTGGCTAGTTCTACAGATACAAATTGGAATACAAAAATCCTACATACATTTCTGTAATGTATAAATAATAAAAAGCCATATTATGTCCCCCATGAGTTACTTTGAGGGAAGATGTTAAAACATGTAATGAACTAACTATTATACACTAACTCGTGACTTCAGAGCACACACATTTAGCTGCTGGAGGAAATGTACTCACGCTCACTTTTCCATTGCGATTGTCTTCTTCTCTTACTGCCAGGGCCTTCAGAAAATTATCTTGCACATCTTTACCAGCACCTATTAATGTCCTATAAAGAACAGGTCTTCAGTTATAATATATTTGATAACAAATATATTTAGAACACTCAGGTCAACAATATGCCTCTTTATTTCAAATGACAGTTTTCCTATAACACTAAAACCATATGTATACACATTATACACAATCATTAGAAATCATACACATTTATAACAGTCTACTAGATTTCTCAGTTTAAGTTCATGCAGTTATAGTCTTCATTTACAAGTGATTGGAATAAAGTCTATAAATAATATGCATGCCCATATCAATACCCATGCAAATAAGAGTTAATTTCATTAACATGTCCCTTTTATTCTTTTATCACACAATGAAAATTCAATATATTTACACTTCTCACTACCCACAATAATTTTAAATTTACTATAATTTAAGTATAGTTTATTTATTTAATATAAGAAAATTAAAATACTATACACCTAAGCCAATTTAGTTACTGGAACAGAGTATTAAGGTTAGCTTTATGACTGGAGATAATGAAGGCAAGAAAGGAAACGAGGTTATCTCTTTCACATAAGAGGAGGCATTACAAATTCAAGAGACAAATGACTTTCTCTGGAAGTAAATTTTAAAGGAAATTTATCACAAAAATCTTAATCAAGTAGCACTTAACCATGTAATAAGGAGAGTCTAAGAATGATTTGCAAAATAACAATCCTTTCCTTATATGGCAATTTCCCATACATTCAACAAACATTTTTATTATTCGCCTACTATGTACTGAGAACTATACCAGGCACAAAGATGAATGAGACAGAATTCGTAATTCCTGCTCTCAAGTTGCCGGTGGTCTCACAGAGGTGAAGAGATAGATGAACATTATAATGTCATACCATGTGATAATTGTAATAGAGATATGGGTGGATATCAGAGGACAAAGAAATATATTAATTATCAAGCAAAAGTCACTAGATCTCAAGATATAAAGCAACTGTTGAACTAGATGTTAAAAGATAAGACAGGATTAGCGAGTCTGGGGCAAGGACGGGGTTGTAGGAGATAGGTATCAGAAATTACAAAGGAATGAAAGAATGGAGAGAAGAAAACTGCAGAGCACCCTTCAGTAATTGCAAAGCAGTTGGAAAGTAAGGGCAGGAAGAGAGCAAAGATTAATTCATATAATATTAAGAAGACCTAAGGTTTTTAAAGGCGTACTGGTCTAAGTATTTAGTTAAGGTCACCCAGCTGGTAGCAGCAGAACCTGCATCCAAACCTTCACAGCCTGATTCTAGAACTCATTCTCATAACCATATGCTGCGCTTCCACAAAGGCCTGTATGCTACTTTAAGGAGCTTGTTCCTTGGCTGCCAGAAGATGTTGAACTGCGAGGGTTTTATGCAAGGAAATAAAAATTCCAAGTTTGTGCTTCAGAAAGAACACTCAGTAACTATAAGAAATATAGCCTGCAGGATAGCAACATTGGAAGGCTTACTTAGGGGCTATCACAAAGCTTTACTAAGAGATGATATAGACCTGATTTAAAGCAGTGGTGGTAAGGGTAGGAAGCAATAGAGATGAAAAATATTGAAGAGCTAAAATGGATCTAGTTATTTCTTCTTGTGAAGAGTTCAAGACAAATGACTGTCAGGTTCCATTAAATTAACATAGACCTGTATAATATGTAACCTACTAATTATTTTGTTGCTCTAAAAATGCAACACTTTAAATTGGTCATAACTTGTCAGCTTTTGCTTTTCTAGCTTTATGTGACTTGGTTTGATACTAATACCAACTAATAATTTAAACATCTAAATACATATTTAAAAACACACTAATTAGTACCACTGGAAAGAATCAGATATTTGAGAAGTTTTCAAGTCATCATTCTGTACAAAAGTGAGTCTTCCTTACTGCAATATACTTATGCACTGCTTTGATATTAAATCTCTAAAATATCAAATTTATTTTGTCAGTTGCTTGCCCAATAAAACATATATTGTTTCTCCATTGCTCACAGGATAATCTCATCACTTGGTCAGTTTCTACCTAATTTTGTACTTACAGTTTACATATAAAACTAAAATCAGTTAGAAATTCTCTGTGAAGTTTTACAAGTGTATCAGTCAAGACTGGTTAGGTTATGAAGTATCAACAAAGAGTCCAGTTCTCAATGGTTTACAGTTACAAAGGCTTATTTCTCAATAATGCTATGCATCAATAGCATTTGTGGCTCTTCACCTTAGAGGAATGAGAAGCTGATGGAACAGCCTTTATGTGAAACAACTCTGATTATTGTGCAGAAGGAGAAGAGAACATGGGCACACACTGGCTCTTAGAGATCTGCTTGTAAGAGAAACATGTCACTTCCACTCACATTTTATTGCCCAAAACAAGCACCACGGCCAAGCCTGAAATCAATGAGATAGGAAAATATAATTCTGCCCAGGGAAGAGTAGCAAATATTTGTGAACATTAGCTTATGTACCCCTTGCTTGAGACTAGTTAGCTAAGCAAACAAGAGCAGTAAAGAAAACAGTTTATGACTGAAATTTAAAAATACAGAAAATTTGTTAAACAGTGTGGTTCATTACAACATAACCAAATTAAGATCTGTGTAAAAATGAAGAGAATTAATCTTTGCCCCAAACCACACTAGCTCCCCACAAACCCATAAAACACTCTTAAAATGATAGTAGGGGGAATGAAACATACTTCGGTGTATGGTTTTCTGTGGCAGTGGTAGGACACCTGTTGTTTTTATCTCCAACATGCCTCTCCTTTGCTAACAGAACCCCTTATTTTTATTTGAGCAATGGTCCTTCCCACATTCTGTCAGTTGGTAGAACAGTTGATCGAGGTAACTGCTTACTCACAACTCTTACCCCCCAAACCTCAGCCAGCGAATATGCCTCAAGCTTGACCAATGCCACTTTGCCTCCTGAGAATATATGGCAGAGAGAGACCCAGGATGAAAAGCACTGGGGTCGTAGTGATTGCCCTTAATTCCTACTACATAGTGTCATCATTCAACTTTTTCTTCAAATCTATGATAGGCAGTGCTCCACCAATAAATTCCAGTTTTTGAATCAGTTCATTAAAACTGGCTTCTACTGCCTACAAACCACCCCCCAAAAACAAACAAACAAAAAAACCCTGTGATTGATACAGTGGTTTTCAGTGAAGATACACCAGAGTTCCTAAAGTTTTCCATGCAGTGAGTCAATTCCTCACTTCGCCCACCTCCCCAAATACACCTTATTTTATTACAAATCTTTAGAACATTACAGATAAATTAAAGTCCAATTTGATCACCAACCACAATCCCAAAGCACCAAAGGTAACAATCATTATCAGCTTTGCATGCATTCTTCAAGGTTATTTTCTATAGTTTACATATATATTTGTGTACTCATAAAAACATATATAACATCATTTGGTTCTCCATTTTATTGCATAATTTGTAGCTTAATCTTTCATTGCATTGTTATTGCAATAACAACAATAGTGAGAGAAAAATCAAAATTATCCCCAGGGGTATCGGACATGAAAATAGCCAAAAGAATAGATTTCTAGGCACCATTCTCTAATAGGGAAGGAACCCCTAATATTCTGCCAGGCCTGGCTGTCTTACTAATGGCTGCGTTTTTTAGGAGGCCAAAGAGAAAAAAAAGGAGTAATAGTGTAGAATTCTTGCTGCCTCTGGCCTATGGTAGACACTGTGTTTGTTTCTTCAATGAAAATGAAGCCCCGGTTTTTACCTGGTGCGCAGATTTCCAAGATAAAGACTACATTCCCTAGCTTCTCTTGCACCTATCTATGTCCATGTAACTAACTTTTCAACAGTGGTAGCCTAGTGAAAATTATGTATCACTTCCAGGAAGTGTACTTAAAGAGGAGGGATACCATTTTCCCTATAGTTGGAATGCAGAACGGTTGTTTCTCCAGCTGCCACCTTAATTTAAAAGGAAGGCCTCGACAGTGGAGAGACCAGTGAAAGGAGCAGGGCCCTTGGCACCTCAGAGCACCAGCCAGCTGCAGCTGACACCACGTGCATTTCTGGAACGCAGGGCTGAGAAAAGTTTACGCTTTGTTTCAGCCACTGTCATTTTGGGTTTTTCTATTATTTTTAACTAAAACTAATCTAAACAGACACATTCACATATGAAATTTGCTCATCTTTCTGAAAAAGGTGTTGTTGTGGAATTGGCTTGGTAACCAGTGTGCTTTAACCTTATCTGTAATCCTGGAAGGATTCCCCCAGAAGACTGCATTACTTCTATAATTAAAATAAATTATTTTAAAAATAGTCATAAAGTTAAGCATTTTAAATGGAAACATGAAATAATGGAACTAAAATTTAAGGTGGACATCAGTCTTTAATTCCTATTTACTTATCAACTCACCACATTTTTTCTAAACCTGCTGCAAAACTTATGATTTAAAATGTCATGCTCTATCATCAATTATCAAATGTATTAATTTTTAATCAGTCTAAGAAATGTGATCAATATATCAACAATACCTTCAGATCATACTGTTAGTCTTTTACTATTATTCAGGTCTTACATACGCAGACTTACATTATTTCCTACAACATCTATGAGGAAGATTAAAAAGTGTTTTTGTTATATAAATTGGAAACAAAAAGAATAAAGTCTATAAACCCTAAACTATTTGCAGCAGAGTAAAAAAGTTATATAAATAATCAATTATTATACCACACTACATCTGAGAACCTGAAACTTCTCAGCAAGGGGAAATATTAGAAAAGAAAGTTAATGTAGAGTGTGTGGTTAGGAATTCTTAAATTTTTAACATGCATTACTCTTGCTTAACTAGATTTATTTAACAGTGACCTAAGAAACCTTGCCTAAGTCAATATTACAAAAAGAGTTACTTCCTCAAGAAGTGAAGTAGGTCTGTTACAGAATCTTCGGGTTATAAGTTTTATAAAGGCAAATGCTCCAGCTTTGTTGTTTATACTCTACCACTTTCAAAATAGGTAAAATTTATATGGATGAATTAATTTTTAAACCTTATTTAATCACTAGCTAAACATATTTATATAATCCTATATGAGCGACTCTAAATATATTTATAATTTTCAACAATTAAGCTACTGGCTTTATGATTTAATTATGTTGTTTGTGTCCCACACATATTTTCTTAACAGACCAATATTCAAAGGAAACATTTTAAATGATCATGCTCTCAGAAGAAAAAAACAGGAAAATGGTTAAATGAGAAACTTATTGCCAAGAGTTATTTTCTTAATAGTTCACTTATTTTAAAGATAAGGTCTTTCAATAAATATTTATAACATTAATCACCTTAGTACTTTAAATGTACAGATGGGCGTGTTCTAATGGGCAAGGCCTGATTCTTCCTGTGGTGTGTCTTAATAAGCAATTTCTGAATGATCAATAAGTCAAATCTGAGGTTATAACTGTTTTAGTAGCAATACTTAAAAAAAAATCTATTTGGAACTCTACATACTAGTCTTTATGCTACATTTTGAAACAAAGTTAATTATCCTCAAATCAAGCCCTAAAGCAGAATATGTTTATTTTTGCTTTGGAGATTACTGTAATCAGTTGGAATTCAGCTTTTAATCTAGATACCATCATTCCCAAGTCCTTATTCCACTATAGTGAAGCCTCAAAATATATCAAAACATCATATTTATATCACATATTTTCACGTCACATATTTTCACATCATAAAAACTTGAGAGACGGAGCCTGGTAGCAGGGTTTGGGGTAGGGAGAGGTATGCAACCTTCACCTGGGAGTTATCAGAATCAGATCTCGAGACCTCCATGGAAAGCTAATCAGCCATAACCATCAGTACAGTCTGGACTGGAATTCTCATCAACTGGTTCAGAGTTAATGTCGATTCCGTTCACAACCAGTGAACTCTGACGTAGCCTACATTTCATATTTCTAGAATTTATATTTTACTTATAGTACTTGTTTGAATATGGAGTTCAACTTCTTTGTGACTCAGCTACTTTAAAATGTTTTTATTTACTCAGTTTAAAAAAGTTAGTGGAAAATAAAAAAAATAGTAGAAGAGTAAAAGTTTATTATGAAGACTATAATGTTATCTTCTTAAGAAACGAGCATACTTATCTATGAAAAACCAGTTTTCAGACAGAAATGGTTTTATTTCCTATGATAAGTTTACTGACAAAACAATTTATATGTATCTGTATTTACTTGGTCTTAAACAATCTACATTTGATTTTTTTAGAGGCCAAATTGGAAAATTATTTGCAAAATTGTTATAAGTATAATTTTGTATAAAACAATGTCTGAGTATTTAGACAATTCATTTGAGTATTAAATATGGGAGACATGTTCTTATAGTACTTTGATGTCAGACGCCTGATGCTTTTTCAGAGGGAGATAAATCTTGTATATTTTCTCCAGGCAACACAATACTTCTTGTTCTGTCCTTTCCATAAATTATAAAGAAAAAATCTTGCTTTTCCCTAAATAAATTCTTTTTTATAAATATCTCTGACACTGGTAAATCTTCACGTTTCTTTTCTCAATGTATTATTGTATATTTGCTTTACATTAGTCAGCTCAAATTGACATAAAAAACACCATAGAACGTATGGCTTTAAAAAACAGACATCTTCCTCAGAGTTCTGGAGACTCTAAGTCCAAAGTCAGGGCGCCAGCATGGTTGGTTCCAAGTGCGAGTTCCCTTCCTGGTTTGCAAACCACTACCTGCTCACTGTGTCCTTGCATAGCACAGAGAGTGCGAGAGCAAGTTCTCTGGTGTCTTTCTCATATGGCACTAATCCTATCATGAGGGTCCCACCATCATAACCTCATCTAAACAAAATTACCTCTCAAAGGTCCATCTCCAAATACCATCACACTGGGTATTAAGAGCTTCAACATATGAATGGGGGACAGGGGCCCCAATTCCGTCTATAACATGGTCCTTCGCCCTTCAGAGCTCATTTCCCGCATTTTATTTCTCTGGCCACACTCTGTCTTGCTTCTCTTATCAGCTCTTTTGTATAAACTGGAACAATTTCAAGTTTTCTTTTATCGCATAGACTAAGTTAGCAAGTATTCACTTCTTGAGATAGACTAGATTATGTTACTACAGTCAGCTCTTTGCTCCTCTCTAGCTCTCTTAGCAAGGGGCACAGGGTTTCAAGCAAGATAATGACAAAAAGACCCAAATCGCATAGGCCATGGGATTTGCTTCAGATCGCATGAAGAAACTTTCCTGTTCTTTATGGCTCTACCTCATTTTCATTGTATCCTCTTACATGAATATACAACTATTTATACTTTCTGTTATAGACCTCAGAGTTGTTTCTCATCTGGGCCTACAATAAACATGCTGTTAGAATTTCCAGTACGTGTATCCTCAGCATAAATTCCTCTAAGATCCCGAGCTAGCAATGTAATAGCTATTATAGGGTATTTGTATCTTCAGCTTTACAAAATAATGCCAACTTGTTTCCAAAATGCTTGAACCAATGTGCTCGAATACCCCCACTACCAAAGCACGAAAGTTTCCTTTTGCTCCACATCATTCCCAACATATTGTATTTTAGAACTTTTTAATATTAAGCAACTCAGTGTGTTTTTACTAGTCTTTCAACATGCTTTTAATTTGCAGTACCTATTATTTTTGTTTGGTATGTACATACTTTTTATGTCTGAATTATATGTCCTCTAAAAGTTACACAAATATCAGAAATTGTATAGAAGAATAAAAGCAGACAGGGAACAATATCAGGTCCTGTCCTTCAAACATAAATTCAATAGGAGAATCTACTTTTAGTTAAGTATATTTTATTGATTACGCTGTTACAGTTGTACCATTTTTTTCCCTCCCTTATCCCTCTCTGCCCTGCACCCACCCCTCCCTCCAGCCCATCAGTCGTGCATGTAAGTTCTCTGGCTTCTCCATTTCCTGTACTATTCTTAACCTCCCCCTATCTATTTTGTACCTACCATTTATGCTTCTTATTCCCTGTACTTTTTCCACCACTCTCCCCCCTCCCCTCCCCACTGATTTACTTTTAATATGCAAGGGATTATTATTTAAAGATCTAAGAGGGGAAAATTGTGGAGGTAAATCCAATGTGTGGTTTTTGAGTCTCCTGTTTTTTCTCATAAGCTATTCATGGTGGCCTTTCTTTCTTTTTCATATATATGGTTGAAACAATGTCCCTTAGGAGTCAGGTCAGTCAGGATTACATTTAAAGAGATTTATGTTTTAGAAACTTTTACACTACATACTGTGATTTTCATGGAATTTCCAGGAGATCATCAATTTATATTCTAATAACTCTCAGGAAAGAAAACTCCTTGAGAAATGAGATTCATTTATTGGTAAGAAGGAATGAGAATCAAATTCCCATTGAGAAGATAAATGACACCACTTTCCGCACCTTTTTCTATGTGAGTGTTTAAATGGTCAAATGTTCAGTAAAGCTCTCAGCATCTCTGGGAAAAAAAAACTTCAACTGTCAGAAGCACAAAGAAGAAAGACGAGAAGTGCTAGCAAACACACTAGACAGCTGTTTCTTTTCTTTTCCTATTTTGAGGGAAACCCAAGTGGGAGTCCTGAAAACTGTGGTATCTTACATCAATCAAATTCTACTCCCCCCTGGATGAAAACTTGTGCTTTTCTTTGAGGGGGCAAAATGAGTTGGCTTCTGTGTGAGAAAGTGTCTCTGAGCTCCTAGGTTTTTGGTTTTGTTTTGTTTTTTTTTTGTTTTTTTTTTTCACATTTGGCATATATCTCTAGCTGATTCTTAAATATCATAGGTTAAGATGTTCTCACACTTTGAGGGGGGAAAAGGTTCCTTAGGAAATAAATGTTCTTAGTCTCTGAATGTGTTTGATTTTATTCTGAAAACACATTAAAATGTAACTTTACTTTTTCTCTCTTCTGGGAGGCAGCTAAATCTTTTTTCTGATTTGAAATATACTTCCTGATCTTCATGTTATATTTATACAGTGCAAGCCAATGGGAAAATAAAAAGCAAGGACAATATTCCCGGTTTGGTGCGCTTGCCTCCCAACTCCTCTCTGCGGGTGGGACTCGGCCTCGCTGCTCCGTAGAACGCCGAGGTAGCTCACGCATGGCTCCCTGAGCAGGTGGGGCTTTGGAAAGGTGAAGGTCTGAAGGCTCAACAGCTTTACGCTGTATCTGCCTTGTCTCTATATGTGTAACTGTAGTTAAAATTTTTGTATACTTCTTGTATCTATCTTATTATAAACAAAAGTAAACATATTTTCCTATGTTTAGACTATTTGCATTTCTTTGTCTGTGAACTGTATGCTGGTGCCTCATTTTTAAATAGTATTATTGGACTCTTTTCTATTTTCTTCTGTAAATATGAAGAATTTTAGCTCTTCTCTGTTACAGAGAAGTGATACAAGTTGCATATGTTTGTCCCAGGTTTTTCTTTTTCATTATACTTTGCTTATAGTGCATTTTACCAAGCAAATATTTCCTTTTTATGTTATTAAAATGATTAGTCTTTCCCTTACTGACTATTGATTTTGAATCACTTATAAATTATAAAGGAATTCTTGCACATTTTCTTCTAAAACATAAATGATTTTTTTATTTAACACATGTATCTTTAATTCCTTGGAATCCATGTGATAAATTGATCCAATTTTAACCTTTTCCATTTAGCTTTTCAGTTATCCAAACATCAATTATTTAAAACTCCATCTTTGCTTTTTACATTGATTTGAGGATGTATCTTTTTTTTTCATAGTGAATTTTCATATACACTTGAGTCTATTTCTTTCTGTGTTTTCTATTTTGTGCCACTGCTTTGTCTGTTCATGCACCAGAACCATTCCATCTTGATTATAGAAGTTACATGTTTTAATATCTGGTAAAATTAGCTAGTCTCATTGTTATTCTTTTTCAGGTTGTGTGTGTATATTCTTGTTTGCTTTTTCCAAATAAATTTTAGAATTAAGTTGTTGAGTGTCAAAAAATATCTCAAAAAACTGATCATTACTAGGATTACTTTAAATTTCTAAATGTCATGGCTTGTGTTTCTAAAGATGATTGCAACAATATCTCCGATCTCACACATTACTTTGTAAAGTGATTTTTGCTCTACCTCTTCAGAGGTAGAATCTACTTCTTTCTTTGACCTATAAAATATGAAAGGGGTGACATTTAAAAAGCCTGAAAGCTTCTATTTTTGTACTTTGGGGAAGCTACCCACCATATAAGAGGTATAACTATCCTGAATCTGTCATATTATATGGAAGCCCAGGTTGGCTACCTGGAAAGTTCTCATAAAGAGAGATGGGTGTTTGGCCAGCACATGGTTGTTTCAGCCATCCCATCTGAAAAGACATAACTGAAGCCATCATGGATATTCTCGCCCCAACAGATACCACATAAAATAAAGATAAGTTATCCCCACCAAATTGCAAAACCATGAGCTCATGTTCCAAAATCATGAGCAAATAAATAAACGACTGTTATTATTTTCAACCACTGAGTTTTAGGGAAGTTTGATTTGTAGCAATAAATAAAATAACAAAAATAGAAATTATCAAGATTTTTCTCCTTAGTGCTATTTATATGATGGATTATATTGTTTCTTGTCTCCCTCTATTGAATTACCCTTGAATCCCCAGAATGAACTCTATTTTACCATGATGTATTATTTTTATTTTTTTTGAAGCGGCCAGAGCAGAAATCCTTCCCTTTTTAAACAAAATATTTTATTTTATTTATTTTTAGAGAGAGGGGAAAAGCAGGAGAAAGGGAGGGAGAGAAACATCAACATCTGGTTGCCTCTCAAACACCCCCAACCGGGGACCTGGCCTGCAGCTCAGGCATGTGCCCTGACTGGGAATCGAACCAGCAACCCTCTACTTCGCAGTCCACCGCTCAACCCACTGAGCTACACCAGCCAGGGCTATCATGATGTATTATTTTTAATGCATTGTTGACTTTTATTTAAGATTTTTGCATCATATTCAAAAGCAAGGTTAGTCATATATCTTTTTAAGTATAAGCTTTGTAAGATTTGTCAATCAATGTTAAACACTTCATAAAATGAATTTGGAAGCCTTCCTTCTTTTTCAATGTTCTGAAATACTCTGAGTAGCATCTAGGACCATCTCATTTTTAAAAGTTTGGTATAATTCCTGTGACACCATCTGTGCTTGCCAATCTTTTTGGGCAGCTTTTTAACTACTGTGAATCAAGAGTTAGCCTCAGGCTGGTGTTGATCCAGGTCTGCCTAAGAGAATGACCTCTAATACATTCACACAGAGCTGTTTTCTTTGGAACTGCAGAATGGACATAAATATGAAATTTTTTATCTGCTCTCTCTGCTACGTGGGACTGGACAGGACCGTGGGCTCTCTCAACTGAAATGTAGGTCTTATTAGAACAGTGTAGGGGACCGGCACAAAGCTAGAGTTACAGGTTCTCTGGGTCATGGGAAGGCACATGTACCTCAGCTCCCGTAAATGCTGGGTACTTGAACTGCTGCTCGGTCTTTCAGAGAGGAAGATGCTCCACTTGTTCTGTCTCTAGTCTAAAATTTTCTGTTAAGTTAATTAAATGTAGTACTAGATTAAAATCATGTGTTTTATGAGTCTGATCACCAAACTGAACTCATAAAAACTACCATACTGTGCATCACCTACCCTATTTTTGTCTGTAATAATTGATCTGTTTAGACAGTTCATCTTTACTATGGCTATTTGGATAGTTGTGTTTGTCTAGAAAATTTATTTCACCTATGCTTACAATTTTATTTTTATAGTGTTGTGTAAAGTAGCCTCTATTGATGTCTTTTAAATCTTCTATTTTAATAGTTATACCACCCTAGTCCTTTCATATTCTACATATTAGAAGTTTTTTCCTTTGTCTTAATTGGGTCGTTAGCTAACAGTTTGACTATTTTCTTGATTTTTTTCATCAGAGAACTGGCATTTGGATTTATTATTAATTCTATATTTTTCTTATTCACTTATTTTAGATTTTTTAATTAATGGTTTTATATTTTTAAATTAATGTTGTCCTTTTCCTTTTTGAAGGTAGTTTGTAGTGCTCTTTCTGCATTGGGTGGTTGATTCATCTGTTTTTCTTTTTTTTATTTTTTGTTAATATAGATATCTAATGTTACACATTTTTCTCTGAAAACTGCTTCAGCTGTACCCTTTATATTCTGATAGTTGTATTTTCACTATGATTATTTTTAAGAAATCCTACTTGATTTTCTGTTTCCCCTTTGACTCAAGGATTATTTAATACCATGCTTTTTAATGTCCTGCTTCAAAGGACTTTCTATTGTTATTAACAATGTCATTTTGTTGAATTGTGGTTTGCTAAAGCTCTTTGTAACAATGGGGTGATGAAATTTATTAAAGGGGCTTTGTTTTTGGTGTACATTTGTGGGCAAAATATAGTCAAATTTATAGACTATTCCAAATGGGCTTGAAAAGGTAAAGCCTTTGTTATTAGAGTTTAGAGTTTACAATATATTTATTAAAATAGACCTTATTAATTCATTGTCTTTCATCTCTTTAGCCCATTTGCTCTGTTTTAAAATGAGAAACGTGTTAAAGTCTCCTATTAGTGTGTTTCTGCTATTTGTTATTTTTTCTACTATGGTTTCTGATTTATAAATTTATTTTTGAGCAGTTAATTGAGTAATTATTAACTTTTATTCCTAAAATTGTGAATTATATCTTAAAGAATTATAATTTGTCCTTCATTGCATATTAATGATTTTTGATTTGAATACTAATTTGTTAAATATCAGAACCGTAACTCTCAGTCTTCTGTCCAGAATACTTGTGGCCTTTTATTTATTTATTTTTACATTTCTGTATTTCTTTAATTTAGATGTGTCTCCATATAGAATATGGAACATTTTTGTTTTTTGAGTAAGTTCATTTATATATATATTGATTTAATTAATAAATTTGGCCTTAGTTTTTGTCATATTGCATTATATTAATTCATATTGCCTCACACACACACACATACACACACACACACAGTTTTTCACTATGAAGTTACATCATTACTACTTTGTCACATCTCTTTCTTTATATATTTTCTGGCATTAAGAAAGGCTTGTATTTTATTCAAATAATTATCTTTATATGAAGACCTTTTCATGAAACTCTTGTCCTCTCCCTTTTTTAATTACTTATTGTTCTTATGAAAAAAAATTAAAATTAAGTAGTAGTATTTTTTCCTCCTACTCTTTTCTATCCCTAAACACCTAACTTGAAATAATATACCTTTTACTCTCAGTAAAGTTATTCTATTTTCAAATACTTTACCTTATTTTTGACAGTCACTTTATCTGTATTGTCAGTGCATATGAAAATTTCATACAATACTGTCTCCTCATGTCTTAGTCTCACATTTAGTCGAAGTGTTACAGATAACTATATATTTAGTGTTTATCAAGAGTCCTTTGGCTTATGTTTTCCTGGTCATTTGGGTGTTCTAAAGTATATTCTCCAGTTAATTCCTCAGAAAGGCTCATGAGAACAATATTCCCTGAGTTCTTGGAGACCCATGATGGTGTTTGCAGCCTTTATTCACAAAGTTTCATTTGGCTGGATATAAAATCCTTGGGTCATATTTTCTTCCTTTGAGTCTCTTAAATGGTAGTGTATTATTTGCTGGCATAAAACACTGAAAAATATGATGACAATCTGAGTTTCTTTCCCTTATAAGTCTTGGCCTTTTTGTCTATGTTCCTAGAAGCTTTTTTTTCCCCTTAAATTCCATTTTTCTAGGCCATCTTTTGTTGTTGGCTATTCTGTGTTTGTTTTTTTTGTTTTTTGTAGAAAGGTAGTCTATGCCCTTCTGATGTATAATTTCAAGTCTTTTGTTTCAGTTTCCTTAAAGTATAATGCTTAGTTTTCATTTTATTTTGTTGCTTTGTTTTTTCTTCTCCAGTGAGTAGTATTGTCTATATATGCTATCCATGTTCTTTAACCTGTTATATAGTCTTTACCTAGCTTATATTACTTTCGAGTCCTTTTAAACACTTCATTCTATGTAATATTTAATGTTTTCTCCTTTTTACCTTCTGTTGCTGATACATCATTGTGCATGGCTTTTATTCACACCTATGTTCCTTTACTTAAAAAATGTATTTTTTCTTTCTGTTACTATGTTCTGTTGTCTTTCTTAATTTAATAATAAGGATCCAAGTTTTCTTCTTAGTGCCCATGTCTTTAAGATAGAACACATACAAGGTGAACTCACTCTGATGTCACATCTAAGTAGAAGAAGACAAATAAAGGACATTGGACAAATGCAACATCAACGAAAATGTCTGAAAGCTGCCTTTAGCAATTTTTAGCACCCCAAATAAACCCAGAATAAAAAAGATAGCATCGATAACAATAGTATGTAGTCAATAGGTTTGCTTTGAAATAACCCATGCAAAGAGGCCCTTTGTACATTGCCTGGCATGTAAAAGGTGCTTAGTAAATAAAACTATTTTTGTTATCATTATGATCACCATTAGCATTATCTGAAGGAAAATCAACACAGAAAAGAGAGATCACTTGTGTAACAAAGCTTTGGGTACTTTGTACCAAATGTACTTTGACATTTAAATATTGAGTCTCTTTTACCTTACTTGTCTCTCCTTTTGCTCAGATTAAGGAGGTATTTGGACTAATTTTAAACTGTCCAACTAGGCCACTGTTTTTTACAAGACTTGGGCACTGTGCTAAATTGCGTTTTCCAAAATGGCAGCAATGATGTCTCCTATCCTACATGTTCTTATGTATTGTGTCCATGCCATCCTCCCAGAAGGAGCAGTAGTCTTTTTCTCTCTACCTCCTTCAATCAGATTACTTTGAACAATAGATACAGGGAAATAACACAGTGTCAGTTATGGACTGGGCTTGTAGTTAAACTGGCATCATTTATCCCTCTGTTTTGGCATGCACTGTCTTAGAAGCCAACTGCCATACTGAGACCACTATGCTGTGAAAAGCCCAAGCCATATGGAGAAGCCCTGGAGAATAAGCTGCCACGTGGAGAGGAGGAGAGACACTGAGCCGCTGGGAGAAAGAACACTGAAGACCTAATCAAATGAGAAAGGAGATCCTCTTGGAAGTGGACCCTCCACCTCCAGCCCCCTCACATGACACCCACTGAACAGAGACCAGCTGCCCAACCAAGCCTTTCCTGAAGTCTTGACCCTCAGAACTGTAATCAAAACAAGACAGAGATTTAAATCTGTGGTATGTTTTCTAGAAACAGGTAACCAGAATAAATATATATTTAGAAGATGTGGTATGAATTTATTTCCTTTGGAAAAAAATATTACAAGCCTTTATCTTTATGCTCAAAATGAATGATATGCACATGCAATGAATGAAAAGCTACAGTTTATCTTTCATTTCATAAATCGTCTATCATTCATAACGAGCTATTCATTCAGCATGCTCTAAGAACAAAATCACTGGATGTAGTAATAAACTCTTGTTCAGATATATTTAAATCTTTGTAAAGTCAGCCTTCATGTTAGTAAAATATTTCCCTATTTCTAAAGTTCTTTGGCTCTCTGCAGTTTCCTTTGTAATATTCGGACTATACAAATACTTAGAAGAGATGTTATAAGACTTTAAAATCTAGATAATAAAATAAGCCAATTATTTCCAATAAAAAGCACTATGGCCCGTGCCCTTCTGGTTGAGAATTTCACCTGGCTGGCCCAGAGTCGGTGGCGCAATTATACATGTGCTATGAAAACACTGAACAGGTCAGGTCCAGGGAAAAGGTATTTTTCTTTTCATTTCCATTTGAAGGCACTCTCTACTTCAGCGAAAGCAGAATCTATTTATATTTCCCAATTATAAAAGCTATTGAGTATGGTAACCTGAGTTAACTAGCACCATATTTCTAATTTAAACCAGGAATATTTTAATATCTCTTATTAACAGATGTCCAAGGTAGCATTTATTTATGTTGCCTCAATTAAGAAAACAAACTAGATTTTATTATTTGAGTGAGAAAGACAAAGAATGTCATGTTCTTATCATAAGTAAATTAATGGTTTCAGCTTCTTTAAAAATATTAGCAGATATATTACTTATATTAAAAGCTTTCATACAAGGAAATTCCAGTATTAGTCATGTGAAGAAATATTAGGTTTAATATTGGAGGGATTATATACATAAATTTCTATATATAAAAATAAAACCCACTCCAAGAAAAAAATTTTTAACACAATATATTATTATTTATAGAATGGTTAGTTGATATCTGGATTTAAAATACATATGAATTAGAAATAACTATGTGTTATAAGAATGAATATATTTTATTTATGTATACCTATCTTTCTATCATGCATTTTATTTCTAAATTAAAGGTACATTTTAACTGTGCTGTCCTTTACAAGAAATAATTGGATTAGGAAGTCATTTTTAAAGTTTAGACTGTTACTCATTTTGACATTGTTGGCATGTTGTCAGCTGAAAATTCTACTATAAAAATTTGATTGCTACTTACATAATCTAATGTACAGGAAATGCCTTTGTAACGACCTTAATACCGCATATTTTATTGTTTAATAAAATGAACAAGTAATTGTAAAAACTACACTTACTATATGATATTTGAAACTCCACAGAGTAAATGATTTTTAAAAAATATTATTATTGCTCACATACTTCAGTTGAACAGTTTCCATGGTTATCAGAGTTCTGGCTTACACTGGAAGCCCACACCTGACCAAACATTGGCACGACTGTTTCAAACAGTTAACAGAGCTACCCGCAGCATGGCCGATGTCCCTTATCCAGCATTAACAATATATATATATATTTAAGGTTCCTTTATCAGCTTTCTGCTAAGTTTGTAAAACCCACCACTTCCAGAAAGAAAAAAAAAATGTAACTGAGAAGCCCTCCATATGTGGTTATAGTGTAGTTCAGTATATATGAAGAGGTAATTTTTGAACTTCATATTTCATATTTAGAAGTGTGTGTGTGTCTGTGTGTGTATGTTGTTTGTGTTGATACTTTTAAATATTTAGAATATATTATGTTATATACATTGCTACACCCTGAGTCATATGAGCAGTTAATTAAAAGATAATGTTAATATTAGGATAAAAATGTTAGGAATTAAAAGAAGAGAAATCAGGGTAAAACTCAGACATCAGTTTTGATATGACTAATTAATAATAGTAAATAATAAAATGAAATCTATTTTTAAGCTATTTAAACAAGAATATTATTACCCAACCAAGGATCTAAAGACATTTGTCCATTAAAGTGGCTACAAAAAAAGTAGATTTCTCTATATCAGATCAAGCAAGAATATGTAGATAAACATGTATTTAAATGTAGTAAAGAAAGAGTTGGATATGGAGACTCAGGATTCAGCTGATTCAAATAAAATATCAGGGAATAACCTGCACTTAATACCAATCAAGGAAAAAGGACTCATGGACATGGACAATAGTGTGGTAACTGTTGGGGGTGGGGCGTCTAAGGGGACTCACAGGTAATGGAAAAAAATACAATAAAGATTACATTAAAAATAAATAAATAAATATTAACATTGGCTAAATGTTTACTGGATATAACATATTTGTTACATTTTATCCATAGTTTTATATACCACGCATGCCTAGCATAGGTTTGACCTCAATAAATGATTGTTCAATAGATAAATAAAATCTATTGTAATGGGCAGATTAAGACAATAGTGTGTGAAACTTTAAGTAGCTGTAGTTTTTTAATCCTACAATCATATGCAATAATAAAATTACAGTGGTATTTTTTAGACAGTTAAACTCTGCAAAGTACAAAAATGAAGATGTCATTTAATAACTGGTAAAATCTAAAGAGTTTGAACAAAGGAAAAAATTGACAATGAATAATTTGTGTAAATTCTTATTTTTCCTTTTACCTTGCAACAATAAGAAAGCTGATTGTATAACAGACAAACTCTTTTCTGTTTTATAGACTTATCAAAAATTATATTCTGCTTTCAATTTTTTCCAAAATATCTTCTCTTCTCAATTCCTAAAACACATAAATACCCTCAATCAACTAAAATAATTAATTAAAATATAGTTTAATTGAACAATTAAAAAATAAAGCTGTAATCCTAAAATATATGAACAATTAAATACATTTCTATGAGAGTTTATTGATCCCTTTAAGCAGCAAATCACAAAGTGTGTTCATTCAGTAAGTCTAAGCCTAGAAGAATTTTATCAAAAACAACTTCCCATTGTCACCCTGCTGAAAATCTACAGTGTACGTTAGCATATTAAAGACTCTGAAAAGACAGAGAATCCTCTAAAACTCAGCCCTAAACTCAGTGTCTCCAAATTTATCTAATGACAGAATGTCTTTCTGTCATTTTGAAGAACATCTATTAAATATATGTTACAAGTATACACATAAACATATTTGATATGTTGTTGTAAATGCTGTCGCAAACATTTCAATAATTTAACTCATGATTTCCATCTCGCTTCACCAAGCCTTGATTAGTCGCTGCCTGTCATATGTCTAGAATCCAGTCAATTTTCTCTAACTTCTTCACCATCATCCTAAACCCGACCCATTATCATCATTTATGTTAATTACAATAGCCTCTTAGCTGGTGTCTCCAATTTTACTCTCCAATCCATTTTCCTCACTGAAGCCAGAGTACCTTAAAAATGTGTGCATGTATGTTGATTGCTTGATCAGACTTCTTTGTTTCCTGTAGAACTTAGAACAAAATATAAAAATCGCAAACCTGTCCTGAAGCCTTTGCAAGATTTCTCTTGCCACTCTCCCCCTCTCACTAGCCTCTGACCATACTGGCCATGTATAGTTCTTGAAACGTGATGTTTTTTCCTACCTCAGGTTCCCTACAAGATGTTTCCTTTGCAGAAAATAGTACCTAGGAGTTTTTTTGTCTGTCTTGCTTAAATATATCAGCTTAAATGTTATATCCTCAGAGAGCCCTTTTTGTCCTTCATTCTAATTTAGGTCACATATTAGACTGATACACAATTTCGATGAAGGATAATCACAGCATTTGAAAATACAACAGATTAAAGTTAAAATCATATTACATATGATGAGGTCTTTACAGAAGGTATCTGGCCACACAATATGAAAAATAAAGACATTATTGAAGAAGATACAAGATACAAGAGATAGTGTACATTGGAGAATGACACCTCAGTTCCCTTCAAAGTAGGCATCTTGGGACATCACAGAGTTCTCCCAGTCACCATCAGATGCCCTGTCATATTTTCCTGAATCTCATCAACTATCTGAAGTCTCTTCCCTTTCAAAGGTAATTTTAGCTTTAGGAAAAGCCAGAAATCACAGGGTGCCACATCTGGGCTGTAGGGTGCCTGAGTCACCTGGGTGATTGATGTTTTGCAAAAAACTCCACACAAGACATGATGTGTAAGCAGGTGCGTTGTCGTAATGAAGCTGCCAATCACCAGTCGCCCATAGCTGTGGCCTTCTGAACCATATGAATAGTTTCCATGGAGGAATGTTCAAGCTTAAAGTAAAATTTGATGCAGATTCGTTGCTCTAATTGCTCATTTTGAATGTGACAGCCACACAGTACACATTCTTACTCAACAGCTTCTACTGCCCCCACTGACCAGTATAGTGAAGTTGTCACTGTTCACTCATGCGCATTCCAGTCCACTCTCCTTGGTTGCCAGGTTACATAGATGTCGCACAAACTACTCTTGTAATATTAACAATGGCCAGGTTTTTTCTGGATAGACCTCATAAGACAGTAATACTAGGTAGAGAATAAATTAAGCAAATCATCAAATCTTGATCAGAGTTCTAATTCATACAAACTCACAAAGAGAAAGGAGATGGTAGAACCTCAGTTACCCTCACTGGAATAAGATAAAACACGCCACTGTCATACAACCAGAGCTTCTTATAACTTAGAATTTGTATAATTAATTATATAGATGGGTATTTTTAGAGCCTAGCTCTCATATGTTACAATAGTTTTCTCTTATGAATACACCTTTTATCCTTGATTCTCTTGTTCATCCTTGGCCAGTATCTCATAGCAACTTAGTACCACTGAAATAAGTAAACTACTTGGAATACCTACCATGTTATTTTAGAGTTCCCCTAAATTCACTTAGAATCCTTTTCTTTTTCTTTATAGCACTTACAACATTAATTTTTTTGTTTAGCTGTCAGATATTTATTACCCTTATTGGGCTGAATCTAGTGAGACCAAGAATCTTCTCAATTTTGCTTAACTCTACATACCCAATGTCTATCAATGGAATGAATTATTGCATGAATTACCTATTGCACCAGTTACTCTGATAAAGAACTAGAAGAAGAAATGTGATAACATAAAATTTCTTCCCTTAAAAAGTTATAAATGCAGTAAGGAAATACAGAACATTAAGTAGACAATTAAAAGAAGTCAGATAAAATCTATGTGATATAATGAGTACCAAATGAGCCTACAGAAATAGTGTATAATACTACATCAAAAATATTCTAAGGTTCTCTTAACTAACATATAATGTTAAGAAGGAAAACACACATATCTTTAATGCATTTATAACATTGATTAAACTAACCCATCTGTTTCTTTGAAGAAATGTTTAATTCTTATAATGGTCAGAACTACCAACCACGATGAAGCAGCATGGAAACAAAGCAACAAGCAAACTTAACCATGTTTATATGGAATATACATCAACAGAGAAATTGTATTTCTGCAATATCTAAGGGAAGGTAGAAAAAACTGCATGTATATTATTTCTGACAATTATCCTTCCTGTCATATGAAACATTTAGTTTCTCTTCATATTATGTCTAAATCACATATTATTTCCATCACATTTCTTGGAAAAAGCAAATTATATTTCTAAATGTCTTGGAGAAAGCAAATTTCTCTTTTGTAACAAGGTTTTAATTTGACTGGGACACAAAGATCAGAGCAAGAATTGAGTCATCTGCTTCTCTGATCCTTCTCTGTGGTTAGCAGCTCTGATAATTATCAAGAATAATAGTCCCCTTCAAAGGAACATATGAGAGTTTTGCAAAAGTTGAAAGCGTTTGTTTGATAGATCCCTGCTAATAACTACAAAGGTTTCTTACATGGCATAGGAAAAAATTACTTGGGGACATTTGTGGCATATTAAGAACAAGTTCTTCATTACTTCTGAGTTTCAAGTATACAATATTTACATCATGGAAATAAAAAACAAAACTCATACGGATAAAATACACACTCATCCTCCCTATTTGAATCAGAGGTTTTCAGCTTGCTCTCCATGTGCAGGGGTGTGCTGGAGACCCTGAAGCGTGATCCTCAATGCTGTCTTTTCTCTCCGTTACATGCAAACAGACTCTGTTTCAGTTTCTAGCTAAAGTGGCTAATTATAAAAAGCCATTTTCTTCTAAATCTCTTTGTGTCATCAAAATAGTCATAAAAGTCTATATTTATAATTGTAGTTTACAAGTCAGTTTGACTACTTTCTTTTCTGTCCTTATCTGGGGTATTTGATTTACATAGTCTTGTAACATATTATTTACTTAGCCTGCCTACAATTTCTCCATTTTATCCCGTGGTACAGTAGCTACTTCTGTTTCAAAAGGAATTATTTTATTGATAATCATATTGAATTAAAATAGTAAAACAAATTTTCAACTACTGATGTTTGTGTTCTCTATTTATTAAAAGAAAATTCAGGAAAACATAGATTCCTAGAATGTACCCCATATCTCAATGTTCTTAGTTACAAACAACAGAATCAACCCTGGCTGGGTTAAACACAAGTGGCCTTTATCAAAGGATCTTAAGGAGCTCACAGAACTTTAAAGCAGGTCAGAAATTCAGACTCAGAAGCTATTGGAAAATGCCCAATCACACTGAATTGATAGCGTTAGTAAAACACTATTGTCTCTGCACTTGGCCAAGAAACAGCAACTTTTACAGACTCCATAGTTTATATATAAATACTAACACAAGATTCCAGAAGATTCTCCAATGCCAGCCTCAAAAACTAGATGTTTTACCACCAAAGGCACTCTCTATGTTCTTGTTCCCCTCACCTTGGACAACTCCAAATCCCCATCACTTGCAAATGTACTAGCTAGTCAAGCTGCAGTCATGTATTTATGGCCCAGCAGCAAGACAGGCAAGGAGAATGATCTCTGCCTTCTACTTTGGGGAAGTGTTCTGTGTTTTCTTAAATTTTGTTTATGTCTATCTGTTTTCCATTAATCAGAGGGCCATATTAACAGTCAAAATTGTTATATCTCCCCTGTAGTACAGCTTTTGCAGGCATGTGAAGATCATATGCCCAAACAACTGTGACTCCATGCACCCAACCATCTCCTTTGTCTACCTCTCGCATGCCAAGCCAATATTTCTCATGCCCTTCAGCATCCAGAGTCGGGTTCCAAACAACTGGGGGCCACCCTGCTGCCCAGAGACCTGCTGACAGTATTTAAAGTAGCCAGTAATAAACCTTTCTCTTGCCCTGACTTGCCTCTTCCCATGGAAAATGCTGCAGGCTCCAGGTCATGCTCTTCTCCTCACTGGGTTCTGCCTCGTGATGAAACCTGCTTCTCCACATGGCCCTGCCTGGCATGGCATGCTCCCTCCTCTTAGAAACTGTCAGTACAAATTCTTTTCTTCAAAGGCATTTGTCTTCACATCTGTCACTTTACCGTATCAAATTCAAAGAAACTCCAGTGTACAAATTTTAGAACAGGAGTCCAAGGCATATAATCTAAGGAACTGTCCAAATAAAGGACAGGCATTCCAAAGATACTGTATAACCACAAATATGAGGAATGACCAGTACATCTGATACATAAATGAGATCATTTTATTAGTAGAAAGTTTTTCAGTTAATTAAATTTAGTGACAGAAGTTGTAGACAAGTTTCAGTTTAGGATACTTCCCTGGAAAACCACTAATGTGTCCTTTAAACTTGTCCTTAATCTGAAGATGACTTTAGAGATGTTTAGCATACTGAAAACCTACTATTCAATTTACAATGAAGAAATGTGAACTCTATTTTTCATATAACACAATTTAAAGTACCTTAATCTAAGAGTAATGGAAGATGTAGCACTCTCTTTTACTAGTTTTTGTTAATGAAGTATTTATTGGCTAAATCTCACAGTAGTACACTAAAAAAATTTAAATAATACATATATGTCATAATTTAGAGTTACCTGATAGAATAATTATGCAGATGTGTTTACGTGGAACAAAGCTACAGAATCAGAAAATCAGAGAATGTAAGGGTTCCTACCCAGTGTAGGAATCCACTTAGTGATATCCTTAAAAGGCAGAAATTCAGATTCTGTTGCAATATTTTCAAAGGCAAGGAATTTTTTTGAACAGTTGTGCTGATTAGAAAATGGTTCCTTGCATTGAACTGAAATTTTCCTCCCTGTAACTACCACCCACTGCTTCTAGTTTTGTTTTTCTAAACTCTACAATTATGTCTGTCCATCAGGCATATTTTCAACTATTTGAGGAAAACTTCTATGAGACCACCCTAGACCTTACTTCTTTATGCTAAATATCACCAGTTCCTTAACACCATTGAAGTGCACAATGGTTCTAGAGCTCTCATTAGCTTAATGACTGACCCTTCTCTGAATGACCTCCAATTTGTAAGTATTTCCTACAAAATAAAGCCCCACAGTTCAGAACCATGCTCTCCAGGTGGTTAGCCGCGGGTATATTGGGAGACCATTTGTGCTCTGCATTCGTAAGTGCTTACATCATGCTTTTGACACATATCGATCTTTGCAAACCTCAGAGTCACTTTTAACTAATTGCCCAAGGTATTTGCAAGGTTCAGTCATACCCCACTGAAGCTCAAGGCTAAACAATTGACTACGAAGCTAGTAAATTTATAGTAAATTGATCAAAATAGGAAAAGATTTATTAAGATTCCTGTTCCTGGGAATCAAGGTTCTATTCGATCTAATGTTATCAGCTGCCCTTCACCAAGTTCACCAATCAGTTGTTTGTTTATATATTCCAAACCATGGCTAGGGATTTACATGAAGCTCCTCAGCCTCGAGTGTCTGAAACTGAACACTTTTCTCACTTAAAACACCAGGAAGGGTCCTCTTTCAGGTCTCCCATTCTCAGAGATGACTCAAAACAGAATGGCCATTCTGTCGAACCTCCTAACACGTGAGTTGTGGAGTCTGAAAAATGGGAATTAGAAAATGTTTCACTCCTACATTTTTATATTTTTATGCTATATCGTTGCGAACACATGCTTTGCGATATAGTCTTCCCTATAAGTCAGCCCTCGTCCCCATTCAGGCCATCTGACCCAGGCCTCGGTCCTACAGGTGATGCTGGCACTGAGGGAAAACAGTGAGTCAACACAGGGGACCTTGTTATTCCTCAGCTTTTATTAATGCGGACTCAATCCAAATCCACTCTAACCTAATAACAGTAACAATCACTCAGAAACAATCAGTAATAACATCATGCAAGAAAACTGGTGGATAAAGAACCCAAGTCCCAAGAGCCCAGATCAGGTCTGGGTCTGGGAGGCAACAGGTGCACTGCATGTCTTACAAGGCGGAGTGAGAAGAACGGAGGCACAGCAGAGTTCTTTCTCTCCCAAGGCGATCATGCAGGATGTCTCAAAGTGATCCGTCCTCTGGGTGTGTCGTCCATGGTCTGAAGTCATCTGCTTGTATGCTTCTTTGGTTGCAGTGTCATGTTGGCTTTGCACAACTTCTCACATACGTGTTTTCCTTAATTCAGATATGCACGTGTTGTTTTCCTCAGTCCTGACAGGCACAGGTTGCTTTCCGCCGCTCTCCGAGAGGGTGGCGTTACCCTTCGGATAAACACACGCTGCCTGTCACACTGCGCTGTGCATGCTGAGGAGCTGCACCATCCTCCTCCGTCATTGCTCTACCGTGCATGCTCTAAACATGGCTTCGCGACCTGATTTCCATGAGTGTGTTTGCTCTACCCAGGCTGAGGATGACCGTCTTTAATAGAAGGGCCACACACACAAATTAGCTCAACTATGAATTTCTTTCCTCTGACGTGTAGATATATCACACCTTCTCATACATGACTGGTACAAGGGTGAAATGGAAGTTCTCTTTTAATCCTTATTATTTTCATTGTTCAGAAACCAAGTATAAAACCTGATGAATCTAGAATTATAAAAAAACACTTCTTGATATTCTGATACAGTCATCTCTGATTATTCGTATTATCCAATGGTTTCAATCTTCTTACATTTTTAAAAATCCATGTTTAATTAAAAATATTAATGAATAAGGAAATTCATTTATTTTCTGTGTATTGGAGGATGCCTTTCATAAATTTTCCCGTGTCACCCAAAACATCTTTGTCCTATAAATGTGTTGTTAAAAAATATTTTAGTGACATTTCTTTTATATGAGTCCATGGTTTCCTTTTTGGAAAAAGAAGGAAATGTCCTTATATTCCAGAAATAAAACTATAAATTAAAAATCTAATTTTTTTATATTCAACTGCTTGCTACTGCTAAAGTAACTAGATTAGCCCCCAAATAGAGTTACTCATGGTACACCTCATGTCAGCAAACCAACTTACCTAAGTTTCTATGCTCTGCTCTTGCAGAAAAGGAGGAATTGGATCAACCATTCAACCCTTTCCTGTCCCAGCTGTGAGACCTCCCTTCGCACCACATAAGTGAAGTAATCCTGCTTTAACTAATCAGCAAATGTCTAATATAACTCCCTAGTTCCTGTTCACTTTGTTGTTTTTTTATTTTTCTTTTCAAATTTTCATTTATTGATTCTAAAGAGAGAAGAAGGGGGTGTGGAGAGAGAGAGACATGGATCTGTTGTTCCACCCATCCATGCATTGACTCCCATATGTTCCCTGACCGGGGATCCAACTCAAACCTCTGCACATCAGACCAACCCTCCAACCATTTGAGCACTACCTACCTCCCTACTTTCTGCTCACTTTAGTCTGAAAAACTCTCTTGCCTTGTCCAATTCTTGAAGCTCTGCTGTTTTATAAACTAGATACTTCCTGATTCATGAAACACTAAATAAAAGCCAAGTAGATCAGTAAATTGTCTATGAAAAATTTTCCCTTAACACTATACTAAGTCAGATTATTTCTGTAGATAAAGAGAATAAAATTAAATTTGTTAAACTCTAAGAGAAATCACCAAAATTTTCAGAGATAATTTCTATTTCTAATTACCAAGATTAATGGTGCATTGTACTTAAAATACATTTAACTACTAAAACAAAGCCAGTTTAATTGCCAAAAGCTAGATGAGATGAAATCACCTCATACAGATGTTATAGAAGTTATTTAAACTTTCTAAACCGTAATGAAAGTATAACAAGAAAACTTTGGTTGACTTATTTACAAAACGTTGTGTTTAATTTGTAAATAATTTATGTGTTTAAGGAAAGATTTTAAGGAAAAATAGATTCATTTTCTCAAAGGATTGAAAACCAGAGATAAATAAAAATATAAAAATAAATTATTTTATTCCAACCTCTCAGAAATTATTACTTTTGCTGTTTTAGGCAAGAGTTTTAAAAATGTAGCATTCAGGATGTTAGCATCCTTTCCTTTACCCATGGCAGGTGTCAATAATTAATCATGGCATTCCATCCTGGTGATCACAGTATTTGCCTCACAATTCTTCTGAACACAATACTGAGTCAATCAACATTTATGTACATTTCCATTATTTGCATATAGTACTACACAACATATTTGCTGTTTTTATTTCTTATTTAAGAAGTCAAGAACATATTCCCAGTTCATGGGGAAGTTTTTTTACAATATCACATTAAAGGACAGCGTAGTGTTCAATTGTATGTGTTCTATAACTTAATGTGGAAAGTTTCCCATGTGTTTTGCATTATAAATAACTCTAGGATGAACATCCTGGTATCCTGTGTGCATATGAAATCATTCTCATTAAAATACTTCTGATACATATTGTTAAATTACTGTTAGAAGGCTTTTTGAATTTTTTTTGTTTCAAATATTGAGTCTGTGGAGAAATGACCGGATCTTACATATTTAGTCCATGAAATCTCCGATCCTTTTTTAAAGTTTCCCTGAGGCAGGAAACCCAGTAGCTTTGTTTTGCCAACAGTTAAGGCTCTTGTATAATTAAAATTGCAAGAGGTACCCACCCTGAAAAGAAAAAAAGTATTTGGTGGCAAAACTTCCTTTCTAGCTACAGGAGTCAAAAATAAGGTTTAAAGAGAAGCCTGGGACATTCCTGTAAAAGAATTTATAAATAGGAATCCTAGAATTCCACACCTGTGCATACTAATAAATGTTAACAACATTCACTCAACTTTGTAAAGAGTAAAAGTTAGACAGGTTTTAAGGAACCATGCTTGAAAACTTTGTTGTTATCTTTTGTGTTTAGCCAGGTAACCACTGACAGCTTCAATTACCCAGCAGCTACTATTATGCAAATGAAACCAAAGCCAGAAGTTGTGCACCTGTGCTTGCCTCTGGATTTAATACTTCTAATGAGTTCTTAAATCCTGTTCTACAGACAAGCATGTGAGGTTGCTCAACTCAGATTACAGTAGAGCAGGTGAAAAGCTTTTCAAATGGAGACAATCCTTTCAAGGAATTCAATAAGGTGTAGTACACATAAGGTTTAGACATAGTCAGATGGGAAATAGACAAAACAAAAGTATAATAAATTATGAAGATGTTTGTTAGTATTGAGATGCTCTGCCCAGTGACATTAAAGTAATGAGAAGAAAAAGGTACAGAACAGAACTCGGCTACCCACCGGCTTGTCCCGGTGGGAGGTCCTTTGTGCTCGCTTGCAGCCACCCCAGGCGCAGCTCTTTCAGGTCTGTGGTCTCTCCAGTCTGTGGAGTTTCTTCTGGCTTTACAAATCATGTTCGATTTAAACTGTATTTGCAAAATTTTTCATTTTAAGTAACATATAGATCTTTGAATATCAGTGGAAATAATAACAGAAACAATGATAGCAGTTAACTAAGTAATTGGCTCTTACCATGTGCCAGGCATAGGTTACAGGATTTCAGAGGATTTACACAATTTACCTAGATTATGTCATTTAATCCTCACAGCAAACTTAATGAGAAAACAACAATTAATATGATTTTTCAAATGAGAAAACAGAGCTTAGCTGGCCCAAGGCCACGGAGCGATTGAGGGACAGAGGAGGGGACACTCCTAACTTG
Organism: Mormoops blainvillei; assembly: GCA_004026545.1. Classification (NCBI taxonomy): domain Eukaryota; kingdom Metazoa; phylum Chordata; class Mammalia; order Chiroptera; family Mormoopidae; genus Mormoops; species Mormoops blainvillei. The sequence goes on along the minus strand of PVJD01000871.1, from coordinate 29,346 downwards.
ATTTAACACTACAGAGAAGTGAGCAAGATAAATTATGGCTCTCCAACCCTATCTGTCAGAATATTGCAAAGAACTGAACAAAAATCCAGAGAGTTGACATGAACTAATTACTATTTTTTAATATCATGTTCCCTTCTGATAATCCTCTTCCAAACACTTCACAGTGAAGTATCCAGAAAAGCACTGCATTCTTCCTTATGATCATTTCATTTATCTTATTTAAAAAACGTTAGTATTAAACTGTGAGAAGATATTCCCCAAATAGCCAGATTTCCAAGACATTAAATACTCAGTTGAGATTTTAAGATGGCTCAAGTCTAAATAGGAAGAAGAGGAAAAGGCGATACGTTGAAACATCATATCTTTGCCTCTTAAAAAACCATTCAGTGAATTCATGGACCGCACTTGCCTCTTGCATCTTAATGGCCAGAACTGGGCCACGTCTAGTTGCAGGGAGAGGCTGATAGAGAGTTTTTAGTTGAGCACCTTGCCACCTTGGCCCAAATCAGAGATCTATTTTTATGAAGAGAATGAATGTTCAATAAGTCACTATCACTTGCTCCTTGAAGACTAAAATAGTTTTTCTGTTTTTTTCTCTGCAGATTTCAAACGATGATAAAGGACTATAATTTAGTATGATAATTAAAGTTGTAATTCTAAACTAAAAAATTATGTCAGATGCAGGTGGTTCCTGGTATCCTGGAGTGACAGATGAAAACAAATCTTTAAATCACATCACAAGCTAAAATATTAAAAAACTAGAAAAATTAACAAGTATTTGTATGATACTTGAAGAACATTTAAAATTATATTTTAAACATTAAAAAGAAACATGTAAAGTATAAAATTAGACTTTTAAATAATTCATGATTTCTTTATTTCACTCACATTTTTGATCCAATACCTCAGGAAATTCTTTGAAAGCTACTTTCAACGTATATCTAAAATATGGCAACAGTTTTCTATCAGGCCCTGTTAGATCATGGTCCAAAAGCCATCCTCATCTCTCGCCTAGATTATAAAACTAGCCTTTTTAAATGGCCCCCCTTCCCCTACTGTTTCTCAACACAGCAGTCACAGCCACATTTGTAAAATGTAAAGCATTTTTTTGCCATTGCTTTAAACCATTTAAAAGATCCCAATCTTTTCCAGAACAAACCTCCAGGTTTACATATTAACATAGGAGGCTGTGATCTGTGCCACCGCCCACCCCCACGGCGCAGGCCTGGAATCTCATTTCCTCTCCGCTCTCGGCGGCTCCTCTCCTAGCAGCACAGGCCTGTGCAGACTCTCTGTGCGCACCCCCACCCTGCCTGGAGCACCTTCGCTCCCAACTTTGTTTTGCTTTCTTCTTCACTTTCCTTTCATCTCTTCTGAATTATCATCCTTTGGATGAGGCATTGCCTGGTGACACTATGAAAAATGACGGCACCCCCCCCACCCCACCCCCGCCTTCTCTAGCTCTCATTCCACCCCCTTAGCTCTCTCCTTCTTCACGGCCTAATCATCCCGTCACAAACAGCGCATTGTCTCGTTACCTGCTCATTGCCTCTTTCCTATAGAGCCACCTCCATGAAAGTAGGGATTTTACTTTTCGTTAACTAGGGAATCCTTGTGCCTTGAACATTGTTGGCCAATAGGAGATAGTCACTAAATATTTGCTGTATGACTTGATGGATGTCACCATTTAAATAAAAAGAGGAAAAAAACCCTTACAGCTCAGAAATCGGGGAAAAACATAGATTATTAATTAAATGCCTTTCTTTTTTGCCTAAGATTTCTACAACTGATATTCTCCACAAAATATCATCTTGGTAGCAGAGTACCCACATTATATATTTTAAAGTTCCTTAAAATCATTTCACTTGACTGTTTCAGGAAGTATTTGTATTTTACAATTAAAATATATACTATTTCTGAAAGAAATCTCGAATATTAATATGATATATTTTGCTAGTCTTTGCATGTCAAATTTTGAAACACCATATCATAGTTTCAGATATATTTTCAAATATTTCTGTGATGTCATTGCAGTCATATTCCAAAGCATACATCTAGAAGTTCAAATCCCTTGTGTACATCATGTAAATATTTTCACCACACTGGTGAATGTATGACCTGCTTTGCTAACTCTCATACATTTTAAAAATTAGAAAAAATATTTCAGCTTAGTGATTTATACAATTCCTTCCCTTAGGTCACATTTATTTTTCCTTCACTGTCTTCAACTACTGTTTTCAAAACAAGAGAGGACTGTATTTTATCAATGATTAAACCTCATTAGTGAGATTCAAACAGCAATTATAAATAAGTAAAACTATCAGTACAGATTGAGAGGGAATAAACGATCTAATACATACAATACTTTTTTGAATGTTAATACTGTGCTAGTTAATGCTTAGCAAATCAGGACATAACTTGTCTTTTATGACGCAGTATGTTCCACAGATTCTAAAAATGAACCAGAGAAGGCTTCTCAAACTATTTGCATGACTAAACTGAGACCTGAGGTTTGTCATGTTTATTCCTGGGAAAGAACGAGAAGAGAGCCCGAGAGGCAGAGGCGACAGCACAGGCGAAGGACCGGATGTGACACGGTATGGAGCAGGTCAAGGTGCGTGTGGCTGCTGGGGCTTGCAGAGTTCAGAAACAGAGAAAGCAAGCTGCTGCCAAGTCACGAAGGGTCCAGAAGGCACTGAGATATGTCAAAATATGTCACCGAGTTTTAGGAAGATTGCTTTTGCTACAGGTGAAGAGTAGGTTGAAATGGAGATATGCTGATGGTAAGTAAATAATTATGCAGTCAGATAGTTCCATGGCCTGAAATAAGGTAATTGGAGAAGGGAAGTGAATGGATTTGAAGTCAATACTATAGTAAAAGTGGTAGGACTTTGGAATAGTTTGGGTAAGCCCAGAAAGAGAAACAATGGTAAGAATAAGGAAGAAAAATTGGTCTCTTCCTTTGGACACTGGGCAGATGGTGATGACATTCACTGACATACCAGACAAAGAGTGGGATCTGAAGAGAATAGGATGAGGTTAGTTGAGGATATGTTGACTCTGAGGTTATTGTAGGGTATTCAAGGCCCAAACCAAGAAAGAATCCTCGTCTCTTCCCTCCAGTCCATGAGAAAATCCTATTGGCTCAAACTTCATAATATATCCAGAATCTGAACTAACCACTTCTCATGATATCCTCTGCTCTTATCCCAGTCCAAGCTACTCCCATCTGTCTCTGGGTTTATTGCAACAGTCCCCTAAATAGTCTCCTTGATTTCTCCCTTGTCCCTTTACAATGGATTTTTTAATGTAGCAGCCAGACGATCATTTTAAAATTAAGTTAGATTGTGTCATTACTTGGCTCAAAACCCTCCAAGACCTCCCATGACACACACACCAATAAAATCCAGTGCTTAGCATTACCTCCAAGGTCTTACTCTTTACTCCTGACCCTCTGTCCGGATCTGTAACTATGCCTCCCTTGCTAGTCTCCTTGTCATTTCTCAAACAACACAAACATGCTCCTTTCTCCAGGCTCTATAAGTGTTCCTCCTTCTGCCTGGAACATTCTGCTCCCAGATATCTGCATAGCTCTCTCCTGTACTGAGTCACCTTATTAGGGAGCTTGGTTTTCCCAGATGAACCTGCCTAAAACATTACTCTGCCTTCTTCTACTTGTTTACTCATCCTTATTTTCCTTCATAATACTTATCACTACCTGAAATTATATTATGCATTTAATTACATGTTGATTGCCTATATCCCTATCTATGGAATGGGAAAAAATTTTTTTTAAAGTTGATCTGTTTTGATCACTATTCCTAACAATTAGAAAAGTCTCTGGTACATAGGAGGTACTCAATCAATATTTTTTAATGGATTTGAGAGGAGATAACCAATAGGCAATTGAAGATATGGGTATGAAAAGATCCTAGTCAACTCAAAATATAGATTTGGCGGTCCTTGGTTTCAACAATTAAGGCCATGAGAGTAAATGTTTCCCAAGGAGGAAGGAACTCCAGCACTCAAGTGCTGGGCAATCACAGGAAAAAGGGGCTAAGACATAAAATTCTCTCAAATCTGTATGTTGGGGCTCCACCTTTCCCTTACAGATTTTATTATCATATTTCTTTTATTCTTCTAGATATTGTTACATGAGTACCACACAAGTGTCCCTGTCAGGTTGCCCCTCTCTTATTCACACCCCCACAGTTAAGAAATCTCATCAAGCCTTGGCTGGGGTAGCTCAGTTGGTTAGAGGGCTCCCCTAATATGCCAGGGTTGCAGGTTCGATCTCCGGTGGGGGTACGCGCAGGAGTCAACCAGCGAATGTGTGAAAGGCTGGAGCAACAGAGTGATGTTTCTTTCTCTCTGCCCCTGCCTCTCTCTCTAAAGCCAATAATTTTTTTTAAAGAGAAATTTCTTTAAATTAAGAATTTAATTTAAATTAATAAATAAATCAAATCTACCTAAACTACCTCTTGATTCTATCTCCCCTCAGCCGCCCTCTGCCACTGCACTCATTCATTCACTCATGCAACAAACTTTCAATAGCTATCTACACTTCATGCCAAATACCACAGTCGGAGCTGGCAATGCCAAGATAAATAAATAAACACACAGTTTAGTGAAAAAGACAGAAATGCAAATAATTATAATATGTTGCACTGTGATATTTAACAAAAAGAAATGGCGTAAATTCCCACTTTTGGAAATAGGAGTCGGTAGCGATTTGTAAACTGGAAAATAACAAGAACTTCAACACAATATGGAGATATGTGACATTTCAGGGGAAAAAAAGAGTATGTTCACAGACGGGGAGTGGAAGACATGGAACATCATCTTGTGTTCCTGGAAGTAGAAATAGCTGCGTATTGCTCTAGTATATGTTGTGAGGGATCAGGGTAGCAGGGATAGTAGAACTTAATAATTATCAGCAGAAAACAAGAGTATTTTATTTCTAGAAGAAAGAAATATTGTCAAGAGTGGTTGGTTGAATTTTCTGAGAATCAGACTTTGAGCTTCTGAGATTTATATGCAGGAGGCTAATTGGTGAGTGTTCTCATAATTTCCTATAGAGCAATGAGCAAAGCAGGACTGAGCAAAAGGAAAAGTTTAACTCTCATGCAGGGGCAACAGTGGTCTTACAACACTGGTATAGCTCTCCAGTGTTGTCTAGTTTGACACAAGGAGGCCAGACATGTACATCTTGACATACACTGGTTATTAGCTGTGGGCTGCTCCTGAGGTCTGGATCACAGGGCTGGGAGGTATTAACCTTGAGCCAGGCAGCTTCCTTTCTGCAAGGGCAATTCCAGGAGTGGTATAAGCACGTTGTAGGTAAAGATCCATCAGGCAGAATCAGATCACAAATATTGAAGGGATGGTCTATTGGGCTCAAAGAGGGCTAGAAAAATCTAAGGGTTGGAATTAAATGCAAAGATGGAAGAGATTCCAGTAAGATGAAAACTATCCAGCAACTTCTAATCTATCCTCTCCCATTAATTTATGAGAAAGTAACACACAATAAGAGGAACAGGCAACTACACTAGAAACCAGGAAAGTTTTTAAATCTATATTATTTTACTGTTGTTCTATTACAGTTGTCTCAATATTTCCCCTGTTGCTTTGCCCTGCCTACCCACCACCCCTGCCCCCAGCTCCTCATTTACACATGTTCCTTGACTAGACCCTTCCCCTTAATCAGTAATCTACCAAACCCCAAGAATTTTCCACTAATCAAAATGTAAATAGGCTCTGAATCAGGAAACAGGACTAAATGGGAAGAAGTTAGGAGTGATACCCACCTATCACCACTTATAAGCTTAATGCAGAGCTTATGTGATTTATCAACCAGGGAAATAGCAGTCATTCTCTTCTTCAGGATCTAGGGTGGTAGCTAAGCATTATAACCACCCTTCATCAACCAATTCTTTTCTTTGTATAACAATATCATAGAGTATCCCGTCTTTTCAACCATACACAATTCTGGCAAAGCAATCATAGAAAGCCACGAATACCTACCCAACTCTGAAACGCATGAGCCATGCCAGGCAAGGAGAAAGGCATAAATGGAAGCACAGAGATGAGAATGATCAGGCGGCTTTAGTGAAACGGACAGCAGGCCAGTCGTGCTGAGGCAGTGGGGGCCAGTATTCTTTCGGTAAAAGGTGGGGAGAGGCCTCATTACACAGGGACCCCGCTCTCTGATTCTGGCTGTGTACACTGTCCTCTTAACAACAGAACCTCATTGAGGGCTTTGGTAAAAGGTAGATGAATGATGAAAGTGGTATTTTAAGATAACTAGTAAGGCCCTATGTCCTTCTTGGGTTTCTTCATTGCCAACACTGACAGACACAAACATGGTGAAGGAAAGGTGCAGTAAACAGAAAAAGATGACCAATTATTATATTACTTTCCTATCTTTCTATCCAAATTATTATGAAACTGCTGCCAGTATGAGTAAGATAATATCTTTTTTAGAAACAAATGTTACTGTTAAGGTTAAAAATTCATGTGAGTCCCCAGCAAGCATGACATGGCACTGATGAGCACATTTTTGAAAGATGATAATGAATTTATATAAAGAGCAAATACTCATTGCTAATATTTCCTGAATATGTTTAGTAAAAACTAGGCATTCTATTAAGCACTTGTGTGCTTTATCTCATTTTATCTTCAAGTAGATGAGGTGGGTACTGGATAAGGAAAATATAGCTTGAAAATTTTAAGTAACTGCCCCAAGGTCACTTAGTTGGTGTTTTGTCCTTGTAAACTACACCTTAGAAAGACATGGAAAAAGACCAGCATATACTTTTGACCTAATTAATTGTAAAATCTTAAAATAATATCCTTCTTAGATATATCTTCTTTCAGAACTAGATATTAATCCCTTAGAATGTATATAGTGTTAGACTGGGAACTTAAAAGAATAGAAGATGATGAAGAGCTAAGTGAAACCATTGTGCTATGTCTATAAGTCAGTCGGTTTATGATTATCGGCTAGTTTTAAGTAGAATCACAGCACATGCCTTACAAACTATAAATAACCTTATTTATTGAAATAACACAGGACCAAAAATTCCAATTAAATAATGGAAATACCTCCTTTGATTTTAATGCTTTAATTTGAAAATGTGTGGTTGTAAGAAATTAAAAATATCTATATTCATTAAAAATCATTAGAATATTTAGAAGGTTTCACTTCCCTTTTAAATGTTAAGACAACATGATATTGAAGGTGACATATAGATTTTTAAATTTAAATTTGTTATTTAATAAATCACATTAGCATAAATACTAAAAACCCTGTCTCCAGTCTCTAGAAGTTTATGACTATAATTAGTATGTATTAGTAGAATTAGCATGAAAAGATTTGGGGCCCTAAGGGATTAGAGAATTATTTTCCATTTGAACTTCTGCTCTTTTTTCATATAATGAATTTTCTGCTCCCCATGCCAAAATTTAGTCTTTCAAGCTACTTTCCAAATGAATACATTTTCTTAATTTCTTGATCAAAATTGCTGAGTGCTTCATCTCAGTTGAAGTTTTCTGAATACTTAATTGCACCCTGCTTTAGTCTATTCGAACAGCTATAAAAAATATAAACAAAGTCTGAGGTATACTGGGTAGCTTATAAGCAACAGAGTGTTTCTCACAGATCTGGATGCCCAAAGTCCAAGATCAAGGTGCCAGTGTGACAGCGTCTTCTGTGAGGATTTCCTCCTGGTTCACAGCCAGCACATTCTCACTGTGTTTTAGGTGGTGGAAGGGGCTAGGGGTTTCTCTGAAGCCTGCTCTATAAGATACTAATCCCATTTAGGAAGACCCCACCCACATAACATAAGCACACTTCCCAAGGCTCCCCCGCTGATACCACCAGCTTCAGGGTGTAGGATTTCAATGTATGAATTTTGGGTAACACAAAACATTCAAACCACAGCAAACCCCAAGCAGAGAATCCAGCTAAACTAAGCTCAGACTTCTTAACTCCTAAGTGGTGCATATATGCACTGTTCCTCATTTTAGAATAATCTGATATTAAAACCCAGTCTTAAAGTTCTATATGACTATAATTCCCTGAATCATCTCTCTGATCAATTATTCATTTACTAAGACAAATATTAAATGCCTATTATACACCAAGCATAGTGCTTCATGCTCAAGCTATGTACATAGTCAGCAGAAACAAACAACCCCTGCCTTCACAAAGCTTGTTGTCTAGCAGAGGAGAGATTCACTTATAACATTGGTACTGCTATAAATTCTAAGAGGAGAAACTTGGCATAATTAAAATTTATATTCCTAGAATTCAGAAAGTTTGTCTAAGGAAGTGAGCTGGGTGAAGATGAGGGGTAATATCTTTCTAAGTGAAGGAAAGAAATGCATACAGACCCTGTGGCGGGAGGAAGCAAAGGATCTGAAAGAAGCCAAATGACTGTGGCACAGGCAGTGAAGTGAAGCAATGAGGGAAGAAATCAGTGATTTATGTAGGAAATGACCTGGTAATGCAGGGACCTTGTTAGTTTTGATAGGGAGTTTAATGGTGTCCCTAAGGGCTCTTGAAAGCCTCTGCAAAGATTTTTAAGAGAGCAAGAGCATGGACATATCTGCATTCCAAAAAGATGACCTTGGCTCTGTGGTGGAGAATGGGCTGGAAGGGGCCAGACCAGGTATGGACAGACTCATTAAAGAAGATATTGCAACATCCAGATAAGTGACGATGACAGGCCAAAAGAGGTTCATGATAAAGGCTGAAGAGAAGACAAACGGAAGCTGATAGATAAGGATAAATGTGTTAAGGTGAAATTTACAGGTTTTGGTTGGTAGGTCGATTCTCTAGTGGGGCGGTAGCATGCTAAAGGGGCCCCCGATAACCGATGCTCTTATGTACCCCCCTCTCCTAGAGCACAGGTAGAATCTGTGGCTTTCTTTTAACCAACAGAATATGACAAAGGTAATGGGGCTTTCATTCTCTCTTTTTTGGGGGGAAAGGGGGCACTTCATTCTCATGATTAAATTGTTATATTATACCACAAATGGCAGAGAGGGGGTAGAGGGAGAGTGAAGGAGGGAGGGAGAGAGTTATTCTTTTGCTGTCCTTGAAGAAGAAAATGCCTTCATCTGGGCTGTCTACAGAGAAAGCTGTGTGGCACGGGACTGTGGGCAGAACCTGAGGACAGCCTCCATCCAGTAGCCAGCAAACAGTCAGGGACCTCAGTCACACAGTCACAAGGAAATGAACTTTATCAACAACCCAAATGAGCCTGAAATGAATTCTTTCCCAGTCAAGTCTTCAAATGTGAATAAAGTCCTACTGACCCCCTGACCGTAGCCTCCTGAAAGCCTCACGAGAGGAGCCAGAGAAGTTGTGCCAGACTCCTGACCCACAGAAATATGTTACATAATAAATGTATGCTGTTTTTAAGCTGATATGTTGTTACCGGTCAATAAAAACTAATACATCCAGAATAAGGGCAATGATAGCTACTCTGTGGCTTGCATAGCCAGAGGGTGTAGTTATTTTCAATGAGCAAGCAATCAATGGTAAACACCCAGGTTTAGAGGCAGGAGCTCCATAATGAGTTTTGCTTTGGGCATGGTAAATTTGAGGTTTCTTGAAACATTCAAGAGGCATGTCAATTAGTTGTAAATATGGCTGGATCTCAGGAGAAGCCTTAGGCTAGAAAAATGTAATGTTGCCCATAAGAAACATTTGACAATGACCAGAAACATTTTAATTGTCACAGCTGGGGGTTACTACTGGCATCTAGTGGAAGAAACCAAGAATTCTGCCAAAAATCCTATAATGCACAGAATAGATTTCCATGCTTCTCCCCCCCACCAAAAAAAAAAAAAAGTCAGTAATGCTAATGAGAAACTTTGGGCTAGATATATAAATGTATGCATTTGTGTTCATGACATATGAGTCAATGAGCATGGATTAAACTATCTAGAAAAAAGCATAACATGAAAAGTCAAGACAACCTAGGATAAAGCCTCCAGAAAGGTCAACATTTTATGGCTGGATAGAAAAAGATTCACCTGCAAAGGAAACAAAGATATAGTTTCAAGAAATGTAGAAGACAGAGTAAGTACTATGTTACATAAAGCTTTGTGTTCTTCCAGAGTTTGTCCTAGGTATTTCCTCTTCTAGGCTGTACTCTCCTTCAATGATCTCATCTGCTATTGAGTTTCAAGAGAAGTGAGTGTTCCAAGGTTATTCCCAACGCTTGGCTGTTGTAAAACTCAATGGTGCATGATTTGATTCCTATTACTGTGTTCTCAGATATCTGTGGATTTGTATTTAAAAAATCACCCAAGTTTATTTCAATCCATGGCTTGGCCAATAAAAGCATTCACCCAGTAATGAACACATTATGGCATTTCATCATCAGTGAATAAGTCTATGCTCAATTTATCACAGGGTCCATGGTCTTAGAAATGTAAATCAATTCTCTCAGTCTTTACTTGTCCAATATGAATTTAAAATATTTCAGCTGTTCTCAAATAAATATACAAATATAATTCTTTCATGTCTTAAAAAATGATCTAACAACATCTTCCAGGCAAAAATAAAAGGGAAATCTCCCAGAGGCCTAAAAATATCTTTGAATTTTAGTAGTCTTAATGAATGCAATGATTCTAAATAGTTGATCAAGATTCTTGCCACGAGTAAATATGTAAAAAGGCGTTCGGCCTCACTCAAAATTAACTAAGTATAAGTAAAAATACAGTAAGATACTACTTCTCATTTGAGAATTTGAAAAGATTTATTATAAAGGAGCTTGATAATGTCTCAGGGTGGTTAAGTATATATAGTAAATCTCATAGCCCTTTAGTAGAAACATAAAATGGTAAAACTTTTTTGAAAGACTATATGGAAATACTTTTAAAATTAAAATATATATAGTTTAGTCCAGGAATTCACCTCCTGAGATTTACCAAACAAATATACTAATAAAAGAGAGTACAGATATTATATAAGGATATGCAGTGTAGTATTTTGATAAAGGTGAATAATTGGAAAAAATCTAAAAGTCTACCAATAAAAATATGGTTCAATAAATTATAAGTCATCCATACATTAAAGTAATGAGGTAAATCTATATCTATCAACATAAAGTGATATTCAAAATATAGAGGTAAATGATTTTAAAGGGCTGCAATACTTTATATTATTCCATCACATATAAAAATGTATATGCATGTAATACACATATAAAAATATATGCATTTTCATGTACAACCCACAGACATGAACTAAGAGGCGGGGATGATGGGATGGGGTACAGGGCAGAGGGGATAAAGGGGAGAAAAAATAGGACAACTGTAATAGTATAATCAATAAAATATACCAAAAAAAAACCCTGTATACATTTTCTGTAAAAAGAAAATGTCTGAGAAAATGACAACCTTAACATATTCAGTAGCTTACTCCCAGGAGTGGATTAGGGGTGTAGGCAGAGAGATACTTGCTTTTTATTTCATACAATTTTATATTCTAACTTTTAAAATAAATATATATTATTTCATAACAACAGTTTAGAAAAACTATAATGTGAAAACTTTTTCTTTTATTAAAGGATAGTTGACATATAATATATTAGTTTCAGTTATACAGCATAGTGGTTCTGAATTTATATGCCTTATAATTTGATCACCATTGTAAGTCTAGTAACCACCTGTCATTGTACAGTTATTATGATATTATTGACTATATTCCCTGTGCTGTACATAGCTGTAAGTTTTTAACCTCTTATTCCCCTTCACCTTTTTTACCCATCCCCCCCACCTCTCCTGATAGCCATCAGCTTGTCTTTTTGATGACAGCCATCCTGACAGGTATGAAGTAACATCACATTGTGGTTTCGATTTGCATTTCCCTGATGATTCGTGATGCTGGGCATCTTCTCATGTGTCTGTTGGCCATCCATATGTCCTCTTTGGGGAAATGTCTGTTCAGGTCCTCTCTCCTTTTTTACTTAAGATTTTTTCATGTTAAGTTGTATAGATTCTTTATACAGTTTAATATTAACCCCTTATTGGATGTTATTTATCAAAACTTGTAATAAAATATGGCAATGAAGTCAATCTGAAAAATTCCAGTAAATAGTGCTAGATTAATCATATTATCTCTGCATGTATGTGCTGTATGTATGTGTGTACCTAATGAAATTTCCCTCAGAAAGATTTGATAAACTTTCCAATATGAAAAAACATAGAAAATAATATAGAAAATTTAATGAATTTAAAAATAATCCCCTTTCAAAGGATTTAAATATGTTTGTAAGACAAACTGGATAGAAGCCAGAACAAAGAGTTTTAGAAAAATACAGAATTTTTTGTTTGGCTGTTTGTTGTTTTTTTTATTTTTTTAAGTAAAGGGATGCTTATGGGGTGGTTTAGGAAGCAGCATCTTTAGAGGCCTGAGTTTGTAGACATAATACAAAAAAAAATCTATAGTGGGGTAGAGTTCACAATTCATGCCTGGAGCAAAAGTAGATTTCTCTCTAAGTGAAACAAAGACAGATTTATGAGTTACATTTTTAATTGGCCCTTTCCTTTTCAATAATACTAGAATATTTTAATAAAATATCATGTTTATTTTCATTACTTCAGTGAAGCAAAAATCACTGCAGTCAACTATAGCCACAGCAGTTACACTACACTGTCACACATTAAAGTCCAAAATGTAAAATATGAAGATGTATCAAATAAATGCCACATTATTGTAGCTAAGAGGAAATGCGTAAACTCAGTCCTAGCTCCCAGATGATACAACACACATCCATAATCTTCTCACCCAATGTTGCTGAAGTATTTTTAGGGGCTCACGTAGAGAAACTGACCAAATCAAATAATAAATAATGGCTCTGAGACACAGGTACATAGACCATATGGAATACACAAAAAAGCAAAGATCCAGTAATCTGCTACAGCCATATGTGAGCTCGAGCTTTACAAACTAACGTTAAATAAAAGGTATGGAACCATATTTGCACTAGTTCTATAAAATCCTTGCTTATGTTTGACTCTTGCTTTGTTTAAATATTTCCTCCATAAGTGACATAAATAATGAGGAATACAGGATCAATTATAAAGAGAACCCTAAACTAGCATGAGGGGAAGGGAAAGTGCCCGAGAAGACTTGCTGACTTGCTGGAGGTGTGATGCCTGAGATGTCCTCAAAAGCAAGGAAATAGGAACTGGGAAGAAAGAGAGAAACTTCTGAATAAAGATGATAGCATAAAACAACACACAGGTGACCAGAAAAAGCATAATGCATTCGAGGAAACACAGTAGTAGAGGATTTCTAAAGTTTAAGATAAATAAGAGTTGAACTGAAATTAAGAAACACATTTCAGCCACATTAAAGAATTTGAATTTCACTTCATACATGACAGAAATTGTTAAAATATCATTAAGAAACAAACTGACAGGTCATAGTTTAGAAAAGCTATTTTGGCCCCTGCCGGTGTGGCTCAGTTGGTTGGGTGCTGTCCCACAAAGCAAAAGGTGGCCGGTTCAAGCAAGTTTGGTCCCCAGTCAGGGCACATACAGCAGGCAGCCAACTGATGTTTCTCTCTCACATTGATGTTTCTCTCCCTTTCTTTCTCCCTTCCTTCTCCTCTCTCTAAAATTAAAAATTGGAAAAAGGAAAAGAAAAGCTATGCTGGCAGTTATGAAGGTGTTCCAGCTAAAGACAGCCTAGGGGCAGGAATTTCAGTTAGGAGATGTTATGAGTTGAATTGTGTCCCCCCAGAATATATAATGAGGTTCTAATCCCCAGTGCCTCAGAATATGGCCTTATTTGCCAATAGCATCATTGTAAATTTAATTAGTTAAATTAAGATGAGGTCATGTTGGAGTAAGACAAGGCTCTTACTCCAGTGTGACTGGTATTCTTATAAGAGAGGGAAGACACTGTGCAAAGACAGAAGCAGAGATTAGAGCAGAGATTTTTAACAGTTTTCATCTCATGGCACACATAAACTACTAAAATTCTGCAGCATACCAAAACAATCTTTTTTTTTTTTTGCTTACCTGACCAAAAAACAGGTATAATATTGTTTTATTCACACTGAACAGCTATTGTTGTGTTGGCTGTTGTCATTTTTTTATTTGACTATCTAAGGGAAAAGAGGTCAGTGCTCCTAAATAAATAGTCAGATATTGCATGTTCTAATTGGCACACAGGCTGAAAATGCTGGATTAGAGTGATGCATTTGCAAACCAAGGAGTGTCCAGTTGCTGACCATCATGGGAAGCCAGCGAAGAGGTACAGAGCAGATTCTCCCTCTGAGCCATCGAGAAGAACGAACCCTAAGGACACTTTATGTCAGACTTCTGGCCTCCAGAACTGTGGGCGAATAAATTTCTGTTGTTTTAAGCCACCCAATTTGTGGCCCTTTGTTAAGACAGTAATAAGGAAATGAATAAAGGAGGTCAAGCAGTGGTATAGAAGAGCAGAATTAGGAAAATGACATTAAAGATGAACAGGAACAATCATTCTGGAAAAAACTTATGAAGTAAAATGACAAGTGTTGGCAATTGACCAGAGACTGGGAGTGAGGCTGTGGGAGGAGGCTAGGATGACTCCCAGCTTCTGTGGGAGATAAAGGTGAACTGAAATAATAAAAAGAATATTAAAGAATCTATTTCAGGGGGACATGGGTCAAATTTTCAATTTATTGAAATATTAAGTTAAAGTTAGGGGATTTGGAAAATCAATTCTGGAAACACTGGGCAGGTGGTCAGTGTCCAGTAGAATCACCCACTCTGGGACAATTGAATGAGAGTCTTAACAATAATATTACCAAAGCTCTGGGCAAACAAGTAGGCAGCAATCTCTAGTGGGAAAGCTAGTTAAGTTCTGGAAAGCAACAAGCCTTAAGGTTCAGGTTCCAGAGCTGGTTAGCTTTTAGAGTCTGTTTTATGTGCTCTTCCATTCTTCTTCAAGGTTATATTCTCCTCCCCATGACCCCAAGGTTATTTACCTACTAGGTACGAAAAAAAATTACTATAAAAATCTTTAGTTCTTAAGATGTTTAATTTCCAAGACATTAATGTTTATGAAACTGGCATTTAATTCTTAATTAGAATTAATTTTTTTTTTTTTTATGCCTTCAAGACCTAAAGTTTTAGTCAGGGAGACATTTTGGGGTAAATGCTATCTCTTGGCAGTCTTCATCTCATAAACTAGGCATTAAAACCTCGTTTCTCTATTTATATTTTGCCATCTGCAACTCCTAGTACTTCCTGTTTGCTTCAATATTATTTTAAAATGTTTGTATTAGTCTAATTTCTACTAATAGACTGCAAACTCCTTGAGGGTTGAGACAATGTCATCTGTAATTTTATTTTTGGCACCAAAAATAGCACAGTGCTTTGGACAAGCAGATATTTATTAAACATTTGTTAAATGAGTGGATTGGTTTTCAAGCTTACACAGTCATTAAATAAAGGACTCGGCAGCAAATTATCTGATATCTTATTCATTTTGGATGAATTTCAGCTGCTTCTACAATGACTTAGAGCATTCCTTGCAGTTTATTTAAAATGATAAATAGCCTCTAGTTCAAAACTATAATTGGTGTTTTTATCATTCTCTCTTTTGAAAATATCATGATAGGCAAGATGGATTTCCATTGTATGAGCATAAATTACAGCACACATAGTAGAGATTTGTTCAAGAGTGCTGTGATAAAAAACCAACTGGGCATGAGATTCAAAATTTTTGGTTCCTGTTTGCTAACACTAGACTATTTATGAAACTCTCCCCCTAAATTTATTATATTGCTTTTACCTTTATTATATTATATTTACCTTTTATTCAGAAAAAAATCTGAAAGTGGTAAAATATCTCTTAAATATTTTATCTAAGTAACCATTTTCAGAAAAGTGTTTAAAATTTTTGGCAGAGAACAAGAAATTTTATGCATGTTAGTGACATTCTCTTACTTTTGTCATAGCCAAAGACTATATGTCATACAATTATAGTTTAAAGTATAAAAATATTAGTTTCATATAAAAGAAACAGAAACCACTGCAATTTAAATCAGATAGAAAAATATTTACAAAAAAACATCAAATCTGTGATAGTCAAATAAGAATTAAAATAAAATTTACTTTTCATTGTGCCTGGGGAAGACCTGTACCCAATGTGATATCAGTTAGTGTGAATTTGACTTAGAACAATATATAGAAGAGGCTTTTTTTTTTAAGTCCCTGCAGGAATGAACCTAAAACCTCCATCATTTCATTTCTTAATATCTAACTTTTTTGTACAATTCATAAGTTTTCCAGTGACCCTGAGTTTTTCTTTTATCTACAGAATTGGTTTCATTGCTTTAATGGCAAACATTTTCTCTATTTTTTTCTTTACTTACATAATTCCTTTCTTCATTGACTGATAAAAAGCAGGTTGCTGGCCCACCACTGACTATTCACATACACAGCACTTTGTGGTATGTGTTTTCATAGGAATCACAATCCTAGCTTCATTTTACCTTTATTTATTATTTTTTTCATGCTTCTAATTTATATTGCTTGCTATAAGGTGCCTCAAATCACTTGCTCAATTAGTTACATTATATTTTATTTATATATATTTTTAAATCAGAAGAAAGTCTTCTTAAATGTGCATGAATGTATCTGTAGTTTTAATTTTTAAAAAACTTATCCTTAATTTTACTATCTTTTTTAAAGTTACTTTTTTTAAAGAATGTATGATTTGGAATTTTATGCTAGCTCAATCATTTATGCCTGACTAGACAGAGATAATGAAGGTTTCATCTTCTAACATTCAAGGCCGACTTCAGTATCTTGTGAACTTCCATGCTATTCAGGCTGTAGTATAGTTGAGCTACAATGTGTGGAAAATGCCTAATGATGGCATCTGGGAAAATTTTTCTACTTTTATTGGGATATAGGTGACACATAACATTGTGTAAGTTTAAGATGCACAATGTTCAACATGTTGATTTGACATGCTTATGTACATATTGCAAAATGATTACCACTATAGTGTTAACACCTCTGTCATGTCACATAATTACCATTTTCTTTTTGTGTTGATATCATTTAAAATCTAATATCTTAGCAACTTTCAAGTATGCAATACAGCACTGTTACCTATAATCACAATGCTGTATATTAGATGCTCAGGACTTATTTATCTTCTAACTGGAAGTTTGTACCCCTGGGTCACATGAAATTTCTGTTTTTAATTTTGTGAGGAAACTCCACGTTGTTTTCCATGGTGGCTGCACCAATTTACATTTCCCATCAACAGCGCATAAGGTCTCCTTTTGTACCACATCCTTGCTGATTCTTGCCATTTCTTGTCTTTTTGTTAACAGCCATTCTAACAGGTTTGAGATGATACTTCATTGCAGTTTTGATTGGCATTTCCCTGATGATTAGAGATATTAAACACCTTTTCATATAACTTTTGGGCATTTGCATGTCTTTTTTGGAAACACACCTATTCAGATTTTCTGCCCATTAGTACCTGCAAAGCTCAATGAAGTGAAGGGCAGTAAAAGGAAGTATGCCTGTCCTGTAATGTTTTAATTATAGTAGCTTGGTAGCATAGCTTGAAATCAGGAAGTGTAATGCTTCCAGCTATGTTCTTTGTTCTCAAGATTGCTTTGACTGTTCCTGTCTTTTTATACGGTTCCATATATATGGTTCCACAGGTTTTCCATTTATGAGAAAAATGCCATTATAACTTTGATGGGAATTGCATTGAGTTTCTATATAGCTTTAGATAGAAAGAACATTTTAACAATATTACTTCTTCTGATCCATTAATGCAGAATATCTTTCCATTTGTTTGGGCCTTCTTCAGTTTCTCTCATCAAAGTCTTGTAGTTTTCATTGTACAGATCTTGCGCCTCCTTGGTTAAATTTATTCTAAATATTTTATTGCTTTCAATACAGTACAAATTGGAAAGTTTTTTATTATTTCTTTTTAGGTTTGTTATTGTTTGTGTATAGAAATGCTACTGATTTCTGTATGTTAATTTCATATCCTGCAACTTTATGTCTGTTTATGTCTATATATGTCTGTTAGTTGAATTCCTTGATTATTCCCAACTGCTTTTTTGTTTGAATCTTTAGGATTTTCTATCTATAAGATCATATCATCTGCAAAGAATAAATTTGCTTCTTCTCCTCTGATTTGGATGTATTTTATTTCTTTGTCCTTCCTAATTGCTCTAACTAGGATTTCTAATACTATGTTGAGTAAAAATGGTGAGACTCAACACCGTTTTCTTGTTCCTGATCTTACAGGAAAAGCTTTCAATCTTTCATCATTCAGTATGGTGTTAGCTGTGGACTTGCCATATATGACCTTTATTATGTTAAAGTATATTCCCTCTAACCCAAGAGAGTTTCTGTCATGAAAAGACATATTTTGTCAAATATTTTTTTCTATAAAGATGATACAGTGTTTGAGATCTATCTCTTTTCTTAATATAGGTGTTGTAATAAACTTCCCATGTTATAAATTTCAGTTTTGCAGCATACCACAGGTTTTGGTGTAGTGCAGTTTCATTTTTATTCATTTCAAGATATTTTTATCTCCCTTTTGAATTATTCTTTGACCTGGTGGTAATTCGGGATTTTGCTAATTTCCACATATTTGTAAATTTCCCAATTTTCCCTTTGTTGTTGATATTTAGATTCATATCATGTGGTCAGTAGAAGATACTTGGTGTGGCTTAAATCACCTTAAATTTTCTAATACTTGTTTTGTTGCCTATCATATGATCTATCCTGGACGATGTTCCACAAGCACACAAGAGGAATATATATGCTGCTACTATGGGCCAGAACATCCTATATATGTCTGTTAGCTGTTCTTGATCTAAGATATGGTTCCAGTCCAACATTTTCTTGTTGATTCTGCCTGTATGATCTACCCATTGCTAAAAATGGGGTATTGAAATTCCCTACTGTTATTGCATGTTGTCTACTTCTCCCTTTAGATCTTCTTAATAAGGTTCTCCAATGTTGAGTATGTATATATTAATGGTTGTTATACCTTCTTGACAAAATAACCACTTTATTTATCATTATATAATGAAACTTCTTTGTCTCTTGTTACCAGTTTTGGCTCAAAGTCTACTTTGTTGGATATAAAGACAGCCACTCTGTTTCTTTTGTTTTCCACTTGCATGGGATATCCTTTTGTATCCCTTCACTTCGAGCTCATATGTGTTCTTAAAGCTGAAGTGAGTCTCTTGTAGGAAGCACATAAGTTTAGTCATTTTGTTTTATCCATCTAGCCACTCTATGCATTTTGACTGGAGAATTCATTTTATTTATGTGTAGAGTAATTGTTATTTTCTGGCTGTTCTATATTTCCTTGCTCCTTCCTCCTCTCTTGTGGTCTTCCTTTTGAATTGATGATATCCTATAGTGGTTTGCTCTGATTTTCATCTCTTTATTTTTTGTAAATCTACTATCAGTAATTGCTTTGTGGTTACCATGGGACTTACGTAAAACATCTTATAAATATGAGAGTATAATTTGCACTGATAACAAATTAACTTCAATTGCACACAAAAACCCTAGCCTTCTATTCCCCCTTTTACATTTTAATGTCACAATTTACTTCTTCTTATATTGTTATTCATTAAAAAATTACAGTAGCTATAGTTATTTTGATACTGTCTTTTAACTTTAATATAATACTTCAGTGGTTAAGACACCACCATATTACAGTATTCTGAACTTGACTATTTATTTACCTGTCTATTGTGCTGTACATTTTCATGTTAGCAGTTAGTGTCCTTTCATTTTAGCCTGATGAACTCCTTTCAGCATTTATTATAAGGCAGGTTTAGTGAGGATGAATTTCCTCAGCTTTTGTTTGTCTGGGACAGTCCCCTTCTCCATTTCTGAAGGATACCTTCAATGGAGAGAGTATGCCTGGTGGGCAATTTTTTTTCCTTTCAGCACTTTGAATATATTATCTCACTCCTGACCTGTAAGATTTCTGCTTAGAAATTCACAAATGGCCTAATAGGGGCTCCTTTGTAAGTTACAAAATTATTTTCTCTTGCTGCTGCTTTTTTGGGGGGACTTGATTTTTGATAGTTTTATTATAATGTGTCTTGAAGAAGATTATTTTGGACTGAAATAATGGGGTGATTTATTAGTTACACAAACTTGTATGTCCAAATTTCTTCCCAGGTTTGGGAAGTTCTTAGCCATTATTTCTTTAAATAAACTTTCAACTCTTCTTCTCCCTCTCTTCTTCTGGAACTCTAATAATGGTTCTTTTGATGATGTCCTATAGATCACATAGGATTTCTTCATTTTTTCTCATTCCTTCTTCTTTGTTCTTCTCTGATTTGATATTTTCAATGTTTCTATCTTCTAAATCACAAGTTCTTTCTCTGTTTGATCTATTCTGTGGTCAATGCTCTCTATTGCATTTTTCATTTCACTCATGGAATTCTTCAGCTCCAGAATTCCTGTTTGGTTCTTTTTTATAAGTTCTATCTTTTTGTTAAATTTCTCACTGTGTTTATGTATTGTTTTCCCAATTTCATTGAATTGCCTTCCTGTGTTTTCTTGTGGCTCACTGAGTTTCCCTCAAATAGCTATTGGAATTCTTTGTCAGGTAAATCACAGATCTCCACATTTTTAGGTTCAGTTACTGGAATATTATTGTGATCATTTTCATGATGCCATGTTTCTTTGATTTTTCATGTTCCTTGAAGTTTTGCATTATTATCTTCACATTTCAGAGGGCATTCACTTCCTCCAATCTTTACCAGCTGTCTTCAGAGTAGAAATATCTCTTGTCAGTCTTGTTTGGGATTCTGAGACATTCTCAGACCTTGCATGAACACACCTGTTCCACACTTCTTGTTCCCTCTTGTGACAGAATTCTTAAGCTTGTATGTCTTCTCTCAATCCTGCAATGCACTAAGAGCTTCCCTTTTGTTTTCTTGAAGGTAGCCCTATAGCTCAAGTTTGTGGTTTTCCCCTGGCCTGGACACACTGGCTTTCTGCTTATGCTCACTAGCATTCTACCAAAGCTAACTCTCACCACTCTCAGGAATAAGCATAGGGAGCTAGCAGCAGAATATGGAGAGGTGTAGGTGAAGAATGCAGTTACTGGGAATGTCCATAGATCAGGTTGGGGAATTCACACATGTGGCTTCCCCAGGCAATCCTGAGGAGGCTTCCTGATAGAGTCCATCATGCAATTAACAGTAACTCCATCACTTTAATGTTGTTTTCTGAGAATCTTATCTCTGTTTTTCCAACCTCCTTCCTCCTTCCAGTCATGGAGCTCCTAATTTAGGACTGAATGCTGTGAGAGAAGTGAGTCTCTGGCAGCATCCCTTACAGCTGGAGAAGTCAGGGGCTCATTCACCAGGTTTCCCTTCCCTGTGGAAGAAATCTCAGGCCAAAAAGGTCTCATTTAGCTCTAAGCTGTGCCACCTTGGGGGAGGGGTAATGCAGGCAAAGTCAAGCTGTTCTTCTACCCACTCCAATTTCTCCAAATTCTTTTTTTTTTCTCCTACAGAGTGCTGGAACTTCTCCTCTGGAAACCTGGACTTCCACAAAAGCTCTCTTGTCCCTCTGTGGGTGACTGCCCAAGTCAGTGTTCTCCAGGTGCTCCGGACCACTGCCAAGAGGGGCTGGAACTGGTTCACAGGCTACTGAAGGTTCCACAGCTGGTACTGAGTTCTGTCAGCCTATTACCTGACACATGGGTGGGCAAGACTCTTTCTGGTTGGCATATGGTGCTAAATTCCTCAACTCCCACAAAGTCACTTTATTCATGGATGAATGCCAAATATTTGTTGTTGTGGGTGACAAAAATTGAGGGACATCTTATGCTACCATGACTGTGATGCCACTACCCCTTTAGAAAATGTAATAACACTTCCGTATTACAGATAAAGGAAGAGGTTTTAAGGAAAACAAGAGTCTTAAACAATAACTAGATTCTTTTGGTCAATCATGGTAAAATATAACCCTTCCTAGTTTGTCAGTGAAGGTTATCACAGAAGGAATACTGATAGAGAACAGGACCTGGTGGTACCAGTACAGGATCTACCCCACCTAGCTGGTACAGTCAATATTTTGGTGTTCGGAGGAGATAAAATTAGTTAAGAAATGCCCCTCCCAGGACAATGTTTTAGCCAGGGTTATTTTTCTCTGGATGTGCTACATGATACAATTAAACATATTAAATACACCAGAGTAAACATATAGAAACTAAATAAAAAGCTTTAAAGAATTTTAAAAGTCAGCATGTATTTATTTCATGCTGCCTCCAAATATCAGTTGCTGGCTATCCAGTAAGACCCCAAACTACTGGTTCCTTAGAATGGAGATAGGGGAGGCAGGAAAGGGGCAGAAAGCCCCTTTTCTGTAGCTCTGTCTGTCCTGGCCCATCCCAGCACTCACTGACTGCATTTCTGACACTGTATGAATTACGAGATTATGTGCTCAGAACTCAAACTGAGGCTTCAGGTGTGAGCTGACATGTAGGTTACAGGGCTCTTACCCACTTTGCTTTTGTAACTCTTAGTACACGACATACATTTGCGGGCCCACAATTTTTGGCAGTGCGAGTTAGTGCTGACATATACTTGGCCTTGGTCAACTAAAATGCCTCTATTTTTTAGTCTTGAACCGCTCTCCAGCCTGGCTTGCCACCACACCACCATTTCCATTCTGCACTTACGTGGTTAACTTCTGAAACATGAGGCTAAGATTGTGCATTGGTCCCTATATTAAATTATATCTCATTGTTTTTGGCCCATTCCAGGCTGTCCTCAAATTTTTTGAATTCTAATTCAAATGTGTTAATTAATCCTCAAGGATTTAGGTCATGGCAAATGTATTTGTTCAGCAAATATTAACAGAGCGCTTTCCATGTGCTAGTAACTATGCTAGGAGTGGGGCTTCAGAAATGGAAAAGACAAAATTGATTTTCATGTAATCACCAGCACTAGCAAAAAAATTTTACTCCTTTAAAATCAAACATTATGATTTACTACTCCAGCCCGCATATCTTGTTGCTCTATCCATACTGAACTTTTCAGCATTCATTTTACTTGACAAATACTTTCAAACTTGCATTTCTTCATATGTGTTATTCCTTCTGCCTGTTATTCCCCCACCCACTATGCTCCTTCTCTAAGCAAAGCCTTACTCATTTTGTCAAGACTTAACTTAAAGTCCAACCTAGGCCATAGGTAACTAATTCTGGGCAACCCTCAGAATTGCTCAGGGCTGCTTAGAATTAGTTACTAGTATTGATACTAGTTACTAGTATTGACACTCCTATTCACCAAGACAAGGAAACCTGATGGTCATGTTAAGCCAACATGCCTCATACAACCCTGTTATCTTTCCTTGGTTACCACCCAAATTTAAGCTTCTTCAGTCATTTTCTTTATCTTAAATTAGTATCTCCATACTGTTCTGTAACTCTTCTCATATGACCAAACATTTCAGTGTTTTCCTGCTTCTTTCAAAATTAAAACAACAACAACAAAAAAGTATGAAAAATAAACTGACTTGCATTTGAAAATATTTATTCAATATGTCCTTGCCTTAATTCAAGCCTGGTTTTCTTACATAGGACTCCTAAGTAAAATCTATTCATTGTCTCACTTTTTTTTTTTTATGCTGGAGTCAAGATGAATAGTTATCATTGTCCTAAATCCTCAGTGATGCCTCCAGATCCTTATACTTACAGAATTCTATGAGAACCTTTGATCTTTAAAGGTTTTTGTAGCACTTTGGCTTTCTACCTCCATCTCTCATTACTATTATTTACCTACCCATCTTTTTTTTCTTTTTAGAGAAAGAGGAAAGGAGGGAGAGAGGGAAATAAATATTTATGGGGAAGAGAAACATCAATTGGTTGCTTCTCATATGTGCCCTGACCAGGGATTGAACCCACAACCCAAGGATGGGATCTGACTGGGGATTGAACTGGTGATCTTTTGCTTTGCAAGATAATGCCCACCCAATAGAACCACACTGGTCAGGGCATACCTGCCCATCTTTAGTCTTTCCCCTACAATGGGGTTCATCTCTGTAACCCCACTGAAGTATTTTTGCATTTCTCTCAGTATCATTTCCCATACACCAAATGCTAATATCATTTTGGGTATCTGCCAAATTCAAAAGAACGATCTTAATTTCTCAGTTCCTCTGCTTCCATATCTTCAACAAACCTCAATTTTTTTCCATTTTACCATCCAACTCTCATGCCCATGCCCTGGACCTTATTATTTCCTGGTCCACTACCAAACTCCAATGATCACAGCTATCCATTATCCTTACTCTACTACTCAGCTTTTTCCCCCCTTTGCAATAGGTCCTAGATCTCAGTAAAGCACCTAATTTCTAAATGCTGCTGCTTTCTCCCTGTCCCTATGAGCAGGCATAGCCTCCTCATGCCTCGGCATTATTTTCTCTCATATTCAGTTCCACAATGTAGCACATCAATCTCTCTTACCATGTTCTCAACTCTCAGGGCTGTCCCTATAATATCCTCTCACTGATTTAAACCTGTCAGCCTTGACTACCTCGACAGCTGAGCCTTGCTAAAGAAACTAAGAAGCACATGTCAGTGTCACTATAGATCCATGGCCTCCACCCTCAAAAGCTTACTCACTGCTGTGTAAGAACACTCCTAGGCTTCACCAGTGAATACTGTCTTTCCATTCTCCATGCAGCCATTTTGCAATGTCTCCACTCATCTCAAAGCTCTTGATACAACCTTGTTCAGTGTAAAATAATTAACCTTACCCAACAATTAAAGTCAACAGAATTCCTTCAGTTTACTGCCATCAAATCTACAATCTTAGTTGCATCTACATGCATCTGACTTCCCTCCTGCTGCAGTGGGAGAGGGGTTTGTTCACTCAGATAAGGGAAGTTCTCTTCCCGTTGTGTAGATCATGGGCCTGACAACCTCTGATGGACCTAGCTCTGTGGCTTATATTGTCTCTCTTTGGGAAGCTTTTCCCCAGCATTTCAACATAGATCTTTCTGATATAAAACAACAAATCCTTACTCAAATAGTTTCCTTCCTAGTCCACAATCAACACTTTTTAAGTGCATCTGCATAGAGGCCTATATTTAGACCCATCTCATTTACTCCTCAACAAAATGTGAAAGTAAACATTTCACTAAGAAAATCAGATCTCTCCAAAGTTACACATACTTTCTTATTGCTAAAACCAATGATAACTTGCCCTGGCTGATGTGGCTCAATGGAGTGAGCGTTGGCCTATGAACCAAAGGGTCACTGGTTTGATTCCCAGTCAAGGCACATGCCTGGGTTGTGAGCCAGGTCCCTAGTGCCGGGGCACGCGAGAGGCAACCACACATTGATGTTTCTCTCCTCTCCTTCTCCCTTCTTTGCCCTCTCTCTAAAAATAAAAAAATGAAATCTAAAAGACAAAAAAACAATGAAAACTCATCTTTGTCTCAATCTACTCATTCATTCAACAAATATTTATTGAGTCCTTGTTACATCAAGGCCATGAACTAGGTGCTGAAGATAGCAGTAAAAAATAAACATAGGTGTTACCCTTGTGACTATGAGTTCTAATTGGTTACTCTGATAATATGCTAAACACATACTGAGAGGTATACTTCCTGAAAGAATTTCTTCACGCAAACTTTCCAACTGACTTTTAAAACTTGTAACCACAGTGCCTTATAAGCCTTAAGATGGTGACTGTTTTCTTGAAGGTCAAAAATGATCAGTTTTCCTATTTGTCTAGAAGGCAAACTTTGTTCCCCTACACTAAGGCATATACTTTTATCCGTCTCTCCTTACTTGTACCATGATTATGTAAATTATGTGTCACTCACACCTAATCATAAGCTCCTGCAGCGCAGGTTTTGTATTAAATTCTCCTTTTGTTCTCTGACTATATACCAGAGCCTTACACATACAAGATTTCTAAAATATTGTTAAATAAGCAGATAATCAGATATGTGGATACATGTGTCAGTACAAGAATAATGATTTTGTATTAAGGTCACAATTATCTCCACCCAGGAAGAAGAAAGTTTTATTAGGTTCTACAGATTACATGAGGCAAAAAAATTATTTATATAATTTATGTTATTATAGCTTGTTTCTGTAACTACCTGTGACATCAAATTTTCCTTTCGTTCTAATTACAAAGTTAAGCAAAAGTAAATTTAATGTTATTGTGTCTTAATTGTTGGCATATAACACTAATCATAAGCTTTTTGATCAAGAAAACAGTACAAAATATGAAATTTTCAGACTTAGGCAGGTTATTCTAAATGATGCTAAGCTTTCGCCATTTTTAATGAAATTCAGAGGATAGCAATTATCTAGGAAATTAAGATCAATTAAGACAGGCAACTTGGATAGTAATATTGGGCCTTTCTGCAACAATACAGTGTGAAGGACCATTAATTTCAACAACCACCTCAGCTTTTATCATGATTTCATGTTTTAATAGTGTGGAAGAAAAGGTGCCACATGCAAAACCTGACAAGTTCCATGGAGGACAAAACTCAGAGACCTAATATAACCACATAGGATGGTGTGAACTAAAAGCAGTTCATGGTCTTAGGCCAGTATTTTTCCCTAACAAAGCTTAAGTCTTTAACTTAACTGAGCTTGTCTGTTGTCTTTTTGCATCTACAAAAACATACCTTTGGAATATCAAATTTCCTTTTTCTAGACCCCTCAAAACTCAGGCACCACACCACAAATCCCCTCATTGTTAGTGTTAATCGTTGATCATTAACTATCGCCTGTGTAAAAGATGTGTCTTTCATTTCCCTTTTTATTTGATCCTAGAGGTTTCCCCCACTTTGCTTCCTCCCACCCCCCTAATCTATCACCAATGGATTTCATGTAATCTACTGACACCTATTCTTTTGATTCTGATATACAAAATATGATACAAAACTGCCATTCTCCGGAGCATTTTCTCAGCTCATTGAGGTTTTGTGTCTGGAAATTTTCATCAGTTTGGCTCAAATAAACTCACAAAAATTTTCTACAGGTTTGAATGTTTCTTACATTGACAATAGCCTCTACCTAAAAACATATTTCTAATGTTTGCATCCCTGAAAAATCTTGTTTAGTAGAAAAACACTTGGTGGGGACTTTGCAACAATTGATGTCTGCTTTAAAAATGTTTATTTGGGTATTAAAGTTAAAACAAATGATTCTAGAGAAAGCAATTTAGATAATTTTTCTTATTATGTAAAATGAGATACTAAAATTGATGCTTTCAGTTTTTGATATTTGTGTGTTACATTAAGAGTTTTTTTGCAGGTCTTGTCCTATTAGAGCAGACATAGTCTGGGGTAAGGTGAAGTGATTCATTAATATTTTGTGCCCTTTGTATTAAGAAAACCATCCTCACCAAATTAAATTTAGAAATAAGACAAATCAGTCTTCAAAAGTAATGTAAGATATTAAATTGCTAATCCAGAAATTTCAATATGTAGTTATTGAACTATAAGGTGGCCATTCTTTTATGCCTACTAGATATTTTTTCCAAAGGACATAAAATGATACTCTTCTTTAACAAATAAAATCTATTCAAAGAGGTAGGTGAAATCAGGGAAAGAAGCAGAAAGGTAAGGGAAGAATCACCAGATAAACAAAGATGTGGTCAGAATGAAAAGAAGCTCTCAGACTAGGGCTTTGATGTACTTCAATTGCACCATCAAGGGACTAGTGGACTTTAAACAATCATTTTAATTGGCAGTGGCTTGCCAGTCACCTTTTGGTAATTCACCTGAATTACTTTCATGCAAACAATTCTCTTCCTATTGACTTGAAGAATTAAAGACTTAAAATTCTGTTCTACTTTATTGTTTGACTTCCCTTTTGCCATCATCCTATTATGGACACTTAAAGTTTATTATAATTATTGGCTACCTCTTAGTTAAATTATCAAATTGGCTTAAGTGTTATTAAATTCCTGGAAGATTAATAACATGATCAAAGACCAAAACCCATCCCTTAAAATGCAGTTCCCAAACTTTGGTTTCAAATTATGTCTGAAAAGTTCATGGCCTTCTGGTGTCCCAAGCCCTCCTCTATAATATGGTGTATTAAGCTGAAATAACAAGTTATATCTCTGGTCATGAAAGAAATTTATAACATAACATAAAAATATATTTTAAGGGATCCACAATGATTGACAGGCTATCAACAGTAATTCTATAGTAGAAATTCTTTGTTGACACCATTCATCATGACAAGAAATTTAATTATTTCATGATACTCTCCCTCCATACTGTCTGTTCTCCTGCTTCATATTTAACATATATAAGATAGAGTTTCTCAGTTAATATCTTACACAGGGTAATGTAATTGATTGTCATTAAATATACATTTGATTTGTGTTTAGCCTACTATATGTACATAGTAATAATTGGATACTCTGCAAGTAAGAATTTTATTATTCCATTGTAGCTCAGATGACTTGAAAAAAAATACTGTTAACTTAAAATAAATTAATAATTTTTTAAAAGTTAAAAGAAAACTATCATTGCTGCCCATTCACTCATTTACTATGTATCTTTTAGGTAGTGACTACTACATAGGAGACATTATGCTGCATCCAGGGGGAGCCCTTCCAGAAACCAAAGAGTTTACTTGGTGATGAAATTATCTAACAAAAGTATAGCTTTCCAAAATGTCTTCTTTTTTTTTTTTTACTGAATAATAACACAAACTCTTGAGTACAACACAAATTAAAATCAACAAAATTGAAATATATAGAAAAAAGTGAATTTGTATTATAGACTCTTTCGACTAAAATGTGCTAAAAAGTTGTAATTTTTTTTATTTTAAAGAATATATACTGAAAAATATTTGGAGAAATACATCAAGAATGAGCAGCAAGAATGAGCAAGCAGAAATGACCTTTGCTCTGACTAGATATAATTTTTACCAGTACTTGTGGTTTATAGCTGTTGCCTCAAAAGGTTCAGGATTTTAAAAAAATTATGAAAGTACAGTTAGCTCTACTTTATTAATACATTATTATATAATAGTATACAATATTATTATTAGATTTTGGTTAACAACATAGTGATTCACCTTTTATTTAATCACCACAATATGTCTAAAAACTATCTGTCATCATACAAAGTTATTGTGATATTATTGACTATGGTTCTAGAATTTTTTAGGCTTTAATAGCACTTCACAAGCAGATTTGTAGCACTAGGTAGGATGTGCATATGCTTTATTAACTAATGCACAGTATTTTCAGAGTCAAAGAGAGTGGTATGGATCATTATGCTGGGACAACTGACATAATCTAAGAC